>CM069448.1:26538227-26800187 GCA_035610835.1 Ophiura sarsii
CATTCATTGCTAAATATCTAGGGTTCAAATCTGCATTAAAACTCTTTGTGTTTACTCCATACAATATCAATGGTTCTTATATTACTTACACAAGTATAAACTACAGCAATGTGTTGTACACTCTAACACAAACGTTTATGACTGGGTGCTTTTATGTTAGCTTATTTAAAAATCAGTAATTGGTATCAAAAAATTAAGATACACTAACGAGCAAATCTTCTCCTCGCAATTTGACACCTTGTTCATAACAATTGAGTTGATACTTCTTGTATTTTATTTTATTTATTTATTTATTTATTTATTTATTAGTTTATTTATTTATTTATTTATTTATTTATTTATTTATTTATTTATTTATTTATTTATTTATTTATTTATTTATTTATTTATTTATTTATTTTAAAACAGCGGCACCCGTCTACCTGACGGTGCGTTCATATACAGAAAATCACAAGATTAATACACAATTAATACACAAATTACAACGTTTTACCATGAGATAGATAATACAGACACAAAGTCAATCGTACAAAATTGATCTGTAGCCAATTGTGCCTGAATTATATTAAGTTGAGCTACCACTTATTAGGTGAAAAGTAATAAATATTATTCACTAAAGCGCAAGCTTAACCGTAAATAAACTCATTTCTATTGGGCTCTTCGGAGGAGAAAACAAAAGTGAAGTGAAAAGTAATAACGATTATTCACTAAAGCGCAAGCTTAACCGTAAATAAACTATTTATATTGAGCCAATAATTATTCTTTTTTTCTTTCTTCCAAACACTCCGTTTGTAGATTGCACACCACCAAATAATATTTTGCATTCTGGGAATACGCGGCAGTGTTTGAAATTAAGATAGGCCCCATCATAAGTCTAAATATAACATCCTACAAAAAGTAAAAGGTGCTGTAAATGTACCTAAATGATTCATGATTTGGAATTTGTAGGTTATTTCCTCCATATTAGGCCCACAATCTCATTCAGTGATTATGAGATTACAATGTAATCTCATTCAGTGATTATGAGATTACATTTAAATTTCACGGTCAGACATTTTCAAATTGGAACATTAGCATACGAAGAATGTTTTTAATTATATGAAGGGTGTAGTAAATGTATTACTAAAGCAGCATGCTACTATTATATAACGAGCTATGAAGTAAAGCATTTTGGCGTACATAAAAGGTTTGTAATAATAGGAATGTTTGCGTTTATACATATTTCAAAACCATTTAAATCGACATAGCATTAGTTGCCATAGAAACCGCGTTTTCATAAGGAAAAGTAATCCTTTCAGGATGCTATAATTAATAATAATAATAATGACAGCTTATAATGCGCCAACATTCAACAAAACTGTTGCTCCAGGCGCATCGACACAACATTGCAAAACAAAAATGGTACAAAAAATGCGAATGAAGGATAACCGTCATCACTTATCAACACAACAATACATAAGTGGTAGCGTTGACATGGTTGAACTAATGACAATCCTCATTCACAATCTGAACAAAGCCATAGATAATAACATATACATTAAGAACATGATACTCAATTCACAAAAACACTAATCAAAGAAATCACTCTCAGATTTCATAATTAAAGTCTTTAACAATGTTTTGAATGAATCCACAGATTCTGCAGTTTTTACAGACTCCGGAAACTTATTCCATAAGCGAGGTGCAGCACATAGAAAAGAACGTGATCCACAGGATTTTGCAAATTGCGGTTCAGTGAAAAGTATTTTGCTGTTCGAACGCAATTGTCTTTCGTGCTTGTATGGAGTCAGAAGATTTGAGATATACAATGGTGACATATTAATAGTTGATTTATAAACATAAATAAGTATTTTGAAGATAATTCTGTCCTTTATTGGAAGCCAATGTAGATCTCTTAGAACTGGTGTGATATGCTCAGTTCGTTTGGTGCGCCCGATGATTCTAGCAGCTACATTTTGTAAGCGACTGAGACGCTTGATCTGGAGATTCGGGAGTCCATAAAGCAGAGAATTTCCCATGTCAAGGCGCGATGTAACAAACGCATGGACGAGTTGATCAGTAGCATCATTTGTTAGAACACTATATCAGAATGGGAGCGCACTAATAATACAGAATATGTTATAATACATTATAACAGTCTGATACGGGTAACAGTCTGATACGGGTATAAGCGTGCTAAAGCCATAGGAGCAGGTAACGAAATTAAGGCTGTTAAAGGTAGCAAATGATTTAAAGTGACTGTAAAAAGGGATATTATTCAAAATCTAAGTTGACTCACAAATAGTTTACAACGGAAATAAATTATCAGACCATAGTTTGGATCACCTCTGATACAAGACAGTGACAATTTCAACATGGCTATCGCAACGAAATATTTGCCCAACATCGCTATAGATGTTATCATTGCTGTACTCGGTATTCCTGGAAATGCATAATATTGTTCGTTTACGCGCCAGCTAAGAAATCGCGCACAAGTACAGATGTGCTAATCATTTGGTTGGCTCTGTCGGGTTTCTTATATTGTTCGATCACACCGCTCATTTTCTTCTTTGGTTGGACGATTTGTCTAGAATTATCACTTGCGTATTGCAGATTTCAAACATTTATCAGATATTTATCAGCTTTGATATCAATATTTCTTACCGAAGCTATCGCCGTGGATCGTTATTATGCGGTGCCTACCTTTGAAGAAAATCATCAACCCTCACCGGGCCAATTTGATGGCACTCGTATGCTTCGCCGTATCAGCGGGAATCATAGCATGGTTTGCGGAATCTTCATCGCAAACGTCACGGATTATACTTCAATTCAATATGAAAATTTAACAACTTCTATCCGTGAGTGTAATTCTTGTGAATTTGACAGCGAAAGGGAAAAATCGCCCAGACCGTTAATTCAAGTATCATTGCAATACTGTTCATAACTATGGGTGGTTTGTACTCTCTCGTGTACAGAGCGATTCGGTAACAAGCAAAGGTACGGGTAGCAATGGGATTGAACGCTGTACCTAGTTCTACGTCGCAAACGGCCGCGTCCGTACATAATTTCGCTATCAGCAGACTACCTGTTAATAATACAAGCGTCTTAGCAAACACATCCACACCCGGGGAGAGATATCCTGAATCGTCTATTGAGCTGCCGCAAAAAAAAGCGTAGACAATCCCACGCGTAATGTTTCATCCTATGTGCGCTCAGATGTTATCGGAGTTAAAGGCGACAACAAAGCTAGACCTTCGCGTTCTAACATGGTTGAAGAAACAAAAGACAGCTGTGAATCGCGAGGAAATCGCACCTTTTGTAACAAAAATACACCAACTCTTGATCAAAATAGGAGTCAACGCCTAATTACGTACATGTTATTTGTGATTACCTTCCTGATATTTGTAACATGGACTCCATTTTTTGTATATTCGGTTGTTTCTATATTCAATCCTTTCCCCTTGATGAGGCTAGACAACGATGTACAAGCCCTGGTGGGCGTATTGCGTTCTATGTATTCCATAAATTATGCATCTAATGTGTTCATCTATTTTGCAACTAATAAGAGATTTAGAGATCAATGTACGGAATTATTCCATCGACTTCGCCGCCGATTTTGATACTCCTTATTCGTGCAACGACTTTTAAAATCATTCTGTGATTGCTTTTATAAGGAACGACTAATCTGTGCTATTAATTATATGATACAAGGAGTAGCCTACCTTTATGTACCTTTGTGTGAAAAGGACTTGATCAAACAATGGGAACATTTCTTCATAACTTGGTTGCAATGTAATCGTAAAACATCAAAGCCGTATGGTATTCTGGCTATGGCATATATATAGATCAACGGATCTTAACCTGGGGGTCGTTTGGGGTTTTCCAGGGGGTCATGAAGAGGTCATAAATATAGCTTTTTGGGGAACCATTTTAATATTTCGCTCTAAAAAGGCTTAGAAAACCCAAAGAAAACGTTCAAATATGCAAAAGATCCTGCTCGCTTCGCTCGCATCACATAACTAAGCAGTTTCAGTTGTAATAAATCGGGCGGGTTTTTTTTCTTCTCAATCTCTTTTGGGGGAGTCACGGTACTGAACAAGAATGTCTGATGGAGTCGTGGGGCCAAAAAGGTTAAGAACCACTAAAATAGATGAATATTAAATTGTTTGGAAATTGTTATAGCCTATTAGAATAGTTATGGAAACCTTGAAACTAAAAGACGAAGAGTGCACTGAAATTTTCTTAATTTAAGCGGGTGACAATGTGTTGTGATCAATACGCTATGTATACGTTGACATTCGCTGTGTGAACATTTCACGTAGAATGTAGGTTTCTTCTAAAGCGCCGTATACGGCCGAACAGCTGACGAATAAGCAACCTACACCCAGCATGCGAAACGTTAACAAAATGAATGCTCAACGTATATATTGCGTATTGATCACTACGTTGTCACCCGATCAAGATTTTTAGCATGCTCAAAATAATTCCTAAACCCCAGCGCACCTCTGCGGACCCTAGAGAACCGCTAGCGAATACAACGTATGCCAAATATGTCACGATCGAATGACTACGTACATGAACGTACACCCACATTTCCAAAACGTCGGGCGCATATTAGCTCTAATTCGCAACAGTGACAGGGCCCTTATAATAGCACAGGTTCGACGACTTTTTTATGTGGACGCTATTAAACCGGAACTAAAGCACCCTCAACACCAGCTCATTAACATCATTTGATTTGATTATTTGGGTCCTACGACCCTGGATAACCCAATAAGCTTCCATTGGGGTCCGTTAGATGTGTGAACAGATACAGACCGGGATGATCCCCTACTCTTTACGAAAGAGTCTGTAACCTTTTAACGTGCTCGGGTATTGCTCTTCCGATGCACGGGACCACCATTTATACGTGACTTCCGAACCACTGTTTTTGCTGCCATTAGGAAATCGTCACAATCATTTCGCTTCATTTACCAGGCTACCGACGGCGCACACAGTATCAGCACTTAGATTGTAATATCCCCTAACAGCTCCCCAATCTCGCTTGGGTCGACGAAACAATTGAGACTAAGTACCTTGCCCAAGGATACAAACAAGTTGGCTGTAGCGGGCTAGAACTCACAATCTTTGCATCGTGAGACCGGCATGCTATCCAATAGACCACACGTGCTCTCATATTCTCTGTTTAACTTATATTAAACATAGTAAAAGCAAGTTAATTATAAGGTCAGCACATGCTGATGTTTTGTTTTCGCAAAAGAGAAAAATCAAAATAGTCGCGGAAATATTGATACGCTCGTAAACGTGCCATTATTCACACATCAAATTCACATGTACAAGCATTAAGGTGATGTGCGTTGAATTTTCCCTAAAAATAAAGATAAGAAAATACGTAAGATAAAACGATGAGTAGATGCACAAAGAATCTACGTCACTTTCTTAATTGTAGGTAAAATGTAACATCGTTTTAATGTAAAATCTGGCAATAAATAACATCAGAGGCAACCGCCTCACCGATAGCATCTTATATAATACGCCACAATCGTCACGATTTTAGTTTGTTATTCCTGTTGCTATTCATTGATAACGACGATATTTGTAACGTTAACTGTTTAGTATCTAATATTTAACATTGATATACTATACTGTAGGTCGATATATACATGACGGATCAATATATTTGTTTCGTGAAAACAGCATTCGTGTACAATATTACGACCATCTCCCCCCAGATTCAACTTACTAATGTCAAAATTATTTTGGTAAGATACAATATATGACCATTTATCACATTTGTATGTTTCGCATGTTTGAGACACATAATATTAATGCTCAATCTTAATCAATCTTAAATGAAATTCCCATGGAATTAGGTCTGTTCGAATCAACTCAATCACCAAATATTGGATGTTTATATAGAATCAAAGACTTCCTGTCACTCGAAGGGAAATGAAAACTCTTGAAATATAGATGGTGAAATTGTATGCAATTACACACAATTCAAAAACATTGACAACTTTGCATCAGGTTGTCTAGAATTAGTAAAAAACATTATTGTCCATGGTTTGAGACGTTCGGCAAGGTTGCCGCGTCAACTTTTTGCAACTTTTTGCAATGTTATGGTTTTTGCAAACCATTTGGCAATGTTTTTCGCAGTGATATATTGCCTAATTGACATTTTAGATTTTAAGATTGATAACCAATGCATTTAAAGCTTCAATTTAGTACAAGAAGAGCGTGATACACTCGCGTTTTGTTATTCATTGGCCCTTACAAACCAATTCCTACAAACCAATTCCAATCAGAAGACGGAGGTAGCGTATGTTGGCGTCTGTGTATTGATTTTTAAAAACACTTTTTTTTTCTTCTTAATTTCAATTATGATTCAACTCAGTTCTTCTTTGCGTGTTAAACATGCATATTGTGTTTTTCTATGAATAACTATTGAAATAAACCTTATGATCTTCTTCCTACACTCCAATTGAATTATATTATTGAATTATATATATAATGAATTAATTATCAATGGAAAGTAACAAAATTGGCAGGGTTTGCAACAAATCACGTATACCCTACGTATACGACAGCAGCAAAACAAAAACATATTGATGAGTCTTTCGAGAAACGTGACAGTATAATCACAACATTCATAATTCAATGAAGTGAAGCGGAACACAATTAGTCATTGCGAAATTGCGATTGACCCAGTAGATGACATTATGTTCCTGAAGTAGCATCACCATGTTGGAAATCGTGGAGAGAAACTGGATATTGGTGTTGTTTTATATCCTCATCTCCGTTATTGGTATACCGGGTAATGCTCTTATCATTCGTATTTATGCCTCTAAGAAGATACGCAACAGCACTGATATATTAATAACAAGCCTAGCCATTTCTGATCTGACTTTCTGCAGCTTGCAGCCAGGTGTAATATATCGTTTACTTGTCTATTGCCCCCACCTCGATAGCGTCTACTGCACGGGTGAGATGATTTGCAGTACGATGGCACTTTTAAATTCCGTTTTTATAACAGGTTTTATCGCCGTGGATAGATACTATGCAGTGTGTAAGCCGCTAAGGAGAACAATAACACCTAAACGCGCCAAGATGATAGCAGTGGCGTGTCTAGTTATCTCAGGCCTAATGGCAATGTTAACAGGACATACATCAGATGTACTGGAATACAAT
Source organism: Ophiura sarsii (assembly GCA_035610835.1). NCBI lineage: Eukaryota > Metazoa > Echinodermata > Ophiuroidea > Amphilepidida > Ophiuridae > Ophiura > Ophiura sarsii. The sequence goes on from CM069448.1 coordinate 26,545,395, forward strand.
ATCGATGGTGTTTCTGCTGATAATTCAACCTCATTTGCCTGTAGCACATGCAGTGAGTCAAATAATGACTGGCCATCGGTTGTAGCAAATATCATTATCTGCACCATTATCTTGGCACTGTTTTTCATCATGGGTGTCCTGTACATACTGGTCTATAAAGCTATTCAAAAGCAAGGCAGGGTGCGTGCAGCAATGGACGTAGCTGCAATCTCTACTGTTGACACATGCAGACAGTTAGACCAAGATCAAGATAATACAACATCACAATTGAATAATGGGAGTATTACGAATGCCGGGAGAGTAAATAAAACACCAAGTAAAATCCGAAATACTTTTACAAACAGGTCTTCTGGTATGGAGGTTAAAATTGCTAACATATATAGAACCGTAAATGCTGTCCATACGAGTTCTGGCAATGAAGTCATCGGCGAACAAATTCATCGGCCGATAAACTCAATAAATACTGGCCAAACATGTAGGCACTCTGCTAAACAAGCTCCGACATCTGCTTCAAAAACAGGAGACGAAAGACCAACCCATGCAAAACCAATCGATCTGAATAAGAACTCGCGAAACTCTGTCCAGCGTAAAACAACCCGAATGCTTGTCATTATCACCGCAATGACGTTCACGACATGGTCACCGTCAATGATAGTTCAGATGTTAGTAATGGGAAATCCAGATGCATTTCGTCACTTGAGTTATGCATCTATTGTTCTGCTTACGCTGATACAGTCTTTGTATGCCATTAATTACGCGGCTAATTTCTTGATTTATTTTTCGACTAACCGACGGTTCAGGGAGCAGTGTTTTTTAGTGATAGATCGTAAGGGTAAATGGGGAAGAACAGGACAACACCGTTAACATTGGGGATCTGTGATAACGTAATATCCGAATAATATTCGAGTAAAAAGTCATCGGCGAACAAATACATTCTGTTCCTCGGATAAACTCAACAGCTAGTTCACCACTATCAAACACTCCGGCAGTCATTGAAACGTGAGCTATAAACCTGATCTTAATGCTCCAACATTTTAATCAAGGAAAGGAAAACCAATCCAAGCAAGACCAGTTGATCTAAAGGGTTACCTGCTAAACTCTTTTCAAGGCAAAACCATTCGAACGCTTGTAACCATTAAATTACTGACCTTCACGACGTCACCGTCAATGGTGGTTACCATACTGACATCCTGTGTACAAGGACTGATGACAGTGTAATAGTGTACTATACTCAACCATACAGTAGATCGATCCAAGTGATCACGTCGTGTAGGCCTGCTGCCCGGCCCCTAACTCAACACAAAATTTGGTAACCATGACTGTTCTTCATTTTTTCAAAGTACCCCTTTGCAAGGATTTTTCAACAATTTTACCCCCCTTTTCTGGCAAAAACGAGGACAAAATTGGGGTGAAAAATACCCCTTTTTTTTGCTTTTCAATGACTATAATTTCAAACACTCCTTTTCACAGACACTTTATACATACATTAATAAATAATTATTGACAATAAAAACTTGTTGCTCCCAACAGTAACATGTGTTTATGGTCCTGTGTTATAAACTGGTGTACCCCAATGGTGTATTTGGGTTGTTACAACATGTTCTAATCAAATGATTAAATCCATACTGTGATGTTTTTTGTTTTTTCCTCTTCGTAAAATACCACTTTTTTCGAATTTCGCGGAGACTTATTCATGAAATACCCCCTATTTTCATGATTTCGCTGTCAATCGAAAATGTATACCCCTTTCCGCGATTTTTAGAACAGTCATGGTTACCAACTTTTGTGCTGAGTTGGGGGCCGGGGCCTACTGGTGTATACGACTCATCGTTTATATTTTAAAATCGGCATTTTGTGCAAAGATAGTTAGATGTGCATGTAGAAGAACCCTTGGGCATATATTTCAGGTTACGACCCTGTCGAGCATTCAGGGAAAGGTCCGCATTTTTGGCCAGTTTTTACGATGGCGCAATCCGCAATTTGTCGCCTGAGTTGTGTTTTCTGTCATTCAGTGTTTGCTGTCATTCAGGGGTCACCTATAGCACCCTCAACACCGGCTCATTAACATTTTCAAAAGCAAGTAAACATATTTGTTTACTCTTGTGAATGAATTAGGTCAGCACATTTATTCACGAGAGTACATTTATTCACGAGAGTAAAAAAAAATGTTAACTTGATTTTGAAGATGTTAATGTGCTGGTGTTGAGGGTGCTATAGATTTTTTGTTTCTCGCCAAATGGGAAAAATCAAAATCTCGCGGAGATATTGATATGCTCGTATTGACGTGCCATTGTTCACACATTAAATTCACATACATGTATAAGGCCTAACCGGGTGGTTCAAAAAAAAGTTGACCCAAGTTATAAGTAATTTTTCAACCACCTTTATAGTTTCAGAGAATGTGTGTTTACTTAGTCTTGATCAGCAGTAGTTTTTTTGAAATTATCCTGAAAAAATTGGCACGTTTAGCTTGTCTGGTTCTTCAGATATTGTTCATTACAGAAAGCATGCACAAAACCGACTTGTCCACGGGAGCGTCATTTAGTTTCTGTCTTCAACAAAACAGCATGCTCTAGCCTTCAGAATTGAAAGCCCGCCCTGACAAAGTACCCCAATCTCTATGCTTAAGGTGCCATTCACATTCAATAAAGAAACGTAGTTGAAATGTTTTGCAATAAAGACGACGAAATTGTATGAAATTACACAGTTGCACAAAATTGACCAGTTTACATACATTTGCCTAGAGGTTAAGTTGAAGACATTATTCCTCAAAGTTTTATGTAAAATTCGGCAACAACTTTATCAACTTTTTACAATGTGTTAATGATTTGCATAACGTTGGGCGGTTTTCCCCATTGAGACATTAACTTAACATTTTAGATTTGAAGATTGTTAAAAAATCTATTGTAAAACTTCAATTTAGTACAAGAGAGTGAATACGCTCTATTTTGTTATTAATTTGCCCTTACAAATCATTTCTAATCAGACGACGAAGGTAGCGCATGGTTGGCGCCTGTGTATTGATTTTTAAAAACACTTTTTTATGTGTTGAATTCTTAATTCCAATAATGATTCAACTCAGTTTTTTCTCTGCGTGCTAAACATGCATAATGTGTTTTCTAGAGTATGGAAATTAACCTAGTAATCTTATTCCTACACTCCTTCTATACACAATATAGTTCGAATACAGTTTTAGTGTCAATGGAAAGTAAAAGAATTTCCAGTGTTTGCAACAAGTCACGTATACCACAGCAGCAAAAACACAAAACATACTATTTTGTAGTTTTTTGACAAACGTGACATCTTAATCACAAATTGTTTGATTAAATGAGGTGACTGAGAAATTGCGATCGACCCAGTAGACGTCATTATGTCCCTGCAGCAGCATCACCATGTTGGAAATCGTGGAGAGAAACTGGGTATTGGTGCTGTTTTATATCATCATCTCTGTTATTGGTATACCTGGTAATGCTCTCATCATTCGGGTTTATGCGGCTAAAAAGATACGCAACAGCACTGATATATTGATAACGAGCCTAGCCATTTCTGATCTGACTTTCTGCAGCTTGCAGCCAGGTGTAATATATCGTTTACTTGTCTATTGCCCCCACCTCGATAGCGTCTACTGCACGGGTGAGATGATTTGCAGTACGATGGCACTTTTAAATTCCATTTTTATAACAGGTTTTATCGCCGTGGATAGATACTATGCAGTGTGTAAGCCGCTAAGGAGAACAATAACACCTAAACGCGCCAAGATGATAGCAGTGGCGTGTCTAGTTATCTCAGGCCTAATGGCAATGTTAACAGGACATACATCAGATGTACTGGAATACAATATCGATGGTGTTTCTGCTGATAATTCAACCTCATTTGCCTGTAGCACATGCAGTGAGTCAAATAATGACTGGCCATCGGTTGTAGCAAATATCATTATCTGCACCATTATCTTGGCACTGTTTCTCATCATGGGTGTCCTGTACATACTGGTCTATAAAGCTATTCAAAAGCAAGGCAGGGTGCGTGCAGCAATGGACGTAGCTGCAATCTCTACTGTTGACACATGCAGACAGTTAGACCAAGATCAAGATAATACAACATCACAATTGAATAATGGGAGTATTACGAATGCCGGGAGAGTAAATAAAACACCAAGTAAAATCCGAAATACTTTTACAAACAGGTCTTCTGGTATGGAGGTTAAAATTGCTAACATATATAGAACCGTAAATGCTGTCCATACGAGTTCTGGCAATGAAGTCATCGGCGAACAAATTCATCGGCCGATAAACTCAATAAATACTGGCCAAACATGTAGGCACTCTGCTAAACAAGCTCCGACATCTGCTTCAAAAACAGGAGACGAAAGACCAACCCATGCAAAACCAATCGATCTGAATAAGAACTCGCGAAACTCTGTCCAGCGTAAAACAACCCGAATGCTTGTCATTATCACCGCAATGACGTTCACGACATGGTCACCGTCAATGATAGTTCAGATGTTAGTAATGGGAAATCCAGATGCATTTCGTCACTTGAGTTATGCATCTATTGTTCTGCTTACGCTGATACAGTCTTTGTATGCCATTAATTACGCGGCTAATTTCTTGATTTATTTTTCGACTAACCGACGGTTCAGGGAGCAGTGTTTTTTAGTGATAGATCGTAAGGGTAAATGGGGAAGAACAGGACAACACCGTTAACATTGGGGATCTGTGATAACGTAATATCCGAATAATATTCGAGTAAAAAGTCATCGGCGAACAAATACATTCTGTTCCTCGGATAAACTCAACAGCTAGTTCACCACTATCAAACACTCCGGCAGTCATTGAAACGTGAGCTATAAACCTGATCTTAATGCTCCAACATTTTAATCAAGGAAAGGAAAACCAATCCAAGCAAGACCAGTTGATCTAAAGGGTTACCTGCTAAACTCTTTTCAAGGCAAAACCATTCGAACGCTTGTAACCATTAAATAACTGACCTTCACGACGTCACCGTCAATGGTGGTTACCATACTGACATCCTGTGTACAAGGACTGATGACAGTGTAATAGTGTCGTGTCATGTTCAAACACCCTGTCGTTAGAATTTGAACATAACATTAGCTATCAAACTCGAAGGGTTCACACAGATAAGTAATGAGACTCAATCTTTCATATTGATTCTACTGCATCTTTATTTGGTATCTTGTCGACCAACTACTCACTACATCAATCTGGGATTTCCTCAGTTAGAACGGCAATAGAGGAGTACATTGTTCGGCTGACTGCCGAAACCCAACTCCTTCATCCTACTTCTCTAATTCAACTGCCACGTATCTTACTCTATCAGTAGGGAGGGCATATTGGGTAACATGATATATGTCACTGCTTTTGAGTACAGTAGGATGTGTATTCATATCATGTTACTCAAATACTGCCCTCTATCTTGTTCTGCCTTACAGTGGTACGGCAGTACCACTACGCCGGGCCACTACGTATAACTCAAACGTTTAAGTGACTTGTATGTAAGAATTAAACGATAGCCGCCAAAAAGTAATATTTTGCATCACCATACATAACAAGTACCCATACAAATTGAACTGAGATCAATGACAATGTGTCTACATTATTACGGACAAGTTTGAATTGGTGCATTTGTTGACATATTTTAATATCGTACACGTCTTACGTACAAGGCACTTATAGGCATCAGCAATACGCTATAATTTTGCAGTATGGCCTATAAGCATGCAATGTCACCAAAATTGATGATACAACCAGGATAAATTGAAGCTAATAGCCGAAAGATGTCATCCCTAAAATCCCCTGTACCTTTATTTTAGAAGTTTCGAATGAATGTTTAGAGTTACGTTTTGAGTGAACCAATTGCCCTCTTCAATGTTATCTCATTCAGTGATTGCATTTTTAACGCGCAGAAATTTGCTTTTCAAATTAGAACATTAGCATACGAAGAATATTTCTATTATATAAAGGGTACAGTAAATGTCTTACTAATGTAGCATGCTACTATTATATAACGAGCTATAAAGTAAAGCATTTTGGCGAATATGAAAGGTTTGTAATAATAGGAATGTTTGCATTTATACATATTACAAAACCATTTAAACCGACATAACATTGGTTGCCATAGAAACCGCGTTTTCATAAGGAAAAGTAATCCTTTCAGGATGCTATAATTAAACCATATATCAGAATGGTAGCGCACTAATAATACAGAAATATGTTATAATACATTATACCAGTCTGATACGGGTAAGCGTGCTAAAGCCATTAGGAGCAGGTAGCGAATTTAAGGCTGTTAACGGTAGCAAATGATAAGTGACAGTAAACAATGGATATTATTCAAAATCTACGTAGACTCACAAATAGTTTACGACGGAAATAAATTATCAGATCATAATTTGGATCACCTCTGATACAAGAGAGTATAAGAGTGTCAATCTCAACATGGCTATCGCAACGAAGTATTTGCCCAACATCGTTATAGATGTTATCATTGCTGTATTCGGTATTCCTGGAAATGCACTAATTTTGTTCGTTTACGCATCTAAGAAATCGCGCACTAGTACAGATGTACTTATCATTTGGTTGGCTCTGTCGGATTTCTTATATTGTTCAATCACACCACCCGTTTTCTTCTTTGGTTGGAGGATTTGTCCAGAATTATCACTTGCTTATTGCAGATTTCAAACCTTTATCGGATATTTATCAGCTTTGATATCAATATTTCTTACCGAAGCTATCGCCGTGGATCGTTATTATGCGGTGTGCCTACCTTTGAAGAAAATCATCAACCCTTACCGGGCCAATTTGATGGCACTCGTATGCCTCATATTAGCGGGAATCGTAGCATGTTTTTGCGGAATCTTCATCGCAAACGTCACGGTTGATACTTCAATTCAATATCAAAATTTAACAACTATCCGTGAGTGTAATTCTTGTGAATTTGACAGCAGAATGGAAAAAATCGCCCAAACCGTTAATTTAAGTATCATTGCATTACTGTTCATAACTATGGGTGGTTTGTACTCTCTGATATACAGAGCGATTCGGCGACAAGCAAAGGTACGGGTAGCAATGGGATTAAATGCTGGACCTAGTTCTACGTCGCAAACGGCCGCGTCCGTACATCATTTCGCTATCAGTAGACTACCTGTTAACAATACAAGAGTCTTAGCAAATACATCAACACCCGTGGAGATATATCCTGAATCGTCGACTGAGCTGCCGCTAAAAATCGTAGGCAATCCCACGCGTAATGTTTCATCTTATGTGCGCTCAGATGTTATCGGAGGTAAAGGCGCCAACGAAGCTGGACCTTCGCGTTCTAACATGGTTGAAGAAACAAAAGACAGCTGTGAATCGCGAGGACATCGCACCTTTTCTAACAATAAGAGACCAACTCTTGATCATAATAGGAGTCAACGCCGAATTACGTACATGTTATTTGTGATTACCTTCCTCATATTTGTAACGTGGACTCCATTTTTGGTGTATTCGGTTGTTTCTATGTTCAATCCTTTTCCCTTGGTGAGGCTAGACAACGATGTACAAGCCCTGGTGGGCGTATTGCGTTCTATGTATTCCATAAATTATACATCTAATGTGTTCATCTATTTTGCAACTAATAAGAGATTTAGAGATCAATGTACGGAATTATTCCATCGAATTCGCCGCCGATTTTGATACTCCTTATTCATGCAACAACTTTTAAAATCATTCCGTGATAGCTTTCATAAGGAAGCGCCGTATATGGCCGAACAGCTGACGAATAAGCAACCTACACCCAATATGCAAAACGTTAACGAAGCGAATGCTCAACGTATACATAGCATATTGATCACTACGTTGTCACCCGATCAAGATTTTGAACATGCTCAAAATAATTCCTAAACCTCAACGCACCTCTGCGAACCACTAACGAATGCAACGTATGCCAAATATGTCACGATCGAATGACAACTTACACGAACGTACACCCACATTTCCAAAACGTCGGGCACACGTTAGTTCTAATTCGCAACAGTGTGACAGGGCCTTTAGTTTGAGTAATGGTTATGTAGCACAGGTTCTACGACTTTTTTGTGCGGGGACTAAAGCACCCTCAACACCAGCTCATTAACATCATATTCACTCTGTTTTAACTGTATATTAAACTTGAGGCCTGTTCAGATGGCCACTAAGCTCGAGAATAGTTATTCGCGACCTTAATTGTTTTTATGCTAACCCATAGTGCCTGTCTCAGGTCAACCTGATGAGTAAGAAGAAGAGATGTTTCCACATCGGAACGTGGAATGTAAGGACTATGAACAAGGAGGGAAAGCTAGAACTTCTATTGGAAGAAGCACACCGCCAACATCTAGATGTCCTTGGTCTCTGTGAAACAAGATGGAGAGGTGAAGGATCTTTCCAACCAGACGAGTACACCACAATTCTGCACTCCGGAAAAACCAAAGGTAGAAGAGAGAGTGGGGTAGCTGTTGTCCTAAAAGGAATAGCACGTAAAGCACTGGCAAGCTACAACCCCATCTCTGACCGGATCCTTGCTGTAAGACTCCATGCTAAACCTAAACCAATCACCATCCTCCAGGTATATGCTCCTACTTCAACACAAGATGATGCCATTATAGAGGAATTTTACGAGCAGCTCCAAAATGCAGTGGAGGCCATAAAGAAAGGGGATGTGTGTGTAATTATGGGAGACTTGAACGCAAAGATTGGAGAAGGAGAAGACAAAAGATGTGGAATTGGAAAGTTTGGTATGGGTGAAAGAAATGAAAGAGGAGACAGGCTTGCTGATTTTTGCTGTGCTAATAACCTAGCTGTAATGAATACATGCTTCAAACACCGGAAGAGGAATTTATACACCTGGAAATCACCTGGTGATTGCTACAGAAACCAGATTGACTACATCCTTATAAACAAAAGATGGAAGTCAAGTATAACAGATGTACGATCCTACCCTGGTGCTGATTGTGACACAGATCACTTATTACTGGCAGAAAAGATGAGAGCAAAACCAGTCTGTAACAAACACAAGAGAAAACAAGGCAAACTGGATGTGAAAATGCTTAACGACCCAACTACGAAAGCCAAGTTTGAATCTGAGACAGAAAAGCGATTTGAAGCAGAAGCTCTCCTTCAAGACCCATCTAACATATCTCCAGAATCACTATGGATGACTTACAAAACCATCTTATCTGAAACAGCTGAGGAGACACTGGGAAGAGTCAAAAGATCCCCAAAGAAACCATGGATCAGCAAAGAAGTGTTGAAACTAGCTGAGGAAAAAAGTCGACTACGCAAGCAAATCTCACCAGCCAAAGTAGAGCGATATAAAGAAGTGCGTGCTGAAATTCAAAGACAAATCAGAAGGGATAAGGCAGTATGGCTTGAAGAGCAATGCCTACAAATAAAGGACTTTGATGCAACTGGAAAATCCAAAGCAATGTTCAATCAGATCAGATCACTCCAAAATAAATCCACTCCATCAAACCAAGCATGTGTAAAAACACAGATGGAGCAGTGATAAGTGAACCATCAAATATCATGAACAGATGGAGAGAGTACGGTGCCTCACTCTTTGAAAGTCCAGATGGAGAAACACCACTGACAAAAATGAACAGAGCATTTGACGATGACATGGAACCTCCACCGCTAATGGATGAAGTGATGTATGCTGTCAAGAAACTCAAGGATGGGAAATCACCAGGTCTTGATGGGATTCCTGCTGAGCTCATAAAATCAACAGGCCAGCACGGAATTAAAGCGCTACATCAGTTATGTACATGCATCTGGATCAAATGCGACTGGCCAAATGACTGGAAAGTGCAAGAATTTGTCATGCTGTTCAAATCAGGCGACCGCAAACAGTGCTCCAACTACAGGACAATTGCCCTCATCAGCCATACAAGTAAGGTGCTACTGATGATCATTATCTTACGCCTGAAAGCCAAACTAGATCAAAAACTTCCAGAAGAGCAAGCCGCCTACAGGAAAGGCAGGGGTACTGTCGATATGCTGGTTTGTCTGCAGATCTTGATGGAGAAAATCAGTGCAATAAGTCAGAAAGCTTTCATCATGTTCATAGATTATTCTAAAGCTCTGTGAGCCACATCAAGCTTTTCTCTGCAATGATAGAGATGGGATTTCCAGCACATCTTGTAGCACTGCTTCAATCCCTCTATGTGAATCAGAAGGCAAAGATCAGATGGAATGGTGAAAACACAGATGAATTCAACCTAGGTAAAGGTGTGAGGCAGGGATGCATTGCTTCACCACACATGTTCGTCTCCTACACAGAAAAAGTCATGAGAGACGCTAATGTAAACCAGTATGGGATAAAAGTAGGCGGTACACCAATTTCAAACCTCAGATATGCCGATGACACTGCACTTTTTGAAACCTCTGAAGAAGACATCGAGAGGCTAACATCAGCCGTAAATGATGCAGGCAGGAAGCTAAATCTCAAGCTCAATGTCAACAAAAAAAAAACTTCTAACAACTGGAGAAGAACAGCCTGTGCATAATATCTCAATCGATGGTGAGGATGTTGAACAAGTCAGTCGCTTCAAATACCTAGGCTCTGTGAAAACCACATCTGCCAGTTGCACAGCTGCAGTGGCGTAGCCAGGTTTTTCTCAGTGGGGGGGCAAAGGGGGGGCCGGGAGTTTTGGTGGGGGGGCAACAACCAAATTGAGGATTGAATTTCCTTGTGTTGTGAATAGGTTAGTCCCAAATTATTTCAACTGACATTTCCCACAGGGGGGGGGCAACAGGGGGGGCAGAGAACCCCACAGGGGGGGCAGCTGCCCCCCCTTGCCCCCCCTTGGCTACGCCACTGCTACAGCTGATATAAGAGCTAGAATCGGAATGGCCAAGGGAAGGATGATAGAACTCCAGGACCTATGGAATGACCGCAACCTCACAACAAACCTTAAAACAAAGATTGTAAAAGCATTGGTATGGAGCGTGCTCCTTTACGGTCTGGAGGGATGGACTCTAATCAAAGCACATGAAAATCGCATAATGGCTGCTGAAATGTGGACCTGGAGAAGAATGTTAAGAGTTAACTGGAAGGAGAAAAGAACCAACATAAGTATCATGAAAGAACTTGGTGTAAAGAGACAACTGCTAGGAGAGCTTATCAAAAGAAATCTGGCCTACTTCGGGCACATGATTAGAGGCAGTGGTAGCTTACTGGCACTCCACATCATAGAAGGGAAAGTGGAAGGCAGCAGGAAAAGAGGTCGTCAAAGGAAACAATGGTTTGACAACATCAAGGAATGGACTTGGTATGAGTCTTATAAAGGCCAAGCGTCTGGCACAAGACAGAGTAGCTTGGAGAAAGATGATCCGGAGATGTGATCGTATGACAGCCAATCGTCATATCTGACGGAGGCCGAAGAAGAAGAAGAAGAAGAAGAAGTGCCTGTCCAGGCGACAAACTTAACCTCAAGTATAGCGATACTACTGCGGTAGCTTCGAGGTTAACTCAAGGTTATACGACTCTTCATTTTGCGGCAAGACCTGGTTCACAGGTCATGAATCTCACTCGCGGTTAACATTACGGATGGATACACACGGCGAACACACTCTCGGTTAGCTCTCGGTTAGTGCTTCGGGGCCAGTTAACCGTAAAGGCCCTGTCACACCATGGCGTATGGTCTGAACGTATGCCGACGTATACCAAAAATAGCTCGAACATTGTCAAATTCCAAGAACGTCAAAGAACGTCCAACTTCCCAACTAATTGCATAGGAAAAGTCGACATCGGTGTTGGAATGGACGTATCCATAGCGTATTGAACGTATACATAGCGTATGACTAACGTATTGATAGCGTATCACTAACTTATAACAAACTTATGACAACGTATCACAGCGTATGCGAGCGTATGTCTGCCGTGTTCGACGTATCCTCAGCGTATCCTCGGCGTACAACGAACAAGTGATGTATGCCGCTGTAGAAATTGAGTTTCGTACACGGCGGGATAAGTGTTGCCAGTTCAAGTAAACGCGGCCTAAATGATAACTATTAAAATATCTAGAATAAATTATTAGAGTAAAGGGAAACCAACAGGTCCAACCTATAACTTACCAGTAACGTACCTCTAACGTTTGTCAGCGTATGTCAACGTATGTCTAACGTACGTCAGCGTATGTAAACGTATGTCTAACGTACCATGAACTTATCGGGAATTTCGACGTGTTCCAAATTTTCACAGCGTATCACAGCGTGCTCTTAACGTAAACGATGTATCCCCAACTTACCCCTAACTGATATCAGCGTACAACAACGTATTTTTCGATATTTCGCATACGTTCAGGCGATACGCCATGGTGTGACAGGGCCTTAAGATATTTTAGGGTTAACATTCCAGCGTTATACTCGGCATGCTCGGGTTAGTTAACCATGACCGATTCACACGGCCGTTAACCAAGAATTTAACCTCTAGGTTAACGAATTTGACGCTAATCTAGAGGTTAGTGTCCCTCGTAGAAAGTAAAAGCAAGTTAACTTATTGTTTACAGAATAAGGTCAGCACATGCTGATGTTTTGTTTTCGCTAAAGAGAAAGGAAAAAAATAGTCGCGCGCCATTATTCACACATCAAATTCACATGTACAAGCAATAACGGGTGATGTGCGGTGAATTTTCCCTAAAAATAAAGATAACAAAATATGTAAGATAAAACGATGAGTAGATACACAACAAATCTACGTCACTTGATTAATTGTAGGTAAAATGTAACATCGTTTTAGTGTAAGACCTGGCAACAAATGACATCAGAGGCAACCGCCTCACCAATAGCATCTTATATAATACGCCACAATCGTCACGATTTTAGTTTGTTATTCCTGTTGCTATTCATTGATAACGACGATATTTGTAACGTTAACTGTTTAGTATCTAATATTTAGAATTGATATACTGTGCTGTAGGTCGATATATTCATGACGGATTAATATATTTGTTTCGTGAAAACAGCATTCGTGTACAATATTACGACCATCTCCCTCCAGATTCAACTTACTAATGTCAAAATTATTGTTGGTAAGATACAACATATGACCATTTATCACATTTGTATGTTTGTATGTTTGTGACACATAATATTAATGCTCAATCTTAATCAATCTTAAATGAAATTCCCATGGAATTAGGTTTGTTCGAATCAACTCAATCACCAAAAATTGGATGTTTATATAGAATTAAAGACTTCCTGTCACTCGAAGGGAAATGAAAACTCTTGCAATAAAGATAGTGAAATTGTATGCAATTACACACAATTCAAAAACATTGACCACTTTGCATCCGGTTGTCTGGAATTAGTGAAAAACATTATTGTCCATGGTTTGAGACGTTCGGCAAGGTTGCCGCGTCAACTTTTTGCAACTTTTTGCAATGTTATGGTTTTTGCATACCATTTGGCAAAGTTTTTCGCAGTGATATCTTGCCTAATTGACATTTTAGATTTTAAGATTGTTAACCAATGTATTTTAAAAAGCTTTAAAAAGCTTCAATTTAGTACAAGAAGAGCGTGATACACTCGCGTTTTGTTATTCATTGGCCCTTACAAACCAATTCCTACAAACCAATTCCAATCAGAAGACTGAGGTAGCGTATGTTGGCGTCTGTGTATTGATTTTTAAAAACACTTTGTTTTTTTTCTTCTTAATTTCAATCATGATTCAACTCAGTTCTTCTCTGCGTGTTAAACATGCATATTGTGTTTTTCTATGAAAAACTATGGAAATTAACCTAATAATCTTGTTCCTACACTAAAATTGAATTATATTATTGAATTATATATTTAATGAATTAATTATCAATGGAAAGTAACAAAATTGGCAGGGTTTGCAACAAGTCACGTATACCCTACGTATACGACAGCAGCAAAAAAACATACCATTGATGGAGTCTTTCGAGAAACGTGACAGTTTAATCACAACATTTATAATTCAATGAAGTGAAGCGGAACACAATTAGTCGGAGAAATTGCGATCGACCCAGTAGATGACATTAAGTTCCTGAAGTAGCATCACCATGTTGGAAATCGTGGAGAGAAACTGGGTATTGGTGTTGTTTTATATCATCATCTCTGTTATTGGTATACCGGGTAATGCTCTTATCATTCGTGTTTATGCATCTAAGAAGATACGCAACAGCACTGATATATTGATCACAAGCCTAGCAATTTCTGATCTGACTTTCTGCAGCTTGCAACCAGGTGTAATATATCGTTTACTCGTCTATTGCCCTCATTTCGATAGCGTCTACTGTACGGGTGAGATGATTTTCAGTACATTGGCGCTTTTGAATTCCATTTTTATAACTGGTTTCATCGCCGTGGATAGATACTTTGCAGTGTGCAAGCCGCTAAGGAGAACAATAACACCTAAACGCGCCAAGATGATAGCAGTGGCGTGTCTATTTATATCAGGTCTAATGGCAATGTTAACAGGACATACATCAGATGTACTGGAATACAATATCGATGGTGTTTCTGCTGATAATTCAACATCATTTGCCTGTAGCACATGCAGTGTGTCAAATAATGACTGGCTATCGGATGTAGCAAATATCATAATCTGCACCATTATCTTGGCACTGTTTCTCATCATGGGCGTCCTGTACATACTGGTTTATAAAGCTATTCAAAAGCAAGGCAGGGTGCGTGCAGCAATGGACGTAGCTGCGATCTCTTCTGTTCACACATGCAGACAGTTAGACCAAGATCAAGATAATACAACCTCACAATTGAATAATGCGAGTATTACGCATGCCGGGAGAGTAAATGAAACACCAAGGAAAATCCGAAGTACTTTTCCAAACAGGTCTTCTGGTATGGAGGTTAAAATTGCTAACATATATCATGTATATAGAACCGTAAATGTTGTGCATACGAGTTCTGGCAATGAAGTCATCGGCGAACAAATTCATCGGCCGATAAACTCAATAAACAATGGTCAAACATGTAGGCATTCCGCTAAACAAGCTCCGACACATGCTTCAAAAACAGGAGACGAAAGACCAATCCCTACAAAATCAATCGATCTGAATAAGAACTCGCGAAACTCTGTCCAGCGTAAAACAACCCGAATGCTTGTCATTATCACCGCAATGACGTTCACGACATGGTCACCGTCAATGATAGTTCAGATGTTAGTCATGGGAAATCCAAATGCATTTCGTTACTTGAATTATACATCTCTTGTTCTGCTTACGCCGATACAGTCTTTGTATGCCATTAATTACGCGGCTAATTTCTTAATTTATTTTTCGACTAACCGAAGGTTCAGGGAGCAGTGTTCGTTAGTGTTATATTGTAAGGGGAAATGGGGTAAAACGGGACAACACCGTTAACATTGGGGATCTGTGATGACGTAACATCCGAATAATATTCGAGTAAAATCTGAACTTCTTACAAACAAGACTTGGCGATGAGGTCGAAACAGATATAAAACCTGAAATATGTATTCGACATCTGGTATTGAGGTAATCGGTAAACGAATACAATTGGAGTGTTTTTATGTTAATCTATACATTCTATCAAAATAAAGTAATTGCTCGATTCAATTTTGAGAAATTTCTCCGAATCCCTTTAATCCTCCTCGATATTGATCTTGCGAGTTCGAAACTCGGTTGCTGCCACTGGGTCACCAAGCTCATTTCCTGCAACAAAGGCAGTCACATCAAAACATGGTCTCTCGGCTTGGTCCGCAATACTTGTGCGTTCACCGTGTTCATAGAGGAAGAATTGATAGCGATGATCCGTTCCTTGTGGTGGATTTGGAGGGATGTACCGGTATTCTGTTTGGTGTGACAGAAATATTGGTATAGTTAAAACACAAAGGAATGATGGATCTGTAGATATATTATTTAATAACATGAACATCACTAAAATGTTTCAATCTTTGATGTGTACATTATTTATCCGATAAAAGTGACATTTCACTATGACACCTGGTTTCGCCAATTGTAATCCAAAGGGGGTGATATTCGGCAAAGAATATTATACTATACTCTGTTTGGCCATCTCGAGACAGTGACGTAACCGCGTATTCTACTAATTGCATCACATAACGCGCGCGCATACTCGCGGCGCTGGCGTACAAACACGAGCGTTGAAAGGCGGAAGATACACACGCGTGCGTAAAAGCTGCGCCTGTTCAGTTACGTCACTGTCTCGAGATGGCCAAACAGAGTATAGATATTTCTGATTTCTTTCATTGTCAAACTGATGAGACGTTTTAAGGGGGCTGTCAAGTGTCGTTGTATGAATTTGTCAAGCACTGTAACTTTCAAACTATTTATGTGTTGTACATAAAAGTATACACTTTTTTGAATGAAATGAGTCGGGGAATCCATTTTTCGTATCAAAAATCGTGATTTTTATATTTTTGCCCAAAAATGCCTCTTTTTTGCCTAAATTTTACAAACAACCTAACAAAATAATTTTTAGGTAAAAAATTCTAAAATTTTACAGAAAGCATCTTAATTCAATTATCTAGGACACGTTGGGTTTTTTTGCCTTTAAAATTTTTAGTTCTGAAATTATTGACCAAAAAGTGCTAAAAAAGTGAATTTTGAGATTTTTTATCCCAAAATTCACATTTTTAGTACTTTTTGGTCAATAATTTCAGAACTAAAAATGTTAAAGGCAAAAAAAAAAAACGTGTCCTAGATAATTGAATTAAGATGCTTTCTGTAAAATTTTAGAATGTTTTACCTAAAAATTATTTTGTTAGGTTGTTTGTAAAATTTAGGCAAAAAAGAGGCATTTTTGGGCAAAAATATAAAAATCAAGATTTTTGATACGAAAAATGGATTCCCTGACTCATTTCATTCAAAAAAGTGTATACTTTTATGTACAACACATAAATAGTTTGAAAGTTACAGTGCTTGACAAATTCATACAACGACACTTGACAGCCCCCTTAACTTAAAAGTGATGGTTCATGTTGAGATGCAAACAGACCTATATATATAAGCCGAAATGCTAATGAAAATCATTATGGATGCCTGGTAGGCCTAACTATTAATAGAAAGGTGAATTCTATTTTTGTCGTGGTTTTTTTTTCATTATTTAATGATGGGTATATCCTTTAAGGCCAAACAAAGAAGAAGGTCTGTCTCAGAAGCACGCCCGCATTGGTATGTGAAATGAGCTACGGCGCGTAGGTCTATGCGCTGGGGCTAAACAAAATAATTTTGGATTTTTGTTTGTTTGTTTTTTGTGATTTTTTAAAAAAAAGTTTTAAAAAGTTCTCCGTAAGCTTGGATAAGCAACAACAAAACAAATCGCATACCTCGCAGCCTATTTTCTAAAAAATAAAAAATCGAACAGCACTTAGCTTTTTTGCGCAATGTTACTGAGACAGACTTTCTTCATTGTTTGGTTTAATCCCCGAACTTTTGCAATGTGTTGTCCGCATCGAGGTGCACCATATAGTCTTATTCCAAAATTTGAGGTAAATTGCTCTAGTGATTTTAGAGTGGTTATTCCGGTTTCCAGGAGTCCAGTTGTGTGACATTATTACCAAAAATTCATTGATTATTAATCTTGAAATGTTGCTAAAACAGAGAGAAATACTTATATATTTGTTATTCCAAAAGAATTTTCAGTTACGATTATCTAACAAGGAAAAGGATGCCAACGACTGAAACGGCACACGACATGAGCAAACCTCTCACTGAGGAAAAATGAAAACTCTTAAAATAGTTTAACATGCATATTTGAATGCAATTGAGGACTCTTTACGGCAAGCGTGTGCAACCTGCGGCCCGCGAAGCAATCCCAAAATTCCCATTGATGCGGCCCGTTTTAACCGGAACTCCCTAGGTTACACTAATGGCGAATTGATTTAGCCAGAGGGGGGCGAGGGGGCCAATTTCCCCCCATATTGACTGTCGTGTCGGTTGAGATTGGCACTGTCGGTTAATTAGACAAGAGGAATCATGGAATTATGATGGTCAAAAGTGCACAGACCTAATTGTTTCGCGCGCTACTTGCGCATGTGTACCCCAAATGGATTTTCTTTTGGTAGAAACTTGTTTAAAGCAGAAATGTACCTCAATCATAGCAAAAATAAGTGTAAAGTCGAAAATTTTCGCGCGCTATGCGCGCATTTTTTTCATCAAAACAAACTTGTGATTGCATGTTAAAATCCCTGGTTAAAATGGCGAAGAGAAGCGGGTATCCGGATGTGTTTTGGAATATTTGACATTCACTGCGGCCCGTGAATGGATCTCAAAATCACAATGCGGCCCGCGTGGTAGAAAAGGTTGCACATGCTTGCTTTACGGTAATACAAAAACAGCTAATCAACAAAAACAGAGTCCTGTGATAATGTTGTTTTTAGAGTAACATTTTAATATACATCTTGATCAATCCTTCTGATAATATTTCTCAAGTATTAACCACATGTTAGTCAATGTAACACACTCAGGAAAAATAAATCAAATTAGTGACGTCACACCGTGTCACACAATCGGACCCTGAAACCCGAATCACCCAGAAGCAAAACTTAGCTTTAAATTTCCTCATAGAAAAGTACAAGAACTTTTAAGTTCAACCACACATTTGAAGTTAAAACTTCAAATGTGTGGTATAATTCATTACTTTTTCGCTTGTAGCCTCTTAACGAAACTTCTCGCATGACTTAAATTTTGCAGGGGTAATTTGAAAAACACGACATTTCTTTTGGTACAAAAATGTAAATCTTGATGTGGAAAAGGGAATTTGATCGGGTCACATAGGCTACCTTTAAATTTGAAATTTTACCATGCGGCCTAAATCTGACACATTGGTCTTTTCGTTTCCGAAACAAAGTAAAACCAGGATTATGAGGGGTTTTGGTATGATAGACTATGAATAAATACCGTTTGTTCTCAGCGGTCATATCCTCTTGGAATAATAGTACATCACTATTTTTAACCAGCATCGTCACCATATTCAGATCATTTTGAAACACTAATATTATATCACAGTAATGGTATATTACCTGTCTTAATTTCTCCATCTACATCTTGAAGCGTCTTACCCTATAATTAATAAAGATAACACATTTCACAAAATAGTTATGATATTAAGCGGAGATTGATTGAAATATGATCGGTCATCGAATTAGACTTATTTGAATTAGTCTTATTTGTTTACAAATGTGTATACCAAACAATATTATTTAAACCGAAATCAATACGTTATTTAGTTTACGCAGCCAGCTACTATCAGGTTTATTGTAGAGCTATTAGGCTATTGTCTTCTATGCTTGAAAAAGAAACTAAATAATGCGTCTAATAGACTATAGGCTGTGCATGTTTTATTCCTTCAGAAAACAAATCTAGCACTCTCCATGTAGGGCACAGATGAAATGTGGCTTAAAATGAAGCTAATATATGCCTGATCAATATTTTACCTTATCCCACGTTCGTAGGTTGCACGTTATGACCCTAGACCTCGATTTAGGGTCAAAGGTCACATGTGTTTCAATGGGAAGTCAAAAACTAAATTTAACATGGTAAAAAAAATGAAATGAGCTATTGACTATAAAAAGTATGTTATATTGTTGGGATAAGTGTTTTAAACAAAAAAGTCAATCACAACTTCGATCGTAGATCAATGGTTTTTGAACTGTGACCTTTTGAAAATCACAAGTTGGCCAAAATAGACCATTTTTGTCATATTTTCGCAAAATTGGCACAAAAATGACATGTTATCATCATTAAAAAAATATTTTGACTCATTATGAATTGATAAACCATGTTATAATGTTGGTTTATAGATGAACTTTACATTACAACCCATTTCAAAAGTCAATGGTGTCCGCATGCCATGGCAAACAGCTTTAATATCCTTCAAATTCATTGAAAATGGGTAAAATCTGAGTCAAAAGGATTTTAAGGATATTAAAGCTGGTTGCCATGGCATCAGCATACCATTGACTTTTGAAATGTGTTGTAATGTAAGGTACATCTATATACCAACATTATAACATGGTTTATCAATTCATATTGAGTCAAAATATTTTTTTAATGATGATAACATGTCATATTTGTGCCAATTTTGCGAAAATATGACAAAAATGGTCTATTTTGGCCAACTTGTAATTTTCAAAAGGTCACAGTTCAAAAACCATTGATCTACAATCAAAGTTGTGATTGACTTTTTTGTTTAAAACACTTATCCCAACACTATAACATACTTTTTATAGTCAATAGCTCATTTTTTAGTTTTTTTACCATGTTAAATTTAGTTTTTGACTTCCCATTGAAACACATGTGACCTTTGACCCTAAATCGAGGTCTAGGGTCATAACGTGCAACCTACGAACGTGGGATAGGTAAAATATTGATCAGGCATATATTAGCTTCATTTTAAGCCACATTTCATCTGTGCCCTAGAGGTGGACTACAAGAGTGAAAGATACAGAGCAACGTCCCAGTGTCTATAATATAATAAACAAGAATAGATGTTCAGGTTTTTGTGGGACTTATTCATTTTTCTCTATGCATTTCGAAAGCTCAATTAAAGACAGAAATAAGATGAAGTAGATTTGGCATTCCCATTTTTGATAAACAACATTTTCTCTTCCACGCGATGGGTACAATATCCAATTAAACCTAAAAAGGCGAATTAGAGGTTATTAATTTGTCTCTGGTGTCATACCATACAGGGAATTGGATAATTTTTACTTGCCAATAGCTAAATCCCCGGTATAAACTTTTATGGGACACTCTGTATATTAGAGGTTCTGCAGAAACAGTTTTAAACGTTTTTATCTTGCCTCTATATTTGTGACCAACCAGTGAAGAAAGTAGCGTTTGTCGGGGTTCTCCTTCGATGGGGCATCAGGATCCACCATTAGTAGTGTGTAGTACTTATCCTGTAGAACGTTAAAAAGTATAAAACCTCAAAGTTAGAGACTTATTCCTTCCTTCCTTCCACCCTCCTCCTCCCTCACTCCCCCTCCCTCCCCTTCCCTAGACTGCTTCCGTCGCCCCCTGCACCATCGGCCTCATTATCTTTTGCGCATGCGTCGGTTGGCCTTGGTGTGGGGACTGAAAAATGTATGTGCAAAAAAAGTGGCGAGAAAAAACACAGCTTAGCATCGCGTCCGTGCGCCATGTTAGGAGACAGAAGGATTCAGTCAACCCCTTCCCTTTCTCCCCTCCCTCCCTCCCTCCCTCCCTCCCCTCCCTCTCCGACCCCTACCAATCTACTACCTACCTCCTAAATACCCACATCCCCATTCATCCATCCATTCTCATCTATGTATCTATCTCCCCATCCATCCAACCATCCAATCATCCAATCATCCAATCATCCAATCATCCAATCATCCAATCATCCAATCATCCAATCATCCAATCATCTATCCATCCACGCATCCATCTATCTTTCTATATGAAGCCTATTCTGTTTATCTATATTTTCATTTATTCATATACATGGATTTATTTAATTAATTTGTTATATGAAACAGTAATTTAAACATGCTCAAGCCATCTGAAATAATACAATTTACATATAAGTAACATGCACAAATAAACAATGTGCAGTGCGGTGAAGCATTTCATCATAAATAACAGATGTTTTGTTTCACTATATTTAAAATCCATTGCAGTGCCCCTAACAGTAAAATCGGTGATTTGTTCAAACAATGAATACAAATCGATTGTCTCACATCTGTTGTATTCAGCTAAATATTGCAAAACATGGCAAACATTTTGAATATGAAAATATGAGTATAATTGTTGAGTGTTGACATCAACATAACTGATGGGGTTTAGAGTAAGGGTTATTGATTGGAGTAAGGGTAAGGGTAAGGGTAAGGGTTAGGGTGAGCGAGAAGATTAGGGTAGGGTGTAAGGGTACGGGTCAGTTAAAGCAGGTTAGGGTTTTCGTATACCAGATGACCGCCTTAAAAGCGTTGGACCAGTAATATTATATATAGAGCATGCATAATTGTATACGGTAAATTCCTGGAATTAGGACTATAACAGCTTAAAATCCTTGCGTTTGTGTAAAATAATGTTCTTGTCAAAACCAGTCGCCATACATTACCTCAAATGCTTTCTTATAATAGACCTGGGACGGTTCCTTTTCATCAAAATCCGCTAGTGTTTTCATCTTGCTGCCGGGCTTGCTGCACGAGATGCTGCCAACTTTGCTGTCATATTTTACTTCCAGTTTCCTAATTTTGCACGGTTTCGTTGTAAATTCGTATTCTTCTGTAGAGCAGTCTTCATTACTCTCGCTGCTGTCCACTATAAAGGCAACAAAGCTAGCAGTCAGGAAACAAATGAGGCCTACACGTAGTATGAATGTCATTTTGTATAGATATTCACTGGCACCAGCCGGTGTAGACTAATGCCTGGTTATAGTTCAAAAATATAACATTAATTGCAAACTATTGATGATGTCATTGTCACGGCTCATACACAACAAGATTCTTCCTCTGCAGTAATCAGTGCACAATCAATACGATATTCATATGATGGATATGGTACTTAGTGAAATGCCGGCTGAAAACTGGTTTGTATAAACCTGTCAGCCTAAACCAAATAACAGGCCCATCGTTTTCAAATAATATTTGGTACGGCCCAATCTTTTCAAAATAAAGACGAAGAAAGCCCTTCGCTTGTGCTTGTATAATTATAGGATGATTTTGTCTTCATGGTCGGTGTCGGTACATGTAAATACAAGGGCGGAAATCCCAGGGGTGATTGGGGGGTATATCCCCCCCCCCCCCCACACACTTTTTCACCCCTCAGACTCCCTCCTGTTCGAGCTTTTAAACAATCTATACTTAGGGAGTGTTCAGGAATACTTTGGTGGGAGGCTGGGCAAAATGAGGTGGGGGGGCAAAAAAGTTTGGCCAAATGGATAGCATAACGCCTGGATGGACAAAAAAAATTGCGCGCTACGCACGTTTTAGTTTATAATTATTCAGTTTTAAAAAGGCAAGAAATGTAGAGACACAATTTGTGTAGCAAAAAAAAATCCCACTACACAATAATATTTTTGTGAACTTTTATTTAAGAAACATTAACAATTTAAAGGGTGAAGAGGACATTTGCATTTTGGGGTGTAAAATGAAACTTGGATCATGATAGGGTAGGCAACGTCCGCACCAACTATTGCAAATTGTGCGACCTGCGGAACCTATATACAAAATGACACTTTCCAATTTAAAAAGTACCGTTGAAAAAGGTGGATATTAACAAGATAAACACAATTTTTTGCGTGCTATGCGCGAATCTTTGTGCAACATTGTCGTTAACGAGATAAACAACAACAAAATTGCGCTCTGCGCGCGCTTTTGAATGCATTTTGCATGAATGCCTCTTTTTGCTTGAAAAATAAATGTTGCATGAAGATTCTCGCCTAGCGCGCAGAAATTTGCTGTACGTTAAGTGAATCTTAAATGTTGTAAATTGTGTCATGGTCCCCCCAGCTGGTCCGGACCGCCAGCGTTGTAAAAAGATGTCAATCGGTCTTTGTCTACATATAATAGTAAGGGGGGTCAATAAAGTTTTCAACTTGTTAAGGGGGCGGTCAAAAAAGTGTTTCAATTTTTCCGACAAATTTCAGTTGCCCAGCCCCCAATTTCATTTTGTGGGGCCACCCTGTTCATCCCCCCCCCCCCCCCCACCCCCCACCTAACAAGAAATTTCCGCCACTGTGTGAATACACCACCAAAAATGCAGACTGATTTACAATTGAGTTTTAACCATTTTAGTGCACTTTTTCTGATCAATAACAAAATTTGATAAGGTGCATGATACGGCACTGCACCGTGCACTGGACTGTTTGTATTCACTGATTGCTATCTACTGAAGATAGCAAATAGAGTATGGATTGCTAAATGTTATCTATTACATTGCTCTGGCGCATATTCAAAACATTCTTTACCGGGATGGGGGAGGGGGAGACGGCTATATATAAGAATTGTAAAACGGTTTGTGACTAACTGACTATCAACGAAGACAGCACTTACATCAACTCTTTGCGGCGTGGCGGTGGGGTGGGGTGGTCTTTCGACAAAAAATAACACTGTAATATTGCTTTAAAACTTACTAACATGACACCATCAGCATTATAACTGCTAAATGAACACTAAAAACTCATCAGGGGTAGATCCAGCGCATCAAGAGAGGGCCACTTGAGATCACATTTAAAATTTAAACCATCGGGTAAGCGCTGCAAACCTTGTGATGAGCGCCTTGTTTATTGTGAACTTTCTTAATTGTCTTTTATTTGTTTCTTTTTTTTTCTTCTTTTTTTTTTGTGTTAGTTTGTTTATGTTTTTGTTTGTTTTATTTGGTTTTGGTTTTTTCCTTTGTTGGTTTGGTGTTTTGTGTAGGCCTATTTCAATTACCGTACTTTCAGTTAAATGATATGAGATTCTATTTGCTCATCGTAAAATGTACCATTTACTGAAATTGAAGACCAAGAAGTGCCAAAAATGTGATTATTGAGATAAAAAAACAAATTATTGGCACTTTTCAATATTTTCAAAACTAAACATTTTTAAGCAAAAAGAGCAAAAAGATCCTTGACTTTAGATGATTTTTGGTGAAATTTTGGAGTTTTTAATCAAAAACTGATTTTGTAAGGTTATCTGAAAATTGTTGGCGCCATAAAAGTGATTTTTGGTAAAAATGTATAAATCACTATTTTTAGTGAAATTTGGATTCTATGACTCATTTCATTAGAAATTAGAAAAAAAGTATACTTGTATGAACATCACATTTATAGTTTAAAGGGGCGTGTACATCTCAAGTGTTTGTCCTGGACAAAAATCACATGACTCCCTACGTATCTGAGTCTCCGTGTTTCCATGTAATAATACCCATGGTGCAATAGATTTGCCGCGCCGAATTTCAATCGACAAAACGTAATGGCCAACATTTTATGTACGAACGAAATACTAAGGTGTCTAGAATCGTTTCGAAAAGTAGTGTTATGCATTATAATGAAATCAGAATTACAATCTCCTTCAGCATATAATCAACTTTTGGGCGATAATCATATGTTAAAAACGCACAACAATCGAAATATAAAGCATTTTAGCCCGCATTTTGCCCCGATTCATGTGATATTCGTATTTTGAACTTTATGTATTTTATTTTCTAAATATATCTATGTGTAGTCTTCATTAGCTCAGTCGGCAAAGCGCCGGCTTCATAATCATGAGGTCAGTGGTTCGAATCCTAGGATTGTTATACTTTTTTCTGTTTGTTATTTACACTTTATTTTTAGAAATTGACAGGATTGCATATCGTTCGCAATATTTATTGAATGTTGAATGATACTTTTTTCTTCTTTTGCAATTTCACTGCGATAAAGAATATCCTATAAATATATTGTGTTGACTATTCCGTTCGATTGAACTATGGAGACCCTAGCTAGTCTATCAATGAACATGATTTGCAAAGGCCAATTGTTATGTAAATAAGAAGCCAATCGGCTAATATGTCCTTGAATCGATTTTCTTATTTCCTATACGACCGATATTTGTGTTTGCTGATTTGCTCCAAACTTAAAAAAAAGAGAGTTGTATCTTCAAAAATACGTTACGCGGTTCACGGCTTTCACGGCCTGGTGTGAGCGACTGTATTTTGGCGTGGATTTGATACCGTGCTCAGTGGCGAACCCAGGGGTCCAGGGGCCGGTGCCCCCTGAAATATCCCCGTCGGTAAACTTGAGCTTCCGTCGGTTCAGTCAGATGCCAACGTTGAGTGAGTCTCTTGTATACGAAGAGAATTTTTTTCCCTTGAAAAGCGGATGTCGATATCGTGCAATTCAATATGCCAAAATGTCAGCCTTATACAATGACAACATTAAGGCATTTAAATGTGGTTCAACGTCATGTGACTAGGGGGATATTTCCCGTGGCCCTGACCCCTATCTCATTAAAAGCTTTAAATTAATAACCTTCCACGATCATCAATTTATTGCTCTTTACATTGAATCCAAACCTAGCTTGCAGCGACACCGTTTTCACATTTAAAATACAATTTAGAAACTGGGTTCAATTTGGCTAAAATTTCGTCGAATACTCAATAGTTCAACACTAGTTCATTATTATAGAGAACACATAGACACGTCAGTAAGTAGTTATGGCCGAGCGGTTACGAATATGGACTAGTAATCTAATAGATTCTCCCCTCCTCGGTTCGAATCCTGCTGAATACCATTTTTTAGAAAAAACGATTTAGTCTCTGTGTGTTGGAAAATGGCGTATATTTTTACCGTAGGTGAATAAAAGTCGTGGCCCTGACCCCTGTCCAAAAATGTATTACAAATAAACATATTTTTGATCAAGTTTAATACGTTAGGAACATTTCTTGTGCATAAAGTTTTTGCTATGACGTCTAAAAATCATCAAAAATACGATGTTTACGATCGCATTGAAAATGCATCTTTATCGACTCAAAGATAGTAACAAAAATCGTGTTTTTTATTAAATCGGAAATGACATCTTACATAAATAGGACTTCCCCTTCAAAATGAGCCTAAGATGATCAAAAATTGATGGAGGCAATCCTTCACAATCGCGAGTTGTAAGTGATCCGATTTCTATTTTTTTTGTTTTGAAATCTCACTTCACTGGCGGCCGGGGCGAACAAAATAGACGGTATTTTCATGCCTTGACTTCTGACTGGGTAGATTTGCGATTTCTACCAGGCGATTTTTTCAGCTATTGTTGACAATGTCATCGCTACCCCCACTTTTCAATATTTCAGCTACTGACGAGAAGAAGAAAATTGGGTCATTTTTGCGATTTTTTTTGTCGGTACATCATGACTTTCGTAACTACCCCCCCCCCCCCCCCCCCCCCACCCCCCAGTTTCCAAAAGCTGGATACGCCACTGACTGAGTGCTGAACTCATCATGTTCATTGCTGCTGCGAGCATCTTACTATAAATCTGTGTGGGGTTGTGTGTGTTTGTTATTCTTATGTCTCCGTTAGTTTTGATCAAAGTGGCGCATAATTTGCATGCAATATCGAGGAAATAACGGTGTGTTAAAGTTTATTCCAGTGAAATTGGTTAACAATTTGCTCCAAAAACAGCAAATAACCTCTCAGATTTGGCTCATAAATGCCACTAGAATTGAACAACATTGTGCGTTGCGCGTACTGCCGCGTAATCATACCGTGGTAACGCGTTGCGTGTCGCGTTTGCGCAAGTGCTAACTGCTAGCTTCACTGTCTATAATCACTGTCATAATGGTATAATGACATATTACTAAATTCAAGCTATTTCACACGAGCATGTTTCGTCGTTGTTCGCGGAACTGCGTCCAGATGCCTGAAATGTGCTAACTAACGTGCGTGACGATATCACGATTGACGCGCGGTCATTTTTTGAATGTGCCCGGTACGCACCTCTGGGTTTACGCACATACGAATGCACACAAGTTCGCACGCATAGAATGGAGTTGACCATAGCATTATGACACTGACTATACGCTACTTGTACGCAATCCTATTTCAAAATAAAAGCAAGGCTCTCCCCTAGTATCAGCGGGCCCAACCGATATTTTAAACCAGCTAATATGCATAAAAATAATATAATTTATTAATATGCACAGTACGAACGCATTGTCAGCTATAACTTGAATTTCATTTAATTCAAATTGGTCATTTCAAATAGGAGATATGTGCACTTTTCCAAGGTACCTCTATGAATGCAAAAGTTTAACTCACGCATTTTGAAATGTCAATCAATGGCGTGTTGGTATTCACAATGCCTACAATGGACAATGGGGTATATTTGGAACACTTTCATCAAGTATAAAGAAGTAGCTAGTGTACTCATGCAATGAAGACATTGGTTAATTTTTAACAAAAGTATTTGTCGTGATTTTCTAAAAACGGGTCCTGAATATTTTGACTCACCCTGTATACAAACCAACATCAGATTTGTATTTAGAGAATAAAATATAGTTCTAATACTATATACTGTATACGATGGTCTTATAATGTAAAGGCTGTACCATGGAGTCGTATATAGCAAAACAGCTAAGAACTATGTTTGATTCTCATTCATATTTAGTTTATTGGTTATTTTGGTCTTTAATCAGTTTGTTTGATGACAAATACAGAGTGGAGACCAGAAATCTGTTTCAAGAATTGATGGTTAGAGATGAGGAAACAACTCCTGATGAACTCTGGCTGGACATCAAAAACTCTATTCTCAGCGCAGCCAAAAAACATGTTCCTAAGAAACATAAGAGAAAGACCACATCATGGCTGTCACATGAAACCATCAACTTAGCAGATGAAAGACGCCAATTGAAGGAAGCTGGTCTGCAAGGCAGTAACCTATACAGAAGACTTTCAAGTGAGGTTCAATTGAATTCTAGGAGAGATAAAAATAAGCATATCCGACAGCAATGCCAAGAACTTGAGGATCACAGTTTTCACAAAAACAGCAGAGAGCTCTTTAGATGTATAAAGAACATCACCTCAAAAACGACAACTAGATTGGCTATCATCAAGGATGAGCAAGGAAAGGTCTTGACTGAGAGTGACGAAATCAAGGATCGTTGGAAAAACTACTGTCAAAATCTGTATGCGTCCCAAGAAGAGACAAATGGCTCACAGGAGTCTCCCCCGCCTCAACTAGGTGAAGATGAGCCTGATATTCTTCTGTCTGAGGTCCAGGAAGCCATCAAGAAGTTAAAAAGTCAAAAGGCACCTGGTTTAGATGATATTCCAAGTGAGCTCCTGAAGCAAGCTGATGATTCTGTAGCAGTTATTATGCAAAAGCTGTGCAATACTGTGTGGAAGTCAAGAGTATGGCCAGAGGATTGGAAGAGATCAGTTTTCCTAACACTTCCAAAGAAAGGGGATGCTAGCGAATGTAAAAACCATCGTACTATCGCTCTGATACCACATGCAAGCAAAATCCTGCTGCACATCATCAACGAACGTCTCAGACCTCATCTTGAACGTGAACTTCCTGCTGAGCAAGCTGGTTTCCGGAAAGGCCGCGGCACAAGAGATCAGATAGCCAATGTACGTCACATAATGGAAAAATGTTTTGAATTCCAGAGGGAGCTGTTCATGTGCTTCATAGACTACGCTAAGGCCTTTGATTGTGTGAGATATTCCGCATTGTGGACAGCACTACAAGAAATGGGAATCCCTTACCACCTCGTCCACCTAATTCGCAATCTGTATGATGGTCAAGCTGCCTGTGTGCGCACTGAGAAAGGAAACAGTGACTGGTTTGCTCTAGGTCAGGGAGTCCGTCAAGGGTGCATACTTTCACCAGCACTCTTCAACCTTTATGCAGAGTCTATAATGAGACGTGCATTGGATGATTGGCCAGGGGGGCTGTCAGTAGGTGGATACCAAATACACAATCTACGTTATGCCGATGACACCACCCTGTTTGCAACAAATATGGAAGAGATGGCGGAACTCCTGAAAAAAGTCAAGGTGGAGAGTGAGCAGCTTGGCCTACGTCTAAATGTCAGCAAGACCAAGATCATGTCCATAGGCACAGATGATGTTGGAGAGCCTCTCATAATTGATGGTAATGAGGTGGAATCGGTCTCGAAATTCAACTTCCTTGGATCCCTGATCACCAAAGAGGGTGGTTGCAGCCAAGAGATTAGACACCGTTTAGCAATGGCTAGATCAGCAATGATCAACCTAAGCAAGATCTGGGCTGACAGAGGAATAACCAGAGCAACAAAAAACAGGCTAGTCCAAGCCCTTGTATTTCCAATTGCCATGTATGCATGTGAGACGTGGACCCTAACCAAAGCTGACAAAAACAGAATAGCTGCTTTCGAGATGTGGTGTTGGAGGCGTATGCTTCGTATCGTATGGACAATGAGAAGGACCAATGCCAGTATTATTGAAGAAATAGGGGTGTCTAAACGACTTGTTCATGCTATTAACACCCAAATGCTGAGCTGCTTCGGCCATATCTCACGTCGCAAGGGTAACAACCTAGAGAAGATGATCATGCAAGGCATGATTGAAGGGAAGCGCAAGAGAGGCAGACCTCGTTCCCGGTGGATTGACCAAATAAAATTGATTACTGGACACCCTCTCCGTGATTGTTACTCCTTTGCTGAAAATCGTTATTTGTGGCGTAGTATCTGTAAGGTCACGAGCTGTCAGTCATGACAGGACCGAACCAACCAATCAGTTTGTTAGATTTATTTTAACAACAAACATAATAATCAAACAACATTATTATACAGTGGGTGTGGTTTGAGATGTCAGCAGGCAATTTGATTGGTTTTTGGCTGATTTTCAGCCGACTCGCCCATGCATTATGAGACAATGTTGTATAGTTTGGGGCGGGGTTTAATTCATTCGAAAAATAATACCTTCAGCGCGTATGATCAGCGCGTATGATCAACGCGTCATCTCGTTAGCGTCCCCTACACAAAGTCGCCGCCGTATGCGTTGTGGGTATAACGCAGCGATGACAGGTGCGTGTGTGCTAAATAACGCGATTAATTTGAAGCAGGATGTTGGAAAACAGCTCGCTGGATTCGCCGATTTTATAAAGGGGGAAATTTGTTGTTGTTTGTTTAAAATAAATCTAACAAACTGCGTTATTTTATGATAAAAGATCAAAATAACTAATAAACTAAATATTATAATGAGAATAAAACATAGTTATTAGCTGTTTTGCTATAGACGATGGTCTTATAATGTATAGGCTGTACCATATTTGTGTCGTCGTGTATTGCCGCCTGCGGCGACCATACACGACTCCAAATATGGTACAGCCTATATACACTATAAGACCATCGTCTATAGCAAAACAGCTAAGAACTATGTTTTATTCTCTAAACGTACAACAACTTTCCCCCTAAATAAAATCGGCGAATCCATCGAGCTGTTTACCAACTTCTTGCTTCGAATTAATTGCGTTCTTTAGCACACGCGCATATGGCAACGCTTGGTTACACGCACAACGCATACGCCGGCGACTTTGTGTAGGGGACGCTAACGCAATGATCATGCGCACTGAATGTATCATTATTCAAATGAATCAAGCCCCGCCCTAAATGTCTTATAATATATATTGCGTATCGGATGAAAATCAGCAAAAAAACACCAATCACAGTCCAGTGACATCCAAAACCACACCCACTGTAAAGAATCTACAATATTGCAATGAAATCAAAGTAAAACAAAGTACACCCTAACACATAAAGAAGTTCGTCACACTTTAAGTGATGTGTGACGATCCATTTTTACTCTTCAAATTGAAGGATGTTAATGATTTGAACAACCATAACGAACAACAGTTTATAACAGAAGGGAACAATAGCAGACAAGGCATTGAGAGACTATTTATGTTTCTTTCAAACAAGTTTAAAACTTTCCACGCGGCTATTTTAGTTTTACCATACAAAACAGATGTTTCAAAAGCCTTTCCGAAATTTCAAGTAATCTCAAGAATTAGTGAATCAATACTAGGTATATTTGTACTTATTTTAATGCATTTCTTGTGGTGATTCCAAATATGGTGATGGAAATTCAATCATTTTGACATTTTTGAAACATTTTGTTCGGTTCATAGACGCCTGCCGCGTGGAAAGTGTTAACACACACCCCCCCCCCCCCCCCCCCCCCACCCTTTTGTACTTTGCCAAAGAGGTGAAATAAGTCCGATAATCGTGATCGTAACATTTTAATGAAATGGTTATGTCAAAGATGATGAAAAAACCTGGACCTGAATCTCATTGATTTTAATGATGGGCATCGATGGGTAGGCTCAGCCTACTATATCATTTTGGGACAGCCTGTATATGAATAAATGCACCAAATTGGAAATTGGACAATTTGCGCATATGACATTGAAATGTTCTCTGAATACGTGTCATTTATTTAGTGTTAGCATACAACTGAAGATTTTGAACACTTTGGAGTACGTCTCATGTATTTAATGTTAGCATAAAACTGAAGTTTTGTTGACAATTTGTTTTTGCAAAAGCCGCATGAATATAAAAAATGAAATCTGAAATATTATCAGCACGTGTTTACCATGTTGAATCAATGTGTCTTATTTTAAGTTATGCGATCAAACATTTTAGCTCATATGGCCATGGGGCCTCAGATATTTTTTTTTAACTTGTTGAATTATTTCACTGAAGTTTAAAAGGGTATCAAAAGAACGTGTTTAGATATATAGATAGATGGATATATTAATGGATAGATATATTGGTTCAAACGGTCTTTGTATAATTATATGAACAAAACAATAAATGAGCATTTTTAGATGGTTTCAGCTTATTTTACAACTTATAGAGCCACTTTTTGGCGCATCCGTTACGTCGGTCGCCTCAATTATGTTGAGTTTTGACATATAACTATAGTCGGCATACCCACTTATTTAGTCTCACAGTAGTGGCACAATACAAATATTGTGTTATGGTGTGCTCAAGACCGGGAGTCAAGACGAGAGAGATTTAGGACAGCGGACAGCATTTTATAATTGCGCTCTTGCAGCGATGAGCATGATGAGTTCAGCACGGTATCAAATCTACGCCAAATACTGTCGCCCATACCAGGCCGCGTAAGCCGTGAACTGCGTAATGTATTTTTGAAGATACAACTCTCTTTTTTGAAGATTGGAGCAAATTACAAATATCTGTGTTGAAGGAACTAAAAAAATCGATTCAAGGATATAAGCCGACTGGCTTCTTATTTACATAACAATTGGTCTTTGCAGACCATGTCCATTATAGACTTGCTAGGGACTCCATAGTTCATTCATGGTTCAATCAACACAATTTTATTTACAGGACATTCTTTATCGTAGTGAAATTGCAAATGAAAAAAGTATCATTCAACATTCAATAAATATAGCGAACGATTATAAGCAATCCTGTTATTAAAAAAGAAAAAGTGTAATAACAAAAAGAAAAAGACATTTACAAGATCCGAACCACTGACCTCATGATTGTGAAGCCAGCGCTCTACCATTTGAGCTAATGAAAACTATACATGAAACAGTTTTAAAATAAAATTAGATAGAGTTTAAAATACGAATATCACTGAAATCGGAGGCTAAAATGCTTTATATTTTGATTGTTGTGCGTTTTTATCAAAGGTTATCGCCCAAAAGTTGATTATATGCTGAAGGAGATTGTAATTCTGATTTCATTATTATGCATTGCACTTCTTTTTGAAACTATTCTAGACACAGTTCGTTCGTACAATAATTTCAACATTACGTTTTGTCGATTAAAATTCGCGGCAAATCTATTGCACCATGGGTATTATTACATGGGAATACGGAGACTCAGATACGTAGGGAGTCATGTGATTTTTGTCCAGGACAAACACTTGAGATGTACACGCCCCTTTAAGTAACAGTGCTTGATAAATTTGGCGCCAAACAGGGTTGACACTTCCTTAACTCTTAAAAAATGACACTTTTCGTCAAATTGTGAAAAAAGTAAGTCGGTGACCCCCATTTTTTATTTGGAAATGGAAAGTGTATATTGTTTTCGGGCTAGATTTTTTGCTATGAAGCAAAATGTGTAAACCAATATTCTCTATAGACCATTGTGTAAACCAATATTCTCTATAGACCATTGTGTAAACCAATATTCTCTATAGACCATTGTGTAAACCAATATTCTCTATAGACCATTGTGTAAACCAATATTCTCTATTATAGACCATTGTGTAAACCAATATTCTCTATTAGACCATTGTGTAAACCAATATTCTCTATAGACCATTGTGTAAACCAATATTCTCTATAGACCATTGTGTAAACCAATATTCTCTATAGACCATTGTGTAAACCAATGTTCTCTATAGACCATTGTGTAAACCAATATTCTCTATAGACCATTGTGTAAACCAATATTCTCTATAGACCATTGTGTAAACCAATATTCTCTATAGACCATTGTGTAAACCAATATTTTCTATAGACCATTGTGTAAACCAATATTCTCTATTAGACCATTGTGTAAACCAATATTCTCTATAGACCATTGTGTAAACCAATATTCTCTATAGACCATTGTGTAAACCAATATTCTCTATTAGACCATTGTGTAAACCAATATTCTCTATAGACCATTGTGTAAACCAATATTCTCTATAGACCATTGTGTAAACCAATATTCTCTATAGACCATTGTGTAAACCAATATTCTCTATAGACCATTGTGTAAACCAATATTCTCTATAGACCACTGTGTAAACCAATATTCTCTATTAGACCATTGTGTAAACCAATATTCTCTATAGACCATTGTGTAAACCAATATTCTCTATAGACCATTGTGTAAACCAATATTCTCTATAGACCACTGTGTAAACCAATATTCTCTATAGACCATTGTGTAAACTTCCCGCTCAAAAATACACTATTGCAAATGTTTCTCGTGCTTAAACGAGCACGGTGACTCCTATTTTTTATTTTGGAAATGGGTTGTACATCGATGGAACTTTATTCATACGCAATCTTAGCACACAAAAATCGGCTAGATCTTATTTGCGCCAAACACCTTAATATCGTCATTTTGTTTCAATATTTTTAGTTATTCATAAACCAAATTTCATTTAAAACTCAAATTCAAACTTTCATTGATATTGGTTAATAAATAGTGTTTGAGTTATACCAACTTTCTAGAACCCCGGTAAACCCCAATATATATTACGCCCAAAGCGTAAAAACCTTGAATTTCCGACGTGGTAGTCACGTCAGGGGAGTATGGTTTTTATATTAACAGTGTCAATAGCCATTTTATTCAATCATTTTCATTTATTATTGTCATTCTGTTACAAATCGTCATCTTTTCTGAGGATAACCTGATCATTTCACCCAAATTGAAGGACGTTTGGTATAATAATTACTATCTTCAGAAGATAGCAGCTAACGATTCGAAAAGGCTACATCGCAGGGTGTTTGAACACAAGTTTAGGGTTAATGTTCGGGTTCGGGTTCGGGTTCGGGTTCGATTCGGGTTCGGGTTCGGGTTCGGGTTCGGGTTCGGGTTCGGGTTCGATTCGGGTTCGATTCGGGTTCGGGTTTGGGTTCGGGTTCGGGTTCGGGTTCGGGTTCGGGTTCGGGTTAGGGTTAGGGTTAGGGTTAGGGTTAAGAGTGTAGAATGGCTGCAGGGAGGGGTTAGGTTGATCGGCGGGGGAGTTTGAAAATTAAAAAAACACATTATGGTTCTAAGGTAGCACACCATAGCTAGTCAAATTTAGACACCATTTTTACTCCTTATTTTGATCGATGCACGTCGCTTTAAACGATGAGATCTCAATGACAACACATGTCAATTAGCCGCTATGTTACAATATCCAACAATTTTATGATTAACAGTGTCATTTCTTACATGATTTGCACCTCGTCTCAGCTTTTCAACAATGCTCACAAATGTAGAATGTTTCATCGTGGCCCGGCATCGTGGCTTTTGTTTATGACACTTTGGGTCAAAAAATTGCTTCATCCTGCTTCATCCACTCTGCACCTAGGGGCTCTTCCATGAGGGCCCCAAATATACTGGGATCGATTATAATTTGTTGATCATAAAATAGGGGTCATATTTTGTTATCATAAAATAGGGTCAAAAGTTTCTGCCCAGAATGTTCTCTACCAACTTTTACACACCCTGTCCACCCTGTATTAAAAAGAAGCATACAACACACTGGCAACCCCGAAATTGTTGTAAGTGTAACCTTTGACCTAAGATGGCGACCTCCACGAGCGCATGCTGTTGCATGATCAGTGATCAACGATCGAGTTATTCAGGATAAACCCCAACATAGGCATGTTTTATACGAATTTATCAATGCAAACACTCTCTGTATATAAATCTAGCAAAAGCTAACACAATTATGAGTCGTTTGTGTTCACAGGCTTGCCAAATATTGGCTTGGAAGCCTGGTCTAAACTGTGGTGGTGTCAACCGACTGCTACTCCGCAATTTCTTCTTGGACACGCAACCAGTTACAAATCTCAGACCGTTGCTTTCGATAAGTCATACACATGGCCTAGTCAATGTACCACCTAGGCGTCATCATTGTCTATGTAAAATAGTAACATCAAAACTGTCAGCTGAAGTTGATTCATCATTTGACAATAAGCTTGTAAACTTATCACAAAGAATGCATTCAAATATTATTTCTAAAAGGAATCGTTCAAATTTGACAAACAATAATCATAATGCAACTCGACGTGGACGTTCAGAGAAAGATAAAAAAGTGACAGCCCTCTTTATTCCAGTAGAGATACCAATCAACAAAGACAATCAAGATGGCATCGACGTTGGAGCAGAACTAACGGGAAGTTTGAAGCAAAAGCAAGGTACAAACTCAGTCGAAACTACAGTGTGTACAGGCTCAGCAGGCATTTAGCTCTGAATCATACATAGCTCTCAAAACATCTGAGTCGGCATCAGATAGCTTGATTTTCATCAATATTTTTCAACTTTTCTGAATAAATTTAGTCAAACTTATTGTTAAGTTCAGATATCATGTTTAATGTTCAAAGAATGTCTTGGTTATTAATAAATAATGTAAAATATGTAAAGAAGGCATAATTCTGTTATACCCTTCACACCAACATCGGTTAGTATGCGTCATTCTTAAAAATCACGCACTATGAATACCCCTGTGAAGGGTATAACAGAATTACTCCGTAAACTTACGGTAAAGAAAGAAAGAAACATGAAGTCTGCGCCCCTGTTTGTCCGACGCGCGCACCCACACAATTCAACTATCTTCAGCTACTGAAGTTTGAACTTTTACCGGATGAAGAAGAAGAATAGCTCATGCCTATTTCAATTTCCAAGAAATACTGACTTGAATTTGGATCGCCGTATTCCCAATATACAGTAAATGTACGATGCCGACTGTCTATGCTAGTTTTCGTAGCTAATAAGGCATATGGCAGGTTAATACAATCACATGTTATGATTTCTAAGTGGGGATGTCAGTTCGGCGGAACTCCAAATTTGGATACGTATCAGAATTCGGATATCCATATCCGATTTACGATACGGAGGGTATCCGAATTCGGATACTCAAATGTTGTTTTGCATTGGCTTGGCGCACTCACCTATTTGACGGCGCAGACTGGTAAGTTCATGAGGTAATTCTTCCTTGTTTAAACTATAAATTTACCTGTGAAAAATTCATTTCCATCTGTGTAAATTCCATAAAACGGCAGAAAACACCATATTTCGGCCAACATTTTATGAAAAATATCAATATTCCGTAAACATGTAGCTCTCATGTGCTGCCTTCAAGCATCATAACATGGCCGGCCAAACATGACATAACATGGCCAGTCAAACAACATTTGAGCACTGATTTGAGTATCCGAATTTGGATACCCTCATCGTTAATCGGATATGGATATCCGAATTCTGATACGTATCCGAATTTGGAGTTCCGCCGAACTGATGTGGGGATCCAAATTCAAGTCAGTTTTCTGGGATGTGGTTAATTGCGGGCTGCGGGCTGCGGGCTGCGGGCAGCGAGGTAATTGCGGGGTAGTGCGGGGCAATGCGGGGTAGTGCGGGGTAAAACTGGGGGATGTGGTTAATTGCGGGCTGCGGGCAGCGGGGTAATTGCGGGGTAGTGCGGGCAGTGCGGGGTAAAACTGGGACATGCATTTTAATTTATTGTTATGATTCTGTCAAATCTGTATGGGACATTTAATCAGTGACAGTGATTTAATGAATTGTTGTGGTTAACCCCAAGAGAAAGAGATGTCCTATCAGCTTAATTTCTTCACAAGGTGCAAATAGTCAGATGTTCTATTGCCATATGGTCTAAACCCATATGGCTCATTCCATGAAGTTGGGGCATTTGTTAAAATAGCAGAATTTGGTACTTTAGGCAGCTTATAAACGGTTTTACTCTATGTGTATATCAAATTTTTTTAGTGTCCAAAAACAGTACTAGGTTATAGTATTGAGCCATGAAAAAAAAATTAAAAATCGACCCTTCCTTGAAGAAAAAAAAAAGAAAAAATGAGGTGGTGTCCAAGACCATTTTTGCTAAAAAACGTGACATGGAAAACACAACCATTAATATGAGTTTTATGTAAGCAAAACTATCATAGAATTGCTTGGAAATCGATTTGATTAATAAAAGATACATGTATTCATAGTTTACTGACCAAAACACCTCGTCACGCTGGACTGATTTTTCACCCAAGCAACATGAAAATTGCCTTTCCGATGCTACGCACGGTGTCCACAAAATATACACGTGTAGCATCGGGAGTTTTCATTGCTGAATGGGGGTAGTTCTCTATCATACATTTTTAAATTATTTTCCAAAATTAAGAGCATTTATCAATTGAAAACTATTGCAAATGAGAATAAATTTCATGAAGACCATTCCATATATTCATGAAAAAGTATACCGTGCCGTGTGCATGGTGTCCTAACCATAAAATGTAGCATCGTGATAAACATCCTATGCAATTTGTGGGAATCCCCCCCTGGAAATAAATAAAACATTCCATATTTCTTTTTGTAAGGATAGAGGTCAATAGCTATCAGGTTTGTTTGGAATTTGCCACATGTGGGCTAGTTTTATCAAGGTTTCAGTCGCTGATGTCCCGTTGTAGCATCGGGACTTTTATGTAGCATCAAAATGTAAACATTGGATAGTTTTGTGAATGGTAAGTGCGATTGTAATTATTTCTTAATGTTGCTTGTATGTCTGTATTTATTAATGCATTTTTATTGAAAGGGAAACACTGAATCAGAATTTCTTTTCATGTTATGATATTAATTTTGAGTCACAGACGCCATAATAATTTGGCGTCCATGTAGCATCGGGCATAGCATGGGCAATATTTTGCATTGAGTATCGTTATAGTTCATTGAAATTGTAATTTTTTTGTAGAATCACATCATTAATAAACTTTGAAGTTAATAATGAATTAGTTTTTGCTCTTTTAATGCTAATAATATAGCTTACCAATACGATGCTACATGGACACCATGTCCATGTAGCATTTCATAAAATTTGCCTAATTAGACTAAAACAATTACCCCATTCTAAATTATCCATCACCCAAAACATTCAAAACATTGCCTACATTTTACTACACTTTACAGAAAAAAAGGCATATTATGAGAGATGTATATCTAATGAAATATATTAATACACAATGCTACATGGACACCATTTCCATTAGCATTTCACTGAATTCACAATAAACATTCCCTTATTTTAGTTTTATTTACTATAAATAAAACAAATAATTGTAAATCATTTAAGTTCTCTATCCTTTGCTATTCTTCTTCATGTTAAATGAATAATAAATAAAATACTCCAGCATGATTTTAATATAAATATTTTCCTGCAACACAAAAATAATAAATAAATAATCTACTCCAATATCAATACACAATGTTCCATGAAGATACTAAGCCATAGGTTTTATTTTGTTTTGCTTTGCAGGTTCTTGACATTAATTCAGAAGACAGTTCTATCGTCCTGGAATTTATGGAGATGAAGACAAGGAACCCATCATTTTCAAAAACTAGTACCGTTCCAAAGAAATCCATCATGGCAATTAAATTATTTTTTTGCAAACTGACTTTTTAAGTGATCAAACTTTTCAATCATCTTTATCAATAATAGAGGATGATTCAATCAGAAACGAGCAAAGTGACTAAGATCACAAAGGGTACTTTAAGAACAACACTGCATGAAGTTTGTTTCAGTGGACATCTTAAGTTTCTTTGATCAATGGTGTATTGTTATTGTGTAATTGAAAGAAATGGTGTATGTGTATCATAGGTAATTATGTTTTATGCTTCATGGCAGGTTATCTTTTTGTGTAATTTGTAGTTTTACAATCCATGTTATTAATTTTATCGTGTGCTTATAACATAAAAAGTTAACATCATAGTACATCCTCTCTATTGATCTGAAAAAGATGCACCTGTTCAAGCTGTTCCAAATATTTTAGGGCACGGTGTCCATGTAGCATCGTAATACTTAAGTACACAGAAAAGGTAAATTTTACATGAACAGTGTTTAGATAAATTTCAAGCAATTCACTCTGTGTATCTACTTGATATGATGAACAAGTAGACAAACCATTCACACTTGTAATTATAATTGTAACAGTATGAATAGTCTTATTATTAACAATGTTACAAGACGCGGTGTCCATGTAGCATCGGTAGTGCATTTTATAACATTATACAGGTAAATAATACTTCATATACTTACTTTATGACTATAATGTAATCAATGTGCATGGTTTATAGAGTACTTTACATCAAACAAATATTGATATGTACTTTATTTAAATTCATTATACAAATTGCAAAATAAAGAGTCACTTTTCAATGAGTTTTTACATAAAACAGTTAATCTACGATGTCTTGTTCGTTAAGTTATGTTCAACCTAGACAAATCTGGTTTCTTTTCATGTATTTGTGGTTGCAAGTAGTTAATTGAGGTATAGAAACTTGGCCCACATCTTAAGCTAATTTATTAGAAAATGATATGGAAATGGGAAATGTGTCCATGTAGCATCAGGATTTTTGGAAATGTCATCCAACTGTTGAACATGTGCGGTTATTTTACACCAAATGTTACATTAAAAAAAAGAGTTCTACATTGGACTTTGGTAAATGTAGAACCTAAAAAAGAAGAAAGAGTTGGAAAATATCCATTTTGAAAATTTCACTTGGATGTCACATAATATGCCCCAACTTCATGGAATGAGCCATATGGTCTTTATGCCATAAGGTCTAATCCAAATTGGTATAAACCCATAGTCTAAAAATCAATTTGTCTAATATTCAATAGGTCTAATACCCAATTGGTCTAATACCCATTTGGTCTAATAGTCATTTAGTCTAAACCCATTTTGTCTTACCCATATGGTCTAACTAATTTGGTCTACTAACAGATTGGTCTAATAGTAATACTCAATAGGTCTAATACCCAATTGGTCTAATATTAAAAAGGTCTAATTGTCATGATAGTCTAACCCCATTTGATCTAACATCCATTTGGTATAATACCCATTTTGTCTAATATTCAATAGGTCTAATACCCAATTGGTCTAATACCCATTTGGACTAATAGTCATTTTGTCTAAACCCATATGGTCTAACTAATTTGGTCTAATAAAAGATTGGTCTAATACTCAATAGGTCTAATACCCAATTGGTCTAATATTCAAAAGGTCTAATTGTCATGATAATCTAACCCCATTTGATCTAACATCCAGTTGGTATAATACCCATTTGGTCTAATACTATAGTCATTTAATCTAACCCCATGGTCTAAACCATTTTGGTCTGTGATAACAAATTGGTCTAATACCCAATAGGTCTATACCCAATTGGTCTAACTGTCCTATGGTCTAACCCCATTTGGTCTAATATCCAATTGGTCTAATAATAATACCTAGTCTGATCCATCCCGTGCTTAAATTACAACAGGCATGGGCGGTGAGAGTTCAAAATGCTGTAAGATCCCAGTACCCGAGCTATGTTCGGTGTGGATGTTTCTAGTGACACAGCGTCACCAGCATCAGCACTTTGGAGCCTGGGTGAAGGGGCAGGATAAGAAAAAGGGGACATTTTTAAAAGGCCCAGGGGAGGGAGCACTTAACTTTTGGGTAGGGGTGTGCCACCCACCGGGTCTCAAAAAAGGGGGGGGGGGGGGGCTTCAGAGTTAGACTGAGTGGATTTTAGGTTGAAAAAAGATTATAGATGGCTCTTGTACAATTTTTGAGAAATCTATCTAGACCTGATATGCCCCTTTAGCATGATTAGCAACGTAAAATGTGTTCTCAGAGCTTTGGAATATTGGTTTCAAATAGAACAGTCTTGAATGTGTTATTATTAAAAAATAAACAGTTGAGCAAGTCGGGATGTTGCCTGTAAGGGACGCACCATTTGATTTTCAGGGGGGGTAGGAAGTTGGGTTCGGGGGTGATTTTTTTTTTTTTGGCCGCCGTAAGGGGTGAATTTTTTTTGTTTGCGCCGCCAAAGGCGGCGAATTTTTCTTTTTAATGTATCCATTCATATTGAATTGGGTGGGGTAGAATTTTTTTTTTTTTTACTCATCAGGGGGTGAATTTTGTTTTTCTTTTCCAAAAACTTCCTACCCCCCCCCCCCCCCCTGAAAATATAATGGTGCGTCCCTAACCTGTAACTTGGTGACTGACAGTCTAATGGAGAAATTGTAACTTTGTCAATTCCCCTAGAGAACTGGGTATGGCTATAAAGTCCCTGACCAGGTGCTTTGAGGTTGGCTAATTCAAAATATATGATCGGTACCAAAAATCTGAGATATACATTAAATGAGCAAATTTCTTCTCCGCAGTTTGATACCTCATTCAACAAAATCGAATGGATACTTTTAAAAGATTATTAAGCACA
The DNA here is from genome assembly GCA_035610835.1 of Ophiura sarsii. NCBI lineage: Eukaryota > Metazoa > Echinodermata > Ophiuroidea > Amphilepidida > Ophiuridae > Ophiura > Ophiura sarsii. The sequence continues at coordinate 26,587,805 of CM069448.1, forward strand.
CACACATTGCTTGAAAGTCTTCGGAATCAAAGGTTTGAAATGAACAGCAGGGCATTGCTAGACAATTTGGTTAGGTGCGGCCCAGACAATTTTTCACTCCTTATATCTGGCCCATTCATTCAAAAAGGTCGCCCACCCCTGGGTTAGGGCATAGACCCTGATGTTGTCACTGTACCTGTCCATGATCAGGTGCTCAATGTTGTTGTTTCAACTACATTTTTTCAGGTCATTTTGACTTATAATACAAAATTATCCATCAAAAGAACCAAGCTTTTTTCCTATTAATTTCATGTTCCAATAGCAATTCTTTTATTCTTTTCATGAATAAAAAAAAATCCCAACCTAATCCAACCCGTACATACTGTAGGCCTACAGTTCATGTACATGATACATTGCAAATTATGAGCGTTTACTTTTGGACAAACTAAAAGTAAACTCAATTCTAAACACAAAACTAAACGTAAAAGTAAATGCAAAACTAAACGTTTCTTGCATTTTGCACCCAATTGACCTCAAAGCACGCTCCAAGTGAGAGAATATAATCACACATGTTTCCACCATCTGTGATACTATTACTATGGGACAGTTATTGATTTGAGGCTGTGTGGAAAACAGCTTAGTTGTAGGGCTCACATAAGTGTTTAGTATTGCGTTTACTTTTGAGTTTACTTTTAGTTTGTCCAAAAGTAAACGCTCATAATTTGCAGTGTAATCCAACCCGTACATACAGTTCATGTATATATGATACATTCTTGTTAAATAATGTGTTTATCTTGATCCACACAGAACAAGTGATTACGATTTTGGAAGAATTCAGCAAGAGACCAACAATCCGATTGTTAGCCGAGGAAAAAGGACTTGATGGTAAGTATGTGGATTTATTTTTTATAGTATATCGACCAGGCCTCAAATTACACGGCGGCCACGACGGCCATGGCCGTCGTGCCCCGCCAATTGGCCGCGATGCCCTCGGATCAGTAAAAAATTCACGGCCATAATGGCCGTGCCCTATTTTTAACAGAGGCCGTGTGTGCCCTTGGTTTGGCCTTGGTGCCCCAGAACATGGCCTCGGTGCCCTTCGAAATGGTATATTCTTAAGGCCAAAGTGGCCGTGCCCCTAAAATGACGAAATTTGAGGCCTGATATCGACCAATCACACAATCTTCCACCTCCAAATCGAGGCAAAATATGAATCAATAAAAATTCATCCATTTGTATTAATTACAAAAATGTCATATCAATTTTGTGTATGTGTATTTATAGTCAGCGTCATAATGCTACTGGTAGGGACAGGGAATTTGCGAAATATGCCATGGGTTAAAAAATTAACACAAGTGCGCAGTTACAGGGGTAGAATTTCATTATGAGCCGCGAGAATCCAAACGGATTCTCGCGGAAGGATTTTGCGAGAATCTGGATTCTCGCAAATTTTGAGAATCCATGGATTTTTGCGAAATGAATGGAAATAATATCAAGAATAAGGCTATAAGCTTGCACAACTTCCAAATTCGGCATGTTTGTTGACTAAGGGTCAAATACCAGTCATCTAAGGTCCTGTTTTGGACTTATAAAAAAAAAAAAGTAAATGCGTGAATCCACATGGATTCACGCTGTAGTGTTTTTACGCGAATCTTCACGCGAATCGATTCGCGGATTCGCGCCGAAATTCTACCCCTGAGTTATGTTGCATGATATTGCTTGAATTTCTTCCATTGCATTATGATTATATACAAATATTGAATGCCTGAGCGTGTAATAGTTAAAACTATATCACAAGGTCAAATTTTGATTATTCCATTGCACGAGGCGAAGCCGAGTGTAATGGAATAATCCAAATTGGACCGAGTTATATAGTTTTACTATTGCACAATCAAAAGGCATTCAATATTTGTTTTATATCATGATATCACATCATTCTTGTCCAGCCATAATGATAGTATACAAATATTTAATGCCTGAGCGTGTAATAGTAAAAACTATATCACAAGGTCAAATTTGGATTTTTCCATTGCACGAGGCGAAGCCGAGTGTAATGGAATAATCCAAATTGGACCGAGTGATATAGTTTTACTATTGCACAAACAAAAGGCATTCAATATTTGTTTTATATCATGATATCACATCATTCTTGTCCAGCCATAATGATAGTAAAAACTATCACATGGTTGAAATTAGGCCTATCATGATATAATAAAAACTATCACATGGTTGAAATTAGGCCTATCATGATATAACAGTGACTATAGCATAGGACCATTGGTTTTATTGTCTCGCCTGATGTAATCAGAAAGAGACTATGTTATCACTATTTCTGTCCGCCGTATGCCGTATGCCGTATGCCGTATGCCGTCCGCCGTCCGCCGTGTGCTAAGAAATACCTTTGTGACGCGATATCTGGAGATCCGTAAGGCCTATCGTGATGGGACTTGGTGGAGGGAAGGGGGGTGGTGCGTTCTGTTGCTGATTGATTTTTCAAGGTCATCGGGGGTCATACAAGGTCATCGGGGTCAAATATGCTTAAAACTTTTGAGACGCGTTGTGACGCGATATCTAGAGATCCGTAAGGCCTATCTTGATGGGACTTGATGTCAGGGAAGGGGGTGGGGTGTTCTTTTGCTGATTAGATTTTCAAGGTCATTGGAGGTCATTCAAGGTCATCGGGGTCAAATATGCGGTCAAATAAGATCCGTAAGGCTGATCTTGATGGGATTTGGTGGAGGGAAGGGGGTGGTGTGTTCTTTTTGCTGATTACATTTTCAAGGTCATCGGAGGTCATTCAAGGTCATCGGGGGTCAAATATGGGGTCAAATAGATCAGTAAGGCCTATCTTGATGGGATTTGGTGGAGGGAAGAGGGATGGTGTGTTCTTTTTGTTGATAAAATTTTCAAGGTCACCAGAGGTCATCGGGGTCAAATATGGGGTCAAATAGATCAGTAAGGCCCATATTGATGAGATTTGGTGGAGGGAAGGGGAGTGGTGTGTTCTTTTTGCTGAATAAATTTTCAAGGTCATCAGAGGTCATTCAAGGTCATCGGGGGTCAAATAAGATCCATAAGGCCTATCTTGATTGGATTTGGTGGAGGGAAGGGGGATGGTGTGTTCTTTTTGTTCTTAATTTTTCGGGGTCATCGGGGGTCAAATATGGGGTCAAATAGATCAGTAAGGCCTATCTTGATGGGATTTGGTGGACGGAAGAGGGATGGTGTGTTCTTTTTGTTGATTAATTTTTCGGGGTCATTGGGGGTCAAATATGGGGTCAAATAGATCAGTAAGGCCTATCTTGATGGAATTTGGTGGAGGAAAGGGGGGTGGTGTGTTCTTTTTGTTGATTAATTTTTCGGGGTCATTGGGGGTCAAATATGGGGTCAAATAGATCAGTAAGGCCTATCTTGATGGGATTTGGTGGAGGGAAGGGGGGTGGTGTGTTCTTTTTGTTGATTAATTTTTCGGGGTCATCGGGGGTCAAATATGGGGTCAAATAGATCAGTAAGGCCTATCTTGATGGGATTTGGTGGACGGAAGAGGGATGGTGTGTTCTTTTTGTTGATTAATTTTTCGGGGTCATCGGGGTCAAATATGGGGTCAAATAGATCAGTAAGGCCTATCTTGATGGGATTTGGTGGACGGAAGAGGGATGGGGTGTTCTTTTTGTTGATTATTTTTTCGGGGTCATCGGGGGTCAAATATGGGGTCAAATAGATCAGTAAGGCCTATCTTGATGGGATTTGGTGGACGGAAGAGGGGTGGTGTGTTATTTTTGTTGATTAATTTTTCGGGGTCATCGAGGGTCAAATATGGGGTCAAATAGATCAGTAAGGCCTATCTTGATGGGATTTGGTGGAGGGAAGGGGGGTGGTGTGTTCTTTTTGTTGATTAATTTTTCGGGGTCATCGGGGGTCAAATATGGGGTCAAATAGATCAGTAAGGCCTATCTTGATGGGATTTGGTGGACGGAAGAGGGATGGGGTGTTCTTGTTGTTGATTAATTTTTCGGGGTCATTGGGGGTCAAATATGGGGTCAAATAGATCAGTAAGGCCTATATTGATGGGATTTGGTGGACGGAAGAGGGATGGTGTGTTCTTTTTGTTGATTAATTTTTCGGGGTCATCGGGGGTCAAATATGGGGTCAAATAGATCAGTAAGGCCTATCTTGATGGGATTTGGTGGACGGAAGTGGGATGGTGTGTTCTTTTTGTTGATTAATTTTTCGGGGTCATTGGGGTCAAATATGGGGTCAAATAGATCAGTAAGGCCTATCTTGATGGGATTTGGTGGAGGGAAGGGGGGTGGTGTGTTCTTTTTGTTGATTAATTTTTCGGGGTCATTGGGGTCAAATATGGGGTCAAATAGATCAGTAAGGCCTATCTTGATGGGATTTGGTGGAGGGAAGGGGGGTGGTGTGTTCTTTTTGTTGATTAATTTTTCGGGGTCATCGGGGGTCAAATATGGGGTCAAATAGATCAGTAAGGCCTATCTTGATGGGATTTGGTGGACGGAAGAGGGATGGTGTGTTCTTTTTGTTGATTAATTTTTCGGGGTCATTGGGGTCAAATATGGGGTCAAATAGATCAGTAAGGCCTATCTTGATGGGATTTGGGGGAGGGAAGGGGGTGGTGTGTTCTTTTTGGTTGATTACTTTTTCGGGGTCATCAGGGGTCAAATATGGGGTCAAATAGATCAGTAAGGCCTATCTTGATGGGATTTGGTGGAGGGAAGGGGGGTGGTGTGTTCTTTTTGTTGATTAATTTTTCGGGGTCATTCGGGGGTCAAATATGGGGTCAAATAGATTAGTAAGGCCTATCTTGATTGGATTTGGTGGAGGGAAGGGGGGTGGTGTATTCTTTTTGCTGATTAAATTTTCAAGGTCATCGGAGGTCATTCAAGGTCATCTGGGGTCAAATAAGATCCGTAAGGCCTATCTTGATGGGATTTGGTGGACGGAAGAGGGATGGTGTGTTCTTTTTGTTGATTAATTTGTCGAGGTCATCAGAGGTCATCTGGGGTCAAATAAGATCCGTAAGGCCTATCTTGATGTGATTTGGTGGAGGGAAGGGGGTTGGTGTGTTCTTTTTGCTGATTAAATTTTCAAGGTCATCAGAGGTCATCTGGGGTCAAATAAGATCTGTAAGGCCTATCTTGATGTGATTTGGTGTAGGGAAGGGGGTTGGTGTGTTCTTTTTGTTGATTAAATTTTTCAATGCATTACATCCCTTGCATTAACTACAATACATACCACTGTGACAGTGCTACATTGTATCATATGTTTCATCATCATTTCTTTCAAGTCACTTTTGATGAACAGGCGAGACGCGCCGTTCGAGAACCGCCTTGTTAGGATAATCCTCATTCACAAAATGACATTCACAGTGTGTGAAAGAACATGTAGATCATTGTAAATTGGAAGAAATTTAAATAGTTGAAGAGTACATACGGTTCAGGTAGAATTAAAAAAAGGGAAATTAGCCAATTTGTGAAGTTTAAAATTGCAACAATTTAAAGAGGGTATTAAAATCTCTTGTTACCTGGGTCTTGCATGGACTTAATTGATAACCTCACGCGTGGGTCTGATACTCTTATCTGCGATGCATTCCACTGTTGTAAGATACATAAGAATAGTCTTAATCTGCAATATTTTAAATTGTCTGGTTTTAATGTCAGTTTCATTTTCATCTGTACATAACTGTATCAAATTTTTAATTCCCTTTCTCTGGCAGAGACTCTCTTCCGGCAGTCATTTTCAAGTTTCCAGAATTACGTCATCAACTCTCAATCCCTGGAGCCAGAACTGCACATCATAATGAGTGACATAACGGCGGGTTGGGGACATGTGGATGACATATTTCCATATTTCATAAAGCATGCTCATCAAGTGTTTCCTGCACTGGATTGTATGGATGACTTGAAGAAGATCAGTGATCTAACTGACCCGGCAAAATGGTAAAAATTGGATGGTTTAATTTGATGAGACCTAACTTAGTCTCACAGACCCCTTTCCCAATGATAACTTTTACGATGCAGTAATTACATTCTGTGGGTGACATTTGTATATGATTTGTCACATAAGCAGTAGAAAAACAATATAAAAACACAAAATAAAGTACCATTTTACATGTAATTGTTAACAAACCTTATTCATCTCAAAATTTGATAATCAAGCCCTCAAATGCATAGCCTTTCATGAAATTTGCACAGATTCTCACAAAACACATTTAATATTTCATAACTTGGACATATAAATTGTCTATGAAGGTCTTCCATGTCATCACAATTTGAATTACTTTCTCACTTGATCAGAACATTCATATTGTATCCCCTGTGTGATAGTTATAGATACAATCACTGCAAATTATGAGCGTTTACTTTTGGACAAACTAAAAGTAAACTCAAAGGTAAACGCAATACTAAACACTTATGTGAGCCCAACAACTAATCTGTTTTCCACCCAGCCTCTAATCAATAACTGTCCCATTATATCACAGATGGTTGAAACATCTGTGATTATATTCACTCACTTTGCGTGCTTTGAGGTCAATTGGGTGCAAAATGCAAGAAACGTTTAGTTTTGCGTTTACTTTTGTGTTTAGAATTGCATTTACTTTTTAGTTTACTTTTAGTTTGTCCAAAATGAGTCAGATGTTGCTAATATTGATTTTGTGTTATAAAGCAATAAAGGTAATAAATTCTTATGTTTTTTATTGTTAAGAAAAATCAAAGAATTGTCATATCTCAGGAGCCAGAAGTCCGATTGTGATGGGATTTGGATCTAAGTGTAGCGACGTTTTAATGAACAATTAGCTTTTGTGGAAAAATTGAAATTGAAAATTGCCGACATGTGACTCATTTCCCTTGATCATGTCACATATTGAGACTTAAAAGGGGGACACTGAAGCCCTTGTTCAAAGACTATCAAAATATTTTGTATGCAAATTCCCTGGGAGTATGTGCTGTACAAGTAATTGAAATATCTACACTAATATTTGAACCCTGCTACCATCTTTAACAGGTACCGAGAAGCCAGGCTGATCAAGAGAAAGATAGTCTTCCACGCAGGCCCAACCAACAGTGGCAAAACATTTCATGCCCTTGAGAGTTTTTGCAATGCCAAGTCAGGAGTATACTGTGGGCCTTTGAAATTGTTAGCCGCTGAAGTTCACAGTAAAACAATTGAAAAGGTGAGATTAACAACATGATAAATGTCTTGTATTTTAAACTTTCTCAGAATAGAAAATGATAAAAACTAGGTATTGAAGTGAAGAGGCGTGAATAGTGATCTTCCCCATCTGACTCCTCAGTTGATAAAGAGTCAGGTCATTGTTAACACAAATGTGATGCTATCTGTGAAAACCCGCCACATGGTGGCATTTTTCACATTGGAGATATTTATATCATAAGAAAGCTAAAACTGTGCTGATTACAGAACTGTTTTGATCATTTTTCTACGATCACTACAAAAAAAGTTATGAGTGAATGATGATTGTGATGTCATCAAAAGCTACAAAACAAGAAATCATAATAACAGGCCAAAAAAGATACATCATTCAATATATTAACATTATAAGGTTAATAGTAAAAGTGACTTAAGTAAGTTTTTGAAGGTGAAATTTCATGAAAGTTGATGACACAAAGTATTAGAAACTAATTTTCTATAAACAAATCTAAAAAATTAAAATTAAAAAAATATATATATATATTTTTTTAAATTATTTTTTACCTATAATCCCTAGTTCACATTTTGCGACATCCGACGGGTTTTCACAGATCGCATCACAAATTTCTGTGGTTCAATTCTTGGATTTCCCATGATTGCCAAACACAAACAAACACACAAACTAGCTGATTAGTCCATTATTTGTTTCATCTTTGTTTTGTTTTTTATTGATTGTCATTCAGGGTATATCATGTGACATGGTGACCGGTGAAGAAAGGCGCTATGCTAGGGAGGATGGTTTGCCGTCTGAGCATGTAGCCTGCACTGTAGAAATGACCAATGTAGCTGTGCCATGTAAGTAGCTATTGTCATTCAGGGTATATCATGTGACATGGTGACCGGTGAAGAGAGGCGCTATGCTAGGGAGGATGGTTTGCCTTCTGAGCATGTAGCCTGCACTGTAGAAATGACCAATGTAGCTGTGCCATGTAAGTAGATATTGTCATTCAGGGTACGTATATCATGTGACATGGTGACCGGTGAAGAAAGGCGCTATGCTAGAGAGGATGGTTTGCCTTCTGAGCATGTAGCCTGCACTGTAGAAATGACCAATGTAGCTGTGCCATGTAAGTAGCTATTGTCATTCAGGGTATATCATGTGACATGGTGACCGGTGAAGAGAGGCGCTATGCTAGGGAGGATGGTTTGCCGTCTGAGCATGTAGCCTGCACTGTAGAAATGACCAATGTAGCTGTGCCATGTAAGTACCTATTGTCATTCAGGGTATATCATGTGACATGGTGACCGGTAAAGAGAGGCGCTATGCTAGAGAGGATGGTTTGCCTTCTGAGCATGTAGCCGGCACTGTAGAAATGACCAATGTAGCTGTGCCATGTAAGTAGCTATTGTCATTCAGGGTATATCATGTGACATGGTGACCGGTGAAGAAAGGCGCTATGCTAGAGAGGATGGTTTGCCTTCTGAGCATGTAGCCTGCACTGTAGAAATGACCAATGTAGCTGTGCCATGTAAGTAGCTATTGTCATTCAGGGTATATCATGTGACATGGTGACCGGTAAAGAGAGGCGCTATGCTAGGGAGGATGGTTTGCCTTCTGAGCATGTAGCCTGCACTGTAGAAATGACCAATGTAGCTGTGCCATGTAAGTAGCTATTGTCATTCAGGGTATATCATGTGACATGGTGACCGGTGAAGAGAGGCGCTATGCTAGAGAGGATGGTTTGCCGTCTGAGCATGTAGCCTGCACTGTAGAAATGACCAATGTAGCTGTGCCATGTAAGTAGATATTGTCATTCAGGGTATATCATGTGACATGGTGACCGGTGAAGAGAGGCGCTATGCTAGAGAGGATGGTTTGCCTTCTGAGCATGTAGCCTGCACTGTAGAAATGACCAATGTAGCTGTGCCATGTAAGTAGATATTGTCATTCAGGGTATATCATGTGACATGGTGACCGGTAAAGAGAGGCGCTATGCTAGAGAGGATGGTTTGCCGTCTGAGCATGTAGCCTGCACTGTAGAAATGACCAATGTAGCTGTGCCATGTAAGTAGCTATTGTCATTCAGGGTATATCATGTGACATGGTGACCGGTGAAGAGAGGCGCTATGCTAGGGAGGATGGTTTGCCGTCTGAGCATGTAGCCTGCACTGTAGAAATGACCAATGTAGCTGTGCCATGTAAGTACCTATTGTCATTCAGGGTATATCATGTGACATGGTGACCGGAGAAGAAAGGCGCTATGCTAGAGAGGATGGTTTGCCTTCTGAGCATGTAGCCTGCACTGTAGAAATGACCAATGTAGCTGTGCCATGTAAGTAGCTATTGTCATTCAGGGTATATCATGTGACATGGTGACCGGTGAAGAAAGGCGCTATGCTAGGGAGGATGGTTTGCCTTCTGAGCATGTAGCCTGCACTGTAGAAATGACCAATGTAGCTGTGCCATGTAAGTAGCTATTGTCATTCAGGGTATATCATGTGACATGGTGACCGGTGAAGAGAGGCGCTATGCTAGGGAGGATGGTTTGCCGTCTGAGCATGTAGCCTGCACTGTAGAAATGACCAATGTAGCTGTGCCATGTAAGTAGATATTGTCATTCAGGGTACGTATATCATGTGACATGGTGACCGGTGAAGAAAGGCGCTATGCTAGAGAGGATGGTTTGCCGTCTGAGCATGTAGCCTGCACTGTAGAAATGACCAATGTAGCTGTGCCATGTAAGTAGATATTGTCATTCAGGGTACGTATATCATGTGACATGGTGACCGGTGAAGAGAGGCGCTATGCTAGAGAGGATGGTTTGCCTTCTGAGCATGTAGCCTGCACTGTAGAAATGACCAATGTAGCTGTGCCATGTAAGTAGCTATTGTCATTCAGGGTATATCATGTGACATGGTGACCGGTGAAGAAAGGCGCTATGCTAGAGAGGATGGTTTGCCTTCTGAGCATGTAGCCTGCACTGTAGAAATGACCAATGTAGCTGTGCCATGTAAGTAGCTATTGTCATTCAGGGTATATCATGTGACATGGTGACCGGTGAAGAGAGGCGCTATGCTAGGGAGGATGGTTTGCCGTCTGAGCATGTAGCCTGCACTGTAGAAATGACCAATGTAGCTGTGCCATGTAAGTAGCTATTGTCATTCAGGGTACGTATATCATGTGACATGGTGACCGGTGAAGAGAGGCGCTATGCTAGGGAGGATGGTTTGCCTTCTGAGCATGTAGCCTGCACTGTAGAAATGACCAATGTAGCTGTGCCATGTAAGTAGTTTGTCATGTCAGGCAAATGCTGGTTTTCAATGCAATATATAAGCCTTCAATTTATTGTGTCACTTTCTGAAATGTATGAACTCCATACAATTCAGAAAGTGACACATAAAGCCTTTTCATTTATGAAGTATGAAATCTTATTGTTTTGCTGTATGATCACTCATAACAATACTTATTGTAGCTTTCATAATGCTTTGAACATAATTCTACCAAACTCCTGTGTTTACTGGTAGCTGAGTTTTATGGCATGCTATGAACCAACTATTACACATTAAAAATCTGTTCTTCGTTAATGCAGACACTTGCTAAATTATGTTCAAAGTATAATGCTCTGAAAGATATCAAAGATGGTTCTCCATATTGGTCTATCCTTCATGCAGTTTTAAAATTGATCATTCAGCTTGAGTTTGGTGTACATACATTCATGTAGAATACTTCTCTTGGGGTTTCCAACGTTCTCTTCCTGTGTATCGGTCACCCCAGCATAAGATAAGCTATTAGTCAAACTTTGGGATTGAATTACTCATTACGTGCAACCTGCGAATGTGGGATAAGGTGAATTTGTCTTTAGGGATGTATTTGTCATCATTTGGTACTATATAATTTCATGTTCTGCCCAGAGATGGACAACAAGAATCACTTTCCAGAGCAGTTAGCAGCTCTGGTCCTATAGTCTATATGGTTTATTTCTGCAATCTCAAACAAGAACCTGTATGGTAATTAATGTAAAATCTCAGACAATATCAGAGTGAATGTATAGTAAGAAGTTCATTGACCCTTTCTCTGAACTAATACTGGTTCACTGGGCACGGATCAAGAAATCTAAGCAGACCAGCCAATCAATTAACACAAATGTGACACAGGATTTAATGTGGCTTGAGCTTAACACTTTCCACGCGGCTATTAGTTTTGCCATATATAAAACCGATTTTTCAGAAACCTTTCCCAATTTTCAAAGTCCACCTCAAGTATAACTGAACCAAGATTAGACATGTTTGTACTTTTTTCGATGCATTTCTCAAGGGTATTGAAATTCAATACAATTTGACATTTTTTAAATATTTTGTAACATTTTGGAATGTTGTCTGCAGACGCCTGCCGCATGGAAAGTGTTAAGACAGCCATGTTGGAATCAAATGTGCAGAAATCCATCGTGGTTTAGGAAGCCAGCCTAGCTGCCCTAGGTCAAGTCAATAAGTCGGCAGTATCCAGCGAATTGCATTCTCCAGCAAATTTGTCATTTTGACAGTTGGCAGTAGGGTTGGTTGTGCGACTTGTAATTTCTACCAAGTGAAATATTCAGTGCTGATTATAGCAGTTGGGTATAAAAGCAGTTTTCTGTTAATGCCAGTTTCATTAGTGACAGTTTCTAAGTCTTTTCTACTGTGATTTTGATATCTTATTGGTAGTTTTGACTACATTTATTAGCTTTTCAAATTCTTCCTACACCACCTTTTCTGATCTTTACATCTTGTTTGCTGCTTTTATTAAAGCAGCTAGTTTTTGTCATCTTGAGGGTGGCAGCAACTCTTTCTTTTTTGGATTTTAATATGATTATAATTAACATTCATTCATTCAGTTTATCCATTCAATGGGTTTTTTCAGACAAATTGTGGGTGACATGAGCCAAATGTTATTTATTGGAAAACTTAATATATATGAATAATTAAGGATTAACAGTTACTTGTTTTGTTTGTTATTCTAGATGATGTAGCTGTGATAGATGAGATTCAGATGTTGAGGGACCCAGCAAGAGGATGGGCTTGGACAAGGGCATTCCTAGGTGAGACCTGTGCTTTACTTGCGCTGCCACTAACATAGTTGATAATGGTTTTATTTAGGGCTACATCAGATGAAATTGAAGTTTATATTTTCAAAGCTGCCCATGGAATGATGCAATGAATCCAAATACATAAATGAATCTGTATATTTTATGTCATTAGACATTATTCAGATAACTCAACATTGGAACTAAGTGTTGCTACCGGATCCGTGCTAAGCTTCTAATATTTTGAAATATCCTATTACGTATTGACAAATAACAATGTATTTCCCTATGCTTAATGGAGCCCTACACACACACTAAGAAGAAAATCTGGTTCTGCTTTTTAAAATTGCCATCATAAAGATACAAGAATGGCTATTACTTTTTTCCCCCTCAAATATGGTTCTATAGACACAAAGATTATAGACACATTTCAGTTAGAAGCCACAGTGAGCAGATTGTGTGAAACACAGAAATAATAGTCATAATTTGACAATGATCCTTACTTATTTCAGAGGCATATCCCAAGCCAGTGTTTCCCCCACCGACATTGATTAAATTTACCCCAATATATAAAAATAAACAACAGCTTTGAACTTGTGCCATAGACCATTTCAAATTGAGATCGGAAATCTTCGGAAAAACAGGTCACGTGGAGTAGGTGCGTTGCGCGTTCTTCGCAACAGTTGATCGCATTCACAGCATTGTCCTAGTTGGTTGGCCGCCTAGTGATTTACTATGTTTACATACACGCATGCACACATGAAAAGTAAAACATGGAACGAGACTATTTTGTTTTTTTATCAACAAAGGCGTTGACCGGCAAATTCCAAATGTATCGAGCAGATGGTAAAAATTGAAAATATTACCCCAAATCTCTTTCATCTCACCGTTTGTTGTTACTGAAATGCCGCAACATCAACTTTGTGAGGGATACAATCTATCACCAACACCAGCGCAATCTACCACAAGGGCAGACGGGTGTAAAACACGTTTGTTTTTCTCCGGCACATGGCCATGACCTGTCAGGAGCTGACAGGTCGTGTAACCGAGCATCAAATCACTCGGCTAATCGGAAGCATTCGGGTGGTCGTATATTTTCGGATTTGAAATGGTCTATACCCATAGTATTGGTACGTTTCAAGAGATGGTTTGAATGGTTTCATGTGTATCTCTGTTCACAAAATATACCTTTAATGAATTTCAACTGATAAAAGTCACCCTGAACCCTTAACTTAACCTGACATTTTGTCTTTATCTGTAGGTTTGTGCGCTCAAGAGATCCACCTGTGTGGTGAGATAGCAGCCTTAGACATAGTGAAACAACTGGCATTGTCTACAGGGGATGAGGTAGAAGTGAGGCAATACGACAGGTTGACGCCATTGAAGATACTGGATAAACCACTGGGTAAGATTTGGGTGAAAAGGTTGTTTGTATGGATGCTGCAGCATCATTGATGATATATCACAGCACAGGAATTAGTGGGTCATTTGAGAGTTCCATCACAAAATACGATTATATCAATGTTTCTGATTTGAAATAAATGCTTTAAAAGTATATGATAGAAAAATAAAATCTTGAAGATAGCTGGTGAAGCAATACAGTATCAAGTTAATATTTTATTTCTAACATGGTCATTTGGCGGAAAATTAAGCGGAGTTCCTTTTCATACGCTGCGCCAGCTATTCGATCATTGCGCCGCGCAAAGATAGCTGGTGAAGCAATATATGAAGTTTATATTTTATTTCTAACTTATCTGAACTGCAATTCAAGTTTTAAACATAATTCAAAAAAACTACACCTAGATATGTCACCCCTTAAGGGCAGTGTAAACCCGGCACTTATTTCAAACACTGAATTTCACATTTCTCTATGATTTAAATACTTGTATGATTGTATTCTATCATTACCATCATAAGTTACTTATCGGAAGCGATCATTTCCCGTTCTTTCAGGTGATTTAAAATTGTTATTTTGATAAGTTTGAGTTAAGAAAAGGCACATGGTCATTTGGCGGGAAATTAAGCGGAGTTCCACCCTTTTAATATGCTGTGCCAGCTGTTCGATCATTGCGCCACACGCTGCAATTTTCTCGTACCCAATAATAGACGCGCTGTTTATTATCCTGGACACAGACGCAAGAAACAATTTAAATTTCAAGTTTTCTTCCAATGTCTTCACATTTTAACAATATAAATTGAATCTGATAGTATATTTCTATGTTTATTACTTGTTCATACAGTATACTAGCTTTTTAAGTCATACGCCCCATTTATTTTGGGAAAAAATAGCTTTAAATGGTGGAAAATGTCAATATTTTTACAAAATCAACATTTTGTAGAAGTTCAATTACAAGATAACTCAAAGTGAAAGCTATGCAATTGTAAACTGTTACTGTTATCCAATAGAGAACATTTTGCTCTAGGAATGGTTTTCTCATCAATTTTTACATTTTAACTTGAGATGATGTAATTTACTACGATGGGCCTCGCTTTCATTATGATAAGTGACGTCACAACGTGTATGTCTCCCTCTTTTAATAGCCTGAAATCACCAATTTTGAATAATGTCTATTAACGGTAAAATGTATGCAAAAAGTACTAACATTTACTTACTTCAGATGTTTTGTCAATATTTCGAGAACAAAATAAGCGTTATTTCGAAATGAAGAAAAAAACCGATCCCAGGCAAAATTGTCATGTTTACGATAATCAATATTTTAATATTTTAAGATTATCAAACTTTTTTTTTTAGTTATGCTTTTTTGGGTAATTTTTTGAAATATGGGTATTTATGTGTCAAACTGATGTCATAATCAGATTACACGTTCAATTTACTTTCTATAAATGTATACTTTTATATACTTTTATTTAGAAACAAAAAACAAGGATCGAAAGGGCAAGGGTTGACACTTCCCTTAAAGGGATCGAAACCCAACTTAAAAGTGAGGTGTAACAAAGGGCTGGTCAAGAGTGTACCACCAAGTGAATACCATTGTTACGAATATTACTCAAACTATACAAATATTCAGAAAAAATGGTCCCATTTAATAATTCAATTTCAAGTTTGTTTTTAAACCTTGGATATGTTTGCTTCCTCATAGAGAGCCTTGATAACGTCCGTCCCGGTGATTGTATAGTGGCCTTCAACAAGAAGGACCTGTATCAGATAAGCCGTGAGCTAGAAGCTATGGGCAAAGAATGTGCTGTAATATATGGCAGTCTACCACCAGGTAAAGTATATAGTTAGGGCTCTTGCCCAAACACAAGTAGAGGAAAGCTCGAGGAAAGAGCGGGAAAAGCGCGATCCTTTTTTCTATATTGTTAAATGAAATGACAAAGGATCAGGGATTAACACCTCACTGAATAGGTACTTCAAGTACCCATACAATGAGGTGTTAATCACCGATCCTTTGTCACTCATTTTATCAATATAGAAAAAAAGGATCGCACTTTCCCCGCTCTTTCCTCTACTTGTGTTTGGGCAAGAGCCCTTAGGCCAACATAATATTGTTGTGTTAAATTTTACCCAATTTGTCAAAATATTACTATTTTCTGCTTGAAGTGAGCTATTATCACACTAGAAACATTAGTCAAATTGACATTTACCAATTCTGTTTGTCGTGAACTACGGTCTGTCAGTAATATTATTTGACCGAAGGAAAATCAACTGACCAACCCAACTTCAAGATTTTTGGCACTTGAGGGCAACACAACAATTTGTTTTTGCCTTACAGATTAGGTTTTCATGGATTCATCCTACAAAGAATGATGTGGCCTTTTGGATTCACATGGTTTATAAGGCCAAACAAAAAAACAAGATGGTTTCCAGTAGTGCGCCATCTTTTGTTGAAATTGCGTCCAATATGTTTCAAGACGGCGATTGGCCACATATACGGCCAACACGAAAGTGAAGTCCGCAGTGAATATCACATTTAGCAAGCATAAGAGTAACAACTAGACATAGTTCTGGTCTGAGACCAGGACACCTTGATTTTGTATGGATTAATGACCTCTAGTCACCCCATATGACATGTCACTTTTAATGGATCCAACAAATCTTTTGACCAATTCTGACAATCATGGGTCATTTCCTCCCGAAAAAATAGCATTTTGAGTGCGAGGAGTGCAAATTGACCTTTTGACCCCTAGTGACCTATGTTGACCTTTGACCCAATAAAAATTATTTGACTTTTTTTTCTTGTTTCATCAATGCCTACAAGATGAAACAAATCCGGTCAAAATCGGAGCATGTCTTATATTTTACCCCTGTTTAGGTCAATGACCCCTAGTGACCCCATATGACATGTCACTTTTAATCGCTGAAGACCCTTTATGTACATGGATCCAAGAAATCTTTTGACTAATTCTGACAATCATGCGTCATTTCCTCCCGAAAAAATAGCATTTTGAGTGTGAGGAGTGAAAATTGACCTTTTGACCCCTAGTGACCCTAAATATATTTTGATTTTAAAAACCGAACTATTATATATGCGTACGGTCAAAAGGAATATGTTGACAAATACTGACGATCCTAGGTCATTTCACTAAATTGCAAACGCGTTTTAAGTGAAAATCACGTTTTGACCACTTATGACCCCTGTGTGACCTTTGACCCCAAACTGTGAAGACCCTATATGTAGGTCTGGTAGGGGGTCCTACTGACCAAATCTGGTGATTGTAGCATGTACACTGTAGAAAAAATAGCATTTTGAGTGCAAGGAATGAAAATTGACCTTTTGACCCCTAGTGACTTATGTTGACCTTTGACCCCGTGAAAATGATTGACTTTTTTTCTTGTCTTATCAATGCCTACAAAATGAAACATGACCGGTCAAAATCGGAGCATGTCTTACATTTTACCCCTGTTTAGGTCAATGACCCCTAGTGACCCCATCTGACATGTCACTTTTAATCGCTCAAGACCCTATATGTACATGGATATAAGGAATCTTTTGACCAATTCTGACAATCATAGGTCATTTCCTCCCGAAAAAATAGCCTTTTCAGTGCGAGGAGTAAACATTTACATTTTGACCCCTAGTGACCCCAAATTATTTTTAATTTTAAAAACCGTTCTTTTGTATATGCGTACGGTCAAAATGAATATGTGGACCAATTTTGACAATCCTAGGTCATTTCACTAAATTGGAAATGCGTTTTAAGTGAAAATCACGTTTTGACCCCTTATGACCCCTGTGTGACCTTTGACCCCAGACTGTGAAGACCCTATATGTAGGTCAGGTAGGGGGTCCTACTGACCAAATCTGGTGATTGTAGCATGTAAACTGTAGAAAAAATAGCATTTTGTAGATGGGTCTGATAGAAAGAAGAAAGAAACTAGACATAAGCTGCGATCGGAGATCGCGGATATTAGTCTAGCGGATTTGGTAGTTAGAGATCGGGGATATGCGTATTTGTTGGAACCAATCAGCGTTCAGTTTTGATTTTAAAAACCGAACTATTGTATATGCGTACGGTCAACAGGAATATGTTGGCCAATTCTGACGATCCTAGGTAATTTCACTAAATTGCAACGGCATTTTAAGTGAAAATCACTTTTTGACCCCTAGTGACCTTTTCGTGACCTTTGACCCCGAACTTATGATTGACTTTTTTTCTTGGCTTATCAATGCGCGCAAGAAAAAAGTAGTTCCGTCAAAATCGGAGCATGTCTTAAGATTTTCACCTGTATAGTTCAATGACCTCTAGTGACCCCGTGTGACATGTCACTTTTAGTGGAGAAGGACCCTATATGAACATGGATGAGAGGAATACTTTGACTAATTCTGACAATCATAGGTCATTTCCTCTCGGACAAGTAGCATTTTGAGTGAATGGAGAAAAATTTACATTTTGACCCCTAGTGACCCCAAATATTTTTTGATTTTAAAAACCGAACTATTGTACATGCGTACGGTCAAAAGGAATATGTTGACCAATTCTGACGATCATAGGTCATTTCACTAAATTGCAAATGCGTTTTTAGTGAAAATCACGTTTTGACCCCTAGTGACCTTTTCTTGACCTCTGACTCAAAACTTGTAATTAACTTTCTTGCTTGGCTGATCAATGCGCACAAGAAAAAAGTAGTCCCGTCAAAATCGGAGCATGTCTTAAGATTTTCACCTGTATAGTTCAATGACCTCTAATGACCTCATGTGACATGTCACTTTTAGTAGAGAAGAACCCTATATGGACATGGATAAGAGGAATCTTTTGACCAATTCTGACAATCATAGGTCATTATCTCTTGGACAAGTAGTATTTTGAGTGCGAGGAGTGAAAATATACATTTTGACCCCTAGTTACCTTTTTTTGACCTTTGATCTTAACGGTATGATTGACTTTTGTTCTTGTCTCATCAATGCCCACAAAATAAAAGAAACCCGGTCAAAATCGGAGCATGCGTTATATTTTCCCCCTGTAAAGTTCAATGACCCCTAGTGACCCCGTTTGACATGTCACTTTTAGTGTGGAGAGACCCTATATGAACATAGATCCAAGGAATCTTTTGACTAATTCTGAGTATCATCAGTCATTTTCCCTCGGACAAGTAGGGTTTTGAGTGAATGGAGTAAAATTTACATTTTGACCCCTAGTGACCCCAAATATTTTTTGATTTAAAAAACCGAACTATTGTACATGCGTACGGTCAAAAGAAATAAGTTGACCAATTCTGACGATCATAGGTCATTTCACTAAATTGCAAATGCGTTTTTAGTAAAAATCACGTTTTGACCCCTAGTGACCCCTGTGTGACCTTTGACCCCTTATGCTTTACAACCTGAGTAGTGGTGCACATAAGGGTTCTTATGATCAAATATGGTCAAAATCGGGTCAATGGTTACGGAGCTATAGGTCCCATGGCTGAAGAAAGAAGAAAGAAGAAAGAAACAGGACAAATACAGTATATTAGTCGTTTCTCGACTAATATAACAAACAAAGAAGAAGAAAGAAACGGCAGAGATAGAGTACAAATGTACCTCGATTTTTGAAAAAATCAAGGTAAAAATGCACAGATTTGACTAAAACAAATTAAAAAATTCAAGTGAATCTCTACTATCACTTTGGGCAAAAAAAAAGAAAAATTGCATTTGACTTTTCAGGCTTGCTACTGGAAACAAACTATTTTTTTGGCCTAACAGGTTAACAGGTTCATGCATCATTCATCAACGTAGAGAGGAGTTTAGAGCCATACTTCTAATAGCTGCCTGGTGTTATAGGCTAGTATTCAAAGATAGGTGGCGCAAACCGAGGGGAGAGGGGGGGGGGGTGGGGGTGGGAGGGGGGGGTGGGGCAAGTGGAGACATGTCCGCCCCCCCCCCCCCCCCCTCCTAGATTTTCATGTGAAAATAGTTAATACATTTACAGGTGATATGATTTCAACATCATACTGGTGCATTTTAGTGTTAAAATTGCCAATATTGTTGTGTTTCCTACAAACAAGTTTCAAGAATGTGTCATAATATAAGCTTAATTAAATTAGTTCAATTTGTCTCAGAAGATGGCTTCAGGATAGAACACTTTCTGGACCATTTTAGTTACAAACTGAAATTAGAAGCATGCATTTTTTTGGCATATGTGACTCGATCAAGCGGAATGAGTCGTATGTCAGGAATATTGATTTTGAGTTACTCGTAAAAAGAAGTGCCAGACACTGTCCCCACGTCCCTCAATTTGGCTGCCATCTTCAAATCGAGGGACTGGGAAAATAGCACATCCAAGAAATAGCTGAACCACAACATTTCTGTTCACTTCTTTCTAACACAACTAGCAGCCATTGTAAATAGGGCATATATTTTAAAGCACAACCTCTCTAGATTGGGCTGCAAAATCAAAAGAGAACGTTGAGAAATGTTCATTTATGAATAAATATCCTTTGTAAAGATAGGTGAGATTGCACAAAGTCGTTGGGCGAGAAACAAATGACACCTGATTTTAAAACTGTGCGACACAATTTGTTCACAAGGTGTTTTCTACATGTAATAAAGGTGCACAATATATAGTGGGTATGTCCTTGGTGTAAGATATTCATAAGTCTAGTGTCAATACCCCATCACGGAATAAAGCTGTATACTCCTTTAATCCGTCAATAGAGGATTTTGTGCTAGGTTAATTCCATGCTGTCTTACACCAAGGATAAACCAAATACAGGGTGAATCAAAAAACATTGTGCACGATTTGAAACGTAGAAATAAACTTGCCACAGTTGGCTTATTTTTAAGTTGATTACTTTCATACTTTGGGAGGATAAACTAGATTAACAACGCTTTATACAAACAACAAAAATTCCATGGTTCAATGCACGCATCAAGGTCAAATGACCGCTTCAAATTGTGCACAATGTTTTTTGATTCACCCTGTAGTGTCTCATTGAAAATAAATTCATGCGTTATTTAGAGGTTATTTTTATTCCTTGACACAGGTACCAAACTGGGCCAAGCCAAGATGTTTAATGACCCAGAACATCCATGTAAGATACTTGTGGCAACAGATGCAATTGGCATGGGAATCAATCTGTAAGTAACATTTTGAGGTTATCCTTGTTTTGGATTAGCCCAACAACAACAAAAGAAGGTTGTGTTGCCCTCACAAGCCTAAAATCGGGTAGGCCGGGCGGCCGGATTTTTTTTTGATTTTTTAGTATTCCAAATCAACCATTTTACACCTATTATTTCAGTCAACAGGAACAAATAGTGTAGGAATATTAAAAAATCTTAAGAATAAAAATAAAAAATAAGAATAAAAAAGATATCTTAAAAAAAAATCTTAAAAAAAAATCTTAAAAAAAACCTGGCCCACATTTTTTGTAAATGTGACTCGGCTGAATGAGGGCAACACAACTTTTTTTGTTGTTGGCCTTATATGGCATCTTGTCAGGAATAATAACTGTGTTTAAGATTTTCAGAAGACACACCTGTTTCATGATATGTAGACTAATTTTGTAAAACGGTTTGTGCAATGAATTGAGCTTCATGCACCAATTCAATTTAATATAGAATGGGCCAGGTGCGATTCCCCTTTGTAGTCCGTTGCACATTGGCTACATGGATAACCTCTCTGAAAGACATGTCATATCATTTGATGAATATTTTCAAGTGTCCATGCTGTTACATATATACCCAGACAGATCAAGATAATATAGAGTCAATTAGCAAAAATATGTCTGTTTTTATCATGGAATATTCACAGCTTTCCAATTCCATTTTTTATTTAATGTGTTCAGTGATTTTGAGATCTGAAATACTCTATATTTAAATTATGTTTATATTTTCCCCTTATAGGAGCATTAAGCGTATAATATTTTACTCAATAACTCGTCCATCAGCCAATGAAAAAGGAGAATTAAGTATGGAAGTATTATCTACATCTCAGGTTAGTATAGGACATGATTGGTGGCATATATTGATAAGAGTTCAAGGGCGATTACCCCCGAGATCAAGGGGCAATTACCGGATATCACCATACTGGATGTTAGGTTTACAAAAAGGGGAAATGCCTCTAGGAATATATCAGATTTCAGTCGTTTAAAACTACAACATTTTCAAATCATTGCTATTTTTAATTAGATTTCAATTGTGCACACTCATGATAATGTGTAATACCCAAAATTATCAGATAGAATTGAAATGTCATACTGATTATAGAAAACTTGTCTTCGTCGTTCTATGGATCATGGCTGTTTCTTTGTGACCCTATTGACGATGAAGCGCCACCTTTGTCTATTTGTTGTTACCCGCGAGCGCTGCGCAGAGATAAGAGGTAGACCTTTACTTCCTTAATGCTGTCAGTCCAACAGAATTTTGTCATGTTTACGCATTCCTTATGCAGGCGTCAATGTGCATCTTGAACCTACCCTCCTCAAGGTTAGTCAAAGATAAGACGCCTAATCTCTGCCTTATAATGTTTTTGGAGAGGTGAATCTTGAAATATTTTTTACATTGGACAGGTGAATCTATGGTGAATCTTCACCTATATTTCAACTTCTCCCACATATTACTTTTGAACGAACATGGTGCACTACATGGTGCACTACAAATTGCAGGATAGACCTAATCTTGACCTAATTTATCCTGAAGAAAGGTGAATACAGGTGAATGCTTGAGGAGGGTAGGTTCAAGCTACACATTGATCCCTGCATTAGATAGCTATTTCAGTTATCATCTTTTCTAGGTTGTCTATAAGATGAATGTTTTTGACCAGGGTATTGATTTGGTCAGTCGTATTTGTAACTAACAAAAAAGGCTATTGTTTCTCTCCAAACTCGACAGAACTATTCATGTTTCAAATAAATGCCCCCTCAGAATATAAAATCATAATACTATTAGCCCAAAGAAAGAAAATTGTGGTGTTGCCCTCAAGAGCCAAACATTTTTAGGTCTTGTCGGTCGGTCTGTACAAAACAAGTTTTCAAAATGGCGATTTTAACGCAATCGGCAAAAATTGGGGGGGGTGGGGTGGTAGGAGGACGAGGGTTAAAAATAAATGACCCTAATTTCTGAGATTTTGGGTCAGTCGCCAAGGCTGAGGGCAACAACATACTTATTCTCTTTTGGTCTTAACACAGAGGAAACTATTATTCTAAGCCCCATGATTTCTGTCTCATATATAGGCTCTTCAGATTGCTGGTAGGGCTGGGCGGTTTGGAACAATATTTGCTGAGGGTGAGGCCACAACCTTCCACGGGGCTGACCTAAGTGTACTAAGGAAAATCCTAGCAGGCAAAGTAGAACCTATCGAGATGGCAGGACTTCATCCTACCGCAGAACAAATTGAACTGTTTGCATACCATCTTCCTGATGCGTCATTATCAAACCTTATCGTAAGTGGATTTGACCCTAAACTACAATCCTCAAAAAAGGTTTTGCAACAGTAACTTGTTATAGTCTGATTAATTATTGAATGGACAAGTTTCATCTATGAGATATGCGTTGTTACACGATTGATGTAGCGCTAGTGCGAGCGCAGGTAGTTATTTTCAAGCTCAAGCACTTTAATGCAGCATACTGAGCATGTGTGTGTATGCATCCATGATATTAATTTAATGCGTCCTCACCTGTTATTCAAGGTGTTCCAACATTGATTAAACAGTAAAAATATTTATTTATTTTTCATTCCAAATTTGGTAATTTTCATTCCTTTAGTACAACAAAGGCTTAATTCCCCATTGATACAGATCCTCCAATACTAGACATTTTCTTCAAATTATAGACACTTTCAGTTAACAGTGTCTGATTGTTAACAAAATAAGCTTCTATTTAAAGATAAGGATCAAAATCTGCAAACAATTTCTGAGAAGTGTGTAACATATTCCATGGACTTTTTCCCCAAAGGTTGTAGGTTGCCACGGAAGGAGCCAAGCATCATGCTACAGGGGTCAAACTCCCCAAAATAATCTTTCTGAGGTGATATATATAGTCTTCCATGATAGCGTTGCTGTTGGATTAGGTATCATTTGACTAAATATTATAAATTATGAATCCGTCATCTTTTTCAGGATATTTTCATCAAATTATCCCAACTGGAGAATAATTATTTTGTATGTAACATGGAGGACTTCAAAGCTCTAGCTGAGATGCTTGAGCACATCCCATTGCATCTAAGGGCTCGCTATGTATTCTGTTGTGCTCCATTGGATAGAAGACAAACGTTTATTTGCACCATGTTTCTTAAGGTGAGTGGCTGGGTATGGTTTATTTATAGGTTAGTTAAAGGCACATTATGCAATCTTTTTCATGGAATGCCCTCTATCTTTGATTTCGGCCTCTTAATGCAATTGTTGTTGTTGTCATCATATTGCATTTATAAATATGAAACTAAAATATCTTCCTAAGTTACAGAGCAATATGTGTCCTAATTACTTCAAAATCAGATTGTGAATATAAGTAAGTTAACGGATAACCTGACGGTTTATTTTCTGAGTGATTTCCTTGTTTTCGTAAATAGAATAGCATGGTTTGACACTGGGATCACACTATTTACAACTGTACAGCACACAAGTGAAAACAATATACAGTCCTCAAAATAAGTAACTGACCAGGTCATAAATATGCTCTCAACTCCAAAACTATATAACTCCTACGTAAAAATATTAGACAATAAAGTTGTAAGGAGATTTCTTGTCTTTAATTTGAGATATTACACGTGAAGATTGAATGAATATTAACTCAGTTATGTGCCCTAAACCAAAACAAAGTCCGTTTTTCATTTTAACATTTTGTTCGTCTACACGCAGCCTAGGACTAGTAACAGGCAGATTATTGATTAACTTGTAGCAACAACTCACTGGTCGATAGTAACACGGGGATTGGGGATGCATCAATTGATCAATGCAACCCATACACATACCTGTCACACTGTCCCGCGTGTTCAAATCCCAAGTTTTAAAATGTAAACTGCACTTTGTTTGATCCTTTTCAATGTCGCATTTTTAATTATTAACCGATCTCAATGAATAATGTATCAACTTAAAGAAGAGAAATTTCTTTACAACTTTATTTTTTAATATTTTTATGTAGGAGCTATAGTTTTGGAGTTAAGAGTATATTTATTAACTGGTCAGTTACTTATTTTGAGGACTGTAGTAGGGAAATGGAATGCTTCATCAAATACTATGTTGACAAATTTCAAATTTTGAAGCTAATTTCCTGTATGATTTAGTGAAAAATCTGTGATGAGGCCCAAGACAGTCTTTCTTCATTAGAACAGAAAAAAGAGGGTCAACATTTGAAAAAGATCACATAAAAAAGTCTCAGTGAGCCTGATTAAACCTTAATGGTAACACTGTGTTTTAAAATTTTCATAGATATCATCGAAAACAATAATGAACCCATAGTGCTGTGTAGTTGCATCATTCTTAATTTAAATGGCATCCAAACTAGTGTTCCCTCTGAAGCTCCTAAAATATGGTATTAGGCCAAACAAAAAAGACCCCGTTTTTTTCTTCCAGTAGTGCGCGCGCATTTCACTGGGACGCTTGATTCTTCAGTATTTTTATTTTAATAGAAAAAACAGGAATGATTATTGTCAGGGCGCTATCTTTTGTCGAAATTGTGTCCAACATGTTCCAAGATGGCAATTGGCTACATACGACAAACATGAAAGTGAAAATCCGCAGCGAAAATCCGCAGCGAAAATCACATTTTAACGAGCATAAAAGTAACAAAAATGCACAGATTTGACTAAATAAAACCATTTCAAGTGAATCTCAACTATGAATTTGAGCAAAAAAAACCACATTTTGCATTTGACTTTTTAGGCTGCTACTGGAAACACAACAGGCAATTTGATTGGTTTTTGGCTGATTTTCAGTGATACACACTATATATTATGCAACAATAATTTCTCTTGTAGCGTAATTTGTATGCAATTGAAACAATGATTCGTGTAGGCTCAATTTGTTTAAATGAGCATGATTGGTAACATTTGTTGTTTAAATGGTGAGGAATAACTTTGATAAGTAACCCATATTTCCGAATAAATGTGGTTTGTTTAATCCATGTCTCATCCCTGTGAAACTCAAGATACCCATGTGTGGAACCCATATGACAGCCATGGAACGGATATGAAGCCCAGTTTGTTTACAAAAGTGATAAGTTTGAGAAGCCACCAGGGTCTTAGCCAGAGTTCAGCAACTGCCCATCCAATTTATCAGAATAGCCTTTCCAGAATTTGACCTTAAAACATATATCAATGTGTTGGTAACCACTACGTGCTTATTTAGCAGCTTAGCTTGGTATCGTCAGTCAGAACTAGTTTCAAGTTTACTTAACTCTTTCAACAACTATTTTTAGAATATCACATCTGTTAAATCCCTTAATTCTGTCCGTCCAGATGACGGGTAGACGGTTCTCTGGCTTAGACCTTGGAAACAACATAAATTTGACTTGTACATGTACCAAGGTTGTACAAGATCAGTCATTGCTATGGCTAAGGTTTGAAATCATGTCATCAAGTAATACTTATACATCAACTGCAATAGTTTTCCTGTTCATTTTGTTTACTTCACAGTTTGCCAGACAGTATAGTCGTAACGAGCCACTCAGTTTTGAGTTATTCTGTCGCCAGATTGGCTGGCCTCCGACCATCCCAAAGAACATTCAACATCTTGTGCGTCTAGAAGCAGTCCACGATGTCATGGACCTCTATCTGTGGCTAAGGTAGGGTTTATTGCATTGATATTTTTGGCACTGAGGAAATTATAAGAAGGGTGCGCCCTAAAGGAAATTTCGACATATCAAGTATAATGTAATTAATCTGAGCCTGCCAACCAATCAACAGTGGATAGACAAGCGATCACCAGGCAGAAATCAAATGTGTGAGCTTCTTCGTTTTTGGTTGTGGGGATCAGTTCTCGAACTGAGCCACAGCAGGTTCAATTTTAGACTGAGCCACAATGGGCTCAATTCTCAGGTTAAGCCACAGCAGGGTCAACTCTCGAACTGAGCCACAGTGGGCTAAAGTCTCGCACATCAGGCTCAACTCTCGAACTGAGCCACAGTGGGTTAAACTCTCGAACTGAGCTATAGTGGGCTAAACTCTCACACAGCAGGCTCAACTCTCAAAAGTGAGCCACAGTGGGCTAAACTCTAACACATCAGGCTCAACTCTCAAACTGAGCCACAGTGGGCTAAACTCTCGCACATCAGGCTCAACTCTCGAACTGAGCCACAGTGGGTTAAACTCTCGAACTGAGCTATAGTGGGCTAAACTCTCACACAGCAGGCTCAACTCTCAAAAGTGAGCCACAGTGGGCTAAACTCTAACACATCAGGCTCAACTCTCAAACTGAGCCACAGTGGGCTAAACTCTCACGTAGCAGGCTCAACCCTCGAACTGAGCCACAGTGGGTTAAACTCTCGAACTGAGCTATAGTGGGCTAAACTCTCACACAGCAGGCTCAACTCTCAAAAGTGAGCCACAGTGGGCTAAACTCTAACACATCAGGCTCAACTCTCAAACTGAGCCACAGTGGGCTAAACTCTCACGTAGCAGGCTCAACCCTCGAACTGAGCCACAGTGGGTTAAACTCTCAAACTGAGCTATAGTGGGCTAAACTCTCACACAGCAGGCTCAATTCTCAATTGTGAGCCACAGTGGGCTAAACTCTAACACATCAGGCTCTCAAACAGAGCCACAGGGGCTCAATTCTCAGATTAAGCACAGATCAGGCTAAACTCTCAAACAGAGGGCTCAACTCTTGAACAAGCACAATTTTCAGACTGAGCTATGGCAGCTACAAATAGAGGAATGCAAGCAAGTTCATATTCTGTATGAAAATCCAGGATGTGTGTCACTTTCTAAGAATGCATCCCAAAGATGAACATAAACATGTACTACTGAAACACTTATCTCTAGTTGTATTTCTTTCCCTTTCCCTTAGTTACCGTTTCGTGGACATGTTCCCTGACCCGAATCTAGTGCGAGATATCCAAAGACAACTGGATACTACCGTTATCCAACAAGGCGTGGCAAATATCACCAAACTTATCCAAGCTACGCAGGACACGAAAGCTAACAATGGTTATAGTGTACAACAGGAAGCAGAATTGGAAGCAGCAGCAGCAAAAGGTATACAGGAAATAGAGATATAAGGCACCTCATCCTGTTCTATGGGCCTGTTTTTTATTTACTAAAAAAATAATTGAAGAAAAAACGATTTTGATTGTTGATTTTTTGAAAAAAAATTGGACATTTTTGAAAATTGTTGAAAATCTCAACAATATTTGAAAGTTCACCAAAATGTCCCGAATTGTTGTAGAAAAACACCTACAAAAAACACCAACCTATTGACCCTACCTGAGAGTTCCATTTGCCTGTAGAACAGAGGTTGTGTTTGTGTGTTGCCTAATCCTTTGTTTTGGTGCCCAAAATTGTACAAATTACTTCCGGCTCTGTGTTCCATGTTATGGTTCATTGCGCCAGGGGGTTGTGGTGCCATCTTGTTCAGGATTTTAAGAATTGGTGTAGCCAATTCATAGCTTGTACATCCACTACTTGAAGGTGTATGTTCCAATCACTTTTGTTTGGCTATGATTGTTTTTTCACATCATGATATTTTGATATCAGAAGAATCCTCATATTTGTCTCATTATGTCTGTAAAATTTTAGGGTCCAGAAATGTTCCATTTAGAAATTATAGGCTAAAATGTGGTGAATTACTGTCAAAGGTGGTTAACCACCAGCTAGTTGTGTACTACTCAATGAGCAAAATTATTGTGACCTTGTGCTTCTAAAATTAGAACCAGTGGAGTTATGCAACTCAAACTTTGGAATGTGACAATTTTAAGGATGACCTTTCATGTAAAATAGAAAACATCAAGTTGAAAATCGGGCCAGTAATCAGAACATCTACCTTTGATTATTGATAGAGAAGGCATGTATCGTAGTTATCTAATTGTGTGACTCAATTTATTTCCCAACACAGATGATGAAACCATACGGAAAGTGAAGAAATCCAGAAAAGGCCTTGTAGGCAGCATCAAGAAAATGGATGACCTCATCGTGACCCCAAGATTCCAAGGATCAATTAAGGAGGACTTTGCACCACGTGGCAGCGTAAGAGGGAAAACTGGACGGGCTAGTGAAAGGCTGGTACGTTCAGGAGTGTTAACCCAACAGGAACTAAGTGAACTGCGTTCTGAGTTTGCAAGAACAAATAAAAAGAGAAAGAAGTGAGAAACATTTTGGAAGGCTGAGAGCTCGTAGTATACAACACAGAATCTTTTGATAACCCCCTGGGGTCTACCAGCCGATTTGGCTTCAAAGCAGTATTTTGATTGGTTACTCATAACATTATATCATCTAATGAGCCAATCTGGGATGCTGTAAGAAAGGTACTAGTGCTACAGCGAGTCAACATACAGAGAAATAGACGCACTATTTTGATTGGTTACTCAGAGGGTTGTATCATGTAATGAACCAATCAAAGAGGCTGTAAGAGTAGTCCCCAGGGGGTTAAGAGTTTGTAATAAGGATGCAGAGGATATGGGATTATTATATCATGGGGATGTCAATCACTAACTCCTTGAGTCAACTATGAATAGAAGAAGTTTTGCTTCAGACGAGCAAATTACCTTTATTCCTCTTTTTGGTTCAAGATTGTGTTGCCGTGCTTGAAAGGTGGTGTTGGATTCTTCAATCCTTCAAAGTGGATGTTGGCTTAGAGGTCTCCTTGTGATATGTTTATTTTCTCCAAAAACACAATTTATACTGTGCAATAGAAACAGATTTACTACATTCAACTTAATGAGCCTTTAAATAAGATCTCGCTGTTCTCATACAGAACATGGACTGAGACACGGCAACAATACAATTGGCTTGAAGTGGACCCGGTGGTATGATCAAAAACTGACTTCTAGTACAAAAATAGAACCAGACATACAAATATGCAGTCACATAATTCGAGGGTTGAGCCAGAAGGCCGTAACTCAACTTTTGGGCAAATTTATATTTTGGTTCACAAATATCCATAATAACCTAGATTTTCAGAACCACAGAGAGATAACTCATAAACACTCTCAATTTAAATTACATTTGAGTGCTATACAGGGTGAGTCAAAAAGACTGCAATAGTGGAAAGAAGCCATTTTGTTTTCAAAACCAAAATGAATTTTAACACTTTTTAAACGTTGCAAGAATGATGTATTTAATCCTAACTTTGTGTGAAAAAATGAAGTCGTCGCATTTTTCGTTTGTTTTTGGTGACCCTCTTTGCTGCACAACCAAATTTACCTGTTTGTCCACGAGCACAGTGATTTTCATTTGAAATGGCACACATTGCATTTTCATATTTGAATATCCTGCCAACAAAAAAATGGAAAATGTCAGTTTTTATTAAAATTTAGAACATTATACGCTTTCATAGCATGGGTATGATTATAATTGATTATGCTAACTCACATGTAAACAAGAAAGGATGCATCAAATTCCAATAACATCACAAATGAACTCAAGTTTCCAAATTTGAATGAGAGGCACATTTTGTGATCTGATGCATATTTTGGGTGTAACTCGTGGACAAACGTGTGAAATGGGTGCACTGGTCAAAAGGTTCACCAAAGGCAAATGGAAAATGATATTGACTTCATATTTTCACGCAAAGTTAGGATTAAATACATCATTCTTGCAACGTTTAAAAAGTTTTAAAATTCATTTTGGTTTTGAAAACAAAATGGCTTCTTTCCACTATTGCAGTCTTTTTGACTCACCCTATAGTGTATTGTAATGAGTCCCAAATATTTAAAAGTTGATTATCTGAAAATAGCATTTCTTGAGTTACTGCTTTCTGGCGCTCAACCCTTGATTTCACAATTTCAAACATAATTTCGAGATTTTTTTTAGGATTGTGAATTAATCAACATTAATTTTGTCATTACCGACCAATCCCAAAGCAGAAAACTAAAATAAGCGGAGTGCATTGAAAGTGTCTAATTGCAATGCAATGCAAGTACATGCGTGCACAACACGATTCACAGGCTAACCAATTTTTACTGCAGGTTATATCAAACTTTTTAACACAGTATTATTCGTTATTAAATATATTAAATGTATGCCCAAAATGGTAAATTTGGATTTTATTGTTGTATAAGTATTAGGTCAATACGTGCGCGTATGTTTTGTTTCTTGAAAATGTAATGCTCATGCACAATGTTATGCTTACAATAGCACTCCCCAGGCAGGGTTGTAGCATTATTCATTCATCAACATCAGCGTGCATGTATTGATTTCTCTTCTCTTCTCTCAAAACAAAACATATGCATGTATTATTATGAATTTTTCGTAGAAAAATTCCAGAATGGAAACTTACTATTTTTCCAAACGGGTTTCAACAACTTGTCTGTTGTCTTCCTCAGTGGATTGTGTTTGATCCCGAGCTAGTGTTTCATATGCATATGCATGTATTTAATACATATGCATGTATTGACCTATAATAATTCTCTTATTGTTGCTCCCTCAAAAATCAGCTCATTTCAGATTTACCATTGAAAGATTGGTTCAACATTTTAAACATGATATTTATTCTTCATTTTTATCGTGTTTAACCTGAATCTGATAATTTCTAGCCAATAAAGAGCAATGAAACAATCCACTCTAAATCAAGTAATTACAATTAAATTTCTAATGTCATAATGATATGTAAAGAGTATCATGTACATGTTTAGCTTTAATCAGGCTTCTAAAATATTTGAATTGTGTAGTAGTCCGGGCTAAAGTAATATTAATAAAAGTCCAGGGACTCAATAATCTTATTTATATTTTTAGTGTGACTAATCATCCAAAATGAAGCACAAATTCTTCACCCGCCCTTTGCCGATCCGCCAACAGGCCCACATACCACCGTCCATCTCTCGCCCGTTACTCACTGAACACAGTGGGCGGAGCCCAGTCGGTGAAAATAGCCTAGTGATCGCCATTGAGATACCATCGCCGAAGTTTGACTGGAACATGTGCTAATATCATTAATAAACTCCTCACAAAAAGTATCGAGACACCTACACATGATCCAATAATTACGGCCCGAAAGCGTATGGATTAATCAAAGCCAATTTCCCAGTGCATAATTTTGTTCTTTGATTTTGACACCTTGATTGTTGAGATCCGATTTGCGGAGCGGAACGGAGTTATTGTCATTTCAATGGACGTAAGTGCAGTTTCAAAAGTGACAATCGTCCCTACAGAAGCAGGTTTGCATTACTGTTTTGAATGATCAGCTTTATGCTTTACACACGCTGTTGTGGACAATGATAGTGGACAATGATAGTGGACACATTAAGTACTGAAGATAAAGATAAAGTCATGGCAAAGTTGAATGAAAACAATAAATCTGTGTTGTAAAAGGAACACATTATCTTCATTTTCTGGGTGTATGTTGCATTTTTGTAGACGTGTGTAAAGCATAAACCTGATCATTCAAAACAATAAATGTAAACCTGCATCTATTGTCTATAAGGATGCTTGTCACTTTTGAAACTAGACCTACGACCATTGAAAAGACAACAACTCAGCAACATCGTATCTCAACAATCGAGGTGTCAAAATACACAGATCAAAATTATGCACTGGGTTATTTGCTTCAATTAATCCATACCCTTTCGGGCCGTTAATTATTGGACAATTTTTAAGTGTCTCGATACTTTTTGTGAGGAGTTTATTTACGTACAATGTCACTGATTGGTACTCATTTTACAATTGACCAACCTCCACTAGTGTCATTGTGCGATTGGATGGTATGCCTCATAAATAATGACTATTTGCCATATTTGGTAATATTAGGAACGCAGGGTTTTGAAGTGAAACATTAGATCAGCATCACAATTTGTACAAGGCTTTGCTGCTATATATAGCTATTAGCTCGTAAATCCTATGTCATTTGTCTTTAGCACGCTGTGTTCAACTCTTATGTGGAAGGGTGGGATTTCCGTATTAGAGATGCCAGATGGCTACAGACAATCTTGGACTGCCTTATTTTAAATCATTTTAGAAGCCTGATTAAGGCTAATACATGTTGTGCAGGGTTGTAGCTAGGGCAACTTTTGTGCCAGGTGGCAAAATGGCGAACGGAGGGAGCGAAGCGACCGGACGGGCTCAATATTTTGCTATTTGGTTACATAACTCTCGCGGCTCAGGGGCCAGGATGTTTTTAGGCTTTTTTAATGCACTTTGAGGGTTCCTGCCACATCATTTCTTGTTTTATGAGGCAGTTTAATGATTTTATCCACAAATAGTTTTTAAAAAAAAAAATTAATTTTTTTTAAATTTTTTTTTTAGAGTGCCAGGCAGGTGCCAGGCGGGTGCCAGGCGGCCTAGCCCAGTGCTAGGCGGGCCCGCCCGGCGCCGCCTGGCGTAGCTACAACCCTGATGTTGTGTGAACTGAAACCTTCATATGTTAGTGTATTATTAATAATATTCTAATAAACGTGGCATTTTAATATATAATTACAGAATATATCTGCAGTATAATTTGGCTTACTTGTCAGAATTGTCGTCAATTTTTTCATTTAAAAAAGGAAAATGTCAACATGTTATTTGTGAGATGTTGTACCGACCAACTTATACACAGAGGTTGTGCATGGAATGCAAGCAGGATAGAGATCCATACATTTACTCCGAAAGTAACCCTAGACATGTTAATGATGAATAAATGGTTCTACCTAGACATGTTAATGATGAATAAATGGTTCTACCTCCATGTATGGGAATCACGAAAGTAGTCTAGTGTGAAAACTTCAGTCTGGGATTATAATCTTGCATGTGAAGAAGGGTTTGATATCAAGAAAGTTCCAATACCAAAAGTAAGATCAAATATGGTTTCCATTTTCACATTCAGTCAATAGTTGGTCACCCAAGCCCTATATGAAAGCTATGAAGACTGTTAAACGGGGGTCAGTCGTCACAAACATGCACAAACACAATAGTCAAACGACCTTGCTATTGTCAACACTCCCTACACAGGACTGCAGTGCAAATCTGTATGATTTTCGCCATTTAATGTCTATGGCGGATTTCATTCTGTGGTATGAAGCGATGAAGTTTCTGTGGTCTTCGCTACATGTATCTCCAAGCAGATAGAGCAATACGTAAATGGACTTTTTTGTAGACGAGAGTTCATTTCATGATTTGGTGAGGTTTAGAATGAGTTAGGATTCCTGTAATTTCGAACACCACAGATTTTCAAAACGTGAATTTTCCAACATTATACGACATCAATTTGGTCACAAAACAAAGAAGATTTCTTGATGTACCCCATCATGCTTAGTGCCCCTACAGTACCAGGGCTTATCACCAAAACAAACAGTGCCCAACATATGTTAAAGTAATTAACAGCTGGAGGTCGTCTGACCTCTACCATAGTATTACATGGTGCAGATAGGGTAAACTTGGCCACAATATGAAAGAAGTTGAATCCCAACTAAAACTTGTATTTATGAAAATATAGGGTCTTTAAGAAAATCAAGAGAGGACTGTATTAAAGACATCAATTATATTACTTGCAACAGGATTTTTTTAAAGACCCTCGTGTAACATCTTTATAAACATTTCCTTGCACTGTAATGTCGATGGGAACCAGTAGACACTGGTGACATAAATCAGTGGTCATGTGATGAAAGTGAAGCATCCTGGGGTGCATCAAGAAATCTTCTTTGGTCACAAAACAAGTTTAATACTATATACATTTTACCGTTCTGCAGATGTTATTAACCCTCTAAAATTCTACATGATTTTTAGCACAGGTTTCTCAGTTTTTGAGATGCCCAAATAGACCATTTTCCGAAGCTATTTCTAGCAAATATTGCAGTCACTGAGACTCCATTGTTTTCTTGCGTACAACAAAATCTGACATGCAGCGTGACCTCTCTGCTTGCTGCATTTTATAGCTTTTCTACACACAGACTCAGTTAATTATGGGCAAACTATTGATTACTAATTCACCGGTCGATGCCCAGGTTGGATAGTCGGCCACATTGTTCTGTTGGATCAATGCGGCAAGCACATGTTACCTGTCATACTCTCCTCCATGTTGAAAAATACTTGCATTTTGGATTATAACTTCCTCAATAATCAACCATTCTTAGCATGCAATATTCTCAAATTAAAGGAGAGAAATTTCACAACAACTTTATAATTTGGTAAGTATAGGAATTATACTTTTAGAGTTATAAGCACATTTATTACCTGGTCAGTTACTTTTTCTGATGACTGTATACTTTGGACACTTCACAGTAGCAACTTTGCAAATTTAATTCCCCACGCAAATGGGCAATTTTGCATTGAAAGTAACAGTAAAATTCCAGATTCGTAAAATTAAATGCCCACTAGAATAGCAGTAATGTTATAATTCAGAAAATAAAGTATCCATAAAATTATAATTGCAGTATCTTATTCCATCAATTCATTCATTCTACATTATATAGAGCCATCACAAGAAATTAAAGACTGGGTGGACAAAACAAGTCCTCATCCAAAATCACAAGTTTTTATGGTAATGTGATGCTCAAACTGAAATTGTTGATGGGCTAGCATGTTTGGTGGATGTTTATGCAATTAATAGTTACAACAATCAAACCACTATTGCCTTGGGGTATGGATTCTCAGGTAGAGCCTCAGTAAAACTGCTGTAACTTCTTCATTATTCATTTAATCTATATGAAAGTATACATTTTTTTGCAGAAAAGGGTTCAATGAATCCAACCACGATCATGAAATTGACTATTTTGGAGAAAATCATAAAAAAAAACATTTTTGACCCATTTTAGGTTCGGCAAAGATAACTCATAATATGTTTTATCAAATTTTGTCATACTAGTTCTATTACAATTCTAATACAATTCCCTAGGGTGTATTGTTTGTTTTTTGAATATCTTATTTATTTTTTGAATTATATATAGAACAAAAAACAAAAACAAAAAACCTAGGGAATTGTATTAGAATTATATTTACTAGTATGACAAAATTTGACAAAATCTATTTTTAGTTATCTCTGCAGAACCTAAAATGGGTTAAAAAATGTGTTTTTTTATAATTTTCTCCAAAATGGTTTCTGCAAAAAAAAATGTATACTTTTATATAGAGTAAATGAATAACGAAGAAGTTACGGCAGTTTTACGGAGGCTATGCTGAGGGTCCACACCCCTTCTCACATTGTTACTGAGTGCAACAGAGCATAAATTACCAAATTTAATATTGAATTATAAATATAGTGCCTCCTGAGCGTTGTATAACCATGAAAATGTCAATCCTAAATATATGTGTCATATATAATCATAACAGCTTTGAGTAAATAATAACAATTGATGATGGCCTGTAAGCATGATTCTAGCAGAATCTATGACGAGCGAAACTTAATTAAATAAACGCGAGGATCAAGCAAATGATACCAGCCGAGTAATTGAAATGAATAAATAATATATAGACTCGGACAAACTGGCGAGAATTAAATTAACAAAGACCTTAAAACTACACAGCCTCGAACCCGGTCCCTCTCGCTATTGTTCTTTTGTGTCCTTGTATGATTATCAGCATTGTTAAACCTGATTTTGGATTGGCCAATACTTGATTATCAATACACACTAATCCAACCAGCTACTTAACTGGGTACTTGCTTTTATGGCCTTGACTATTTCGACTATAATAGTACAGGTCTTTATAATGTAAAGGCTTGTATGTCGTCAGCACACGGTCACCTTGACTGCACACTGCAGAATGGCATTTCAAGTTTCTTGTAGCGCGGATTTCAAACATTGGTCCCTTAGCGTGAGCATGTCCTTGAAGATTGCTTCTATTGTTTGCGAGCATGGCTGGACAAATATTAATAGACTTTTGCCAAATCTATGCACAATTGTACAGTTGTATGTAGGGAGCACATACCTAAATAGGTATCGCGACACGCTTCGTCGCGATCAATCAAAGTTGAGTACGACAATAGTTCCTATTTGGCGGGAAAGAGAGTTATTTTTTGACGGTTTATGATATAATTTTTCACTAATATGTTGTGTTTGAAATGTGTAGTTGATGTTCTGACATTTAAACTAGGTGATTTTAGGTCAATTTTAATTTCACGGACCGATTTACACATGCGGTAATATCCAGACCGGAGACCGAATTTAGGTAGGCATATCACTACGTTGTTATGCGGTGGCTTATATCAAAAAAAGTGCACGGTGATGTCTACTTCATATTCAGATATGTTGTAGATAACCCTTGTGAGTAAAACATATCAAAATTTCATTGAACCAAACGCACTAATATAGAAACTAGAGCCATTTAAGTAAGCCTTTTTTAACAGTAAAGTCTATGGAGAGCGTCTTGGTGCTGTGCTCCCTTATAGCGCCAGGTTCCCGATCTCCCGCGTGCTCCGATCCAGTGTAGGTGTATTTCACAATGCAATAAATAAAAGTTGGGTTTCACCCAGATCTATGCGTTTTGATATCTACTGGGCAGTGTATTTATGGCATAGGCCAACTTTGTCCGGTTTAAAAAACAGGGGGGGGGGGGTGTGGTTGCTCTTTTTTTAACAAAAACAAGGCGTTATTTCCGTTGATGTGTTATAGGTGGGTTAGGTCGACATAATCAGAGACTGATCAAAATCAAAATCAGTTGAATTTGAGTCAAAAAGTGTGAATTTCGTGAGTGTAGGCCTAACAAGTCAAAGCGTGTCGCGTCTAGAGTCAAAAAACGGGGGGAAATAGTGATTTTACGGAAGATGCGGCCTCCGTGATCAGATCATATCTCAAAAATGCATTGTTCAATTGTCATGTTATTTGGCTAGTTTGTTTAGAATTTCACGCTGAAAAAGTTGATATCAATTTCGAATGATTTTGAACAAGTTTGTCCCTCTATAAGGGAGCACATACCTAAATAGGTATCGCGACACGCTTCGTCGCGATCAATCAAAGTTGAGTACGACAATAGTTCCTATTTGGCGGGAAAGAGAGTTATTTTTTGACGGTTTATGATATAATTTTTCACTAATATGTTGTGTTTGAAATGTGTAGTTGATGTTCTGACATTTAAACTAGGTGATTGGAGGTCAATTTTAATTTCACGGACCGATTTACACATGCGGTAATATCCAGACCGGAGACCGAATTTAGGTAGGCATATCACTACGTTGTTATGCGGTGGCTTATATCAAAAAAAGTGCACGGTGATGTCTACTTCATATTCAGATATGTTGTAGATAACCCTTGTGAGTAAAACATATCAAAATTTCATTGAACCAAACGCACTAATATAGAAACTAGAGCCATTTAAGTTAGCCTTTTTTAACAGTAAAAGTCTATGGAGAGCGTCTTGGTACTGTGCTCCCTTATAGCGCCAGGTTCCCGATCTCCCGCGTGCTCCGATCCAGTGTAGGTGTATTTCACAATGCAATAAATAAAAGTTGGGTTTCACCCAGATCTATGCGTTTTGATATCTACTGGGCAGTGTATTTATGGCATAGGCCAACTTTGTCCGGTTTAAAACAGGGGGGGGTGTGGTTGCTCTTTTTTTAACAAAAACACGGCGTTATTTCCGTTGATGTGTTATAGGTGGGTTAGGTCGACATAATCAGAGACTGATCAAAATCAAAATCAGTTGAATTTGAGTCAAAAAGTGTGAATTTCGTGAGTGTAGGCCTAACAAGTCAAAGCGTGTCGCGTCTAGAGTCAAAAAACGGGGGAAAATAGTGATTTTACGGAAGATGCGGCCTCCGTGATCAGATCATATCTCAAAAATGCATTGTTCAATTGTCATGTTATTTGGCTAGTTTGTTCAGAATTTCACGCTGAAAAAGTTGATATCAATTTCGAATGATTTTGAACAAGTTTGTCCCTCTATAAGGGAGCACATACCTAAATAGGTATCGCGACACGCTTCGTCGCGATCAATCAAAGTTGAGTACGACAATAGTTCCTATTTGGCGGGAAAGAGAGTTATTTTTTGACGGTTTATGATATAATTTTTCACTAATATGTTGTGTTTGAAATGTGTAGTTGATGTTCTGACATTTAAACTAGGTGATTGGAGGTCAATTTTAATTTCACGGACCGATTTACACATGCGGTAATATCCAGACCGGAGACCGAATTTAGGTAGGCATATCACTACGTTGTTATGCGGTGGCTTATATCAAAAAAAGTGCACGGTGATGTCTACTTCATATTCAGATATGTTGTAGATAACCCTTGTGAGTAAAACATATCAAAATTTCATTGAACCAAACGCACTAATATAGAAACTAGAGCCATTTAAGTAAGCCTTTTTTAACAGTAAAGTCTATGGAGAGCGTCTTGGTGCTGTGCTCCCTTATAATACTTTTTTTAACCACCTGGTAGTGTTTATTGCATGTTTAATTCATGAGAAAAATACAAAAACACCATCTTTTTAAAAATATATATACCAAATGTTTGGAGGAAGATATTTGAAATACTAACAGGATTATTGAATTATCTGCTCAGACCATTGTTTGAAGCACATATTTACCTTTAATTTGAAACCTTACAAGTCTGGTTTGGATACACAGTACTACTTATAATTTCAACAAGATTGGTCATTAATTAAGCTAAATTAAGGCATGTTTTGGGGTTTTTTTTAAAGTTAAAATAATGAGAACTTTTTCTCAGACAGAATTGTTGGCAATGATGGGAACTTCATATCCTGTGAATTTGGTGTTAATAGCATGTATAGTTTTTGCTGGAAACTACAAAAAGCAAATTGTTAATGTATTTCTTTATAATATGTTAATTATATGAAAATAAGATCAAACCAATTTTTTTTTCTATGACATTAAATCACCATAATATTGTCTCCTTGTCTTACATATTATGTTACTTTTTGAATTAGAGCGTAATTTCAATAACATGCCATTTTGGTAATTTATGCTCTGTTGCTCTGTAGTGACGCTTGCTTGGGATGGTTCTAGATGGTAATTGATTCTAAGATGATTTCTTTTCTAGTTTGCATGTAGCGTGTATACCCTTCATTTCATCAATGAAAAATGCGACCAGGCAGCAATTATTTTGTACATGATTTGAGAGAAAATTTTATTCTGTTTTAATACAAAATAAAGTAAATTTCACTAAATAAAATTATTTTTAACCATATCAACTAATTTCACTCAAATCATGTACAAAAAAATATATATATATATACAATTGTATATCATGTACACCTAGCAACAAAAGTCCCTGACCAGGTGCTTTGAGGTTGGCTAATTCAAAATAGATAATCGGTACCAAAAATCTGAGATATACATTAAATGAGCAAATTTCTTCTCCGGAGTTTGATACCTCATTCAACAAAATCGAATGGATACTTTTTAAGTTATGGCGGTTTCAATGACTGGGCATAACAACAGAAAAGTTGCACTAGATATAGGAAATCATTGATGTGTATGATTACGCACTGAAAATGTGTGTGTAATATAAAGATAGCAAAGACTTTCATTCTTCACAGCTAAACACACCCTTTGTCCCGCAAATTGCAGTTATCACTCCAGACCCATTCATCCAGATACCTAGGTGGCTCGTTCAATTCAGATAGCACAGAGTTATGACATGTAATCACACACAAATCAATGATTTCCTATACCTAGTGCAACTTTACTGTTGTCATGAGCGGTCATTGAAATCGCCATAACTTTAAAAGTATCCATTCGATTTTGTTGAATGAGGTATCAAACTGCGGAGAAGAAATTTGCTCATTTAATGTATATCTCAGATTTTTAGTACCGATTATCTATTTTGAATTAGCCAACCTCGAAGCACCTGGTCAGGGACTTTTGTTGCTAGGTGTATTATGTATTTATCATAAAATAAATGACTCAATGACACACAAATATTATTTTACTTACACTTATCATCATAATCTGAGTGCAGCTTTTATTAAATCAATTCAGCTTGCAGTTTTTTACGATGACATTTTTTCTTAATTAAAAACCCCAAATAGCTATATGTCACTTGAATGATTTTCAAAGCAATCCAACCGGACAATAATATACAAATACTACAAATGAAAAAGTCTGCTAGAGCAGTAAAAAAAAGGGTTAATACACACCAGTAACACACCCCGGACCACTAAAAGGAGGTGTTCAGCAAGCACAACATTTTACATTATGTGTTAGAAAAATAATTATCGAGCACAAATCGCGTAATTACATAATTTTTTGCATCGATAACCATGACATCACGTCATGGACTTGACGTCACATCGGGACTTTCGATCACCATACATTTTTGTAAATGGCATGTTGAGAAGATGGCAGTTTTTATTCGTTAGTATGATAAGTATAATGGTTTTTTCTATATAATTACGCAATTTGGGCTGGGTAATTATTTATTCCTTTAAATGGTGTGAATGTGCTACAAGTATGTACAATTATCTTCTTGACGCTTGCTACACAAAATGTTGACATTCCACTGTCAGATTCATTGCCAGAAGAATAAAAGAAGTGCTTCTGCCCAATGATATTTTCAATAGTCAAATCGTGAGAACATTAGTTACTACATAGGTTTGTCAGCCAAGACTTTGCCCCATTACCAGTCAAATTGTGTTCACTTCTATATCTACTTTGGGTAAGATTCAAAAGACTAGTCATTTCTCTCATTGATCAGTTTGCTAAAGAGTATTAATACACCATAACATCAGCAGAATAACTCTGTCATCAACAAACATGGTTTACACATGACTGGTCTTGAAAGATTGTTATACAAAAACAGTGGGTTCTCTATTTTCAAACAAAGGACTCATCTTGAAGTCCTATTTCAAAGAAAAATATGACAAATAAAATCTGGTTTCTTCAAATTCATTTTCAATTGCCATTTTAAGCATTTGGCATTCATGCACACATCATTCATTTGAGAACCAGGGTAAAGGTTGTTTAATAATGTTATTATCAAAGATATTATGATGATAAAGATATTGAACAAGAATTAAGTGATTTGCAGACTTATGCAGGAGAAAAATATAAATCTATACAGAAATTATATAACAGTATGTAACAGGATAAAAACCAGAACCCAGAGTGCAAAGTTCAATGACATTCAAGTATAGTTTATTATACTGACCCATAGCTCCCTGGGTATTTGCAATACATGAGCGCTTGTTATGTCACTGTGTCACTGACCATTGCACCCTGGTGGAAAAATGCTGCCAATTATCTAGATTGCATTGCACAGAAGCAGCACTCATCAGAATTCTCTAATTGAAATGTTACATCGTGGTACATCATACTTGTATGCCTAAATAAGATCAAGTTCATATCAATGTGAGGTCATTTTAATTTTCCCAACAGATGTCAACAGTGTCTCAATTGGTAACCCATGACTTCATGAAATGGAACAAACACTTCAGTCACTATAAAAGCCACACAACTTGCAAGTTTATGCCATGGTGTGTGTGTAAAGGGTCAATAAAGAAGACATTACCAATGTCTTTCCCTTGCTGAATTTTGGTTAGGTTATCACAATTATAATATGCTTTGCCTAATTGATGATCAAAAGTTCACTTTAACTATTTATACACTGAACTTTTAATATGTATCAGAAATATTGGACTAGGTGTCTGTTTCTATTTTTTTTTAAATATCCTAATATAATACATTTTTGTTGTTTTGCCAGATCATTATAAATAAAAATATCGCAAATAACCTCTAAACAACAGTTCAATCGTTTTCTTTTACCTGTTTATCTTATGCCAACAAAATCATGGTATTTTTACGCATTTTCAACAGGGTAGCTTTTGAATAGAATCATGCCTCTTTTTCATGTCTCCCCTGTGATAAATGGAGGTAAGCCACGCAAAGAAGCAGTAGCATGCTATAGCAATTACTGTCCCGATGTTTCGCTTGTAATATCGAGGGTTGTGAGCCAGAAGGCCTTCACTCAAACAAAAATGAAATTTTGCAATTTTGAGATAATCAACTTTCAAATATTTTGGACTCACTATATAACACACTGTAGCACGTCTGATTTTAGTCCAATTATGGTTCTGAAA
Organism: Ophiura sarsii; assembly: GCA_035610835.1. Taxonomy (NCBI): domain Eukaryota; kingdom Metazoa; phylum Echinodermata; class Ophiuroidea; order Amphilepidida; family Ophiuridae; genus Ophiura; species Ophiura sarsii. The sequence continues at coordinate 26,630,488 of CM069448.1, forward strand.
ATCAGTAGGTTATATGGATTATTTTGGTACCAAAATTTAAAATTGCTCAAAAATTGATTTCCGGCCTTCTGGCACTCAACCCTCGATATGATGTTAATCATAAATAACAATGGCAACTATAATTATACATGTAAGATAAAATAAAGAGACCTCAGACCACTTTCGATTTGAATATTTGTGATATAACTCAACTTCTCAGGTCTTATTAACATATAAACCATATTGTGTGATAGATGGATTATAATATAGTTCTATCGAGATGAGAGTGCTCCAAGAAAAAGAATAAATGATTTGTACAATACACTCATGCATGCAGCTGTACAAAACTGGGAAGAAAAAAGAAGAAATTGTACATCATTTTCATAGTATAGCAATCAAATATTTCTTACTGTAAGCTTGTTACCGATCTTCGTATTCAACTCACGCAAGTCGTTCAAATCCAAATACAATGATGTATTTCATTGGACCATTCATTTATTAATATGCTGATACATTAACCTGAGCCTCAAAGAAGCTAAAATTGCAGAGACTTGAGCCTTTTGTTGTGTGGACCTTTAGACATAGTGGTTTGTGTACTGAAGTTGAGGGCCATCATTATAAATCAGTGGGCCCATGGAGCCACTTCAGTAGGCATTTGGTCCTCGGGCCTCTTTCGCATCGAGCACTGCGCACATATTTATAACAATATCGGACAAGGAAGTAATTCTCTCCAATGCAAAAGTGCAACATTCCAGTTATCAATATACTCACAAACTCACTTGTCACATGCATATCTAACATACTTTCCCACCCACCAAAACAATTAGCCAAAATTCCATGTTAGATCAAATAAAATAATTATAATAAATACCAATATCAGTCAAAAGCAAAACAAATGTTGCTTTTATAATTAAGTTTACAAAGCAGTAACACTACAATGTGAATCCAATAGAAACCATATCTTGTTATACAAAAGCAAGTTGAACTGGCCCAAACATTAAGAGTTACTATATATAAGAGTTTTGTCCAGCTAGTGTTTCAACTTACTATTTTAGTTGTCTTTTTACATATACAATTAACTAACGATACTCTATCAATCATATTAAAATTCAGTCAGTCTGTACATTTACAACACTCAATTCTAACAATGTGTGAATGATTGACACTTATGAAGAACAATACAGCTGTAAGGTGCCCGTCCCATCATAAATAAACAATATCCAGATTTCCTGGCATCCTATAGTCAATGATTGGATCCCAATGTCACCACATTGCATACAACAAATGGGGCAATACTCCCCAAATACAGCTACAGCAGGCTGACATTACTTTTTGCACAGATCACCTGTGGCGAATCTGTATATTTGCTGCAATATGCTGCACAGCTATCCTGGGTGCTAATGTTTGTCATGCTGCTAACAAAAATCAAAGCAATGTCAGCCCCCTGTTTTCTGTATACCTATAATGAATATAAGCATGTATGGGCAAGCACAAGTTAGCCTACCAAAAGACAATATTATGTACAATGATCCATCTTTTGGTATCGATGTTGTGCTTTGCTAATAGTGAATAATTAGTAGTAGTAGTAGTAGAGGGTGTATAAAAGACTGTACGCTGTAATTACGACAGTTATTTCACTGCCGTATTTTCAAATTGTTCTTTACCCACACTAACCCACCCGCCAGTCTGCGTACCCATCCCACAATGCACTGCTACAAGTGACCAAAATTGTACATGCATAAAAACATCCATAGTCACAGATAGAGCACAGTGCAATCTATTCAAAATCAAGTGCTTCAACCATCACTCAAAAAATGCCCCGTAATATACTATTGATGGGTACCCTCGAGCACCCAACTTGATATAGTGGGAACACTAGAGCACTCCCTTGATAATAATCGCTGTCAGTGTGGGCTTTATACAGCTCAGCGTTTACTCTTGCTGGTATCCTTCGCAGTGGGTGGATGGCTACTGCGAGGAACAGCACCGTGAGTTGCAGAGGATACCACAACGTTACCACCACTCGGCACCTGGCTCGGGTGCGCCTGTTTCTGCTTCAGCATGGTCCAGTCGAAGGTGTAGTCGTACTGATGGTTTAGCGTGCGGAAGAGGATCCTGAATAGTTGGCGCAGATACATGTAGTCGGGGGTCTCCTCGAATCTCAGACCCCGGCAGTAATTTAGGTACATGGCAAACTCGGCTGGGAAGCCCTGCAATGGATGAAAAGTGGTTACATATATTATAACTTGACATTCTTGAAAACACTAGATGTACACTGCCGCCCAAAAGTATTTCCCCCTGAAAGCTTTCAAGTTATCACTGTGTGGTCAACAAAGTATTAAGCCATCAGATCCAATTACCATTTCATTGTGTTCATTGTTCATTTTATACCAATAAATTCATGTTTCCTATTAAGGTTCATGATTTAATAGCAAGTCAGAATTGACGTAGTAAATCACCTCATGAATATCAATAAGCTCATTATCGACAGTGTAACGCTATTGGAATTTTCAACTGAGATCAACCGGTGTTCTGTCAATAAGACAGAAGACATAAACAAATCAATCTTCATTCATATAATTGCTGTCGAATATGGCTTCTTTAATGCTACTCATTACAACAAAAGGTACATCTTGTGCTTTTGAAAAAAATGAAATTCTGACACTAGCTTTCCTATGTTATGTAACCAGTTTTTGAAAATTGAAGTTATACTTTTGAAAGTGTGCATTTCTTTTATTATAATTAACAAATTATTTTGTTCTATCTGAAAATAAGCCTGGCTGACAAGATGTACCTCTAGGATGTGATGCATCACATATATTTGGAACTCAGCATGCTTTAGCCTGTGTATCACAGGTTCTGACTTAACCATGATTACACATGATAACCGAATCATGGAAAATGATACGATATAGACAATGTCACCTGTAACGTCACAACAGCCAAGCAAACAAAAGCTAGCGTGCCGATGTGCGCGCGAATTGCCTGCCAAACAAAAGCTTGCCTGCCGGTATGTATGTGCAGTCCATTATAAACCATACACTCTCAACCAATCCAGTCATATGTAACAACAGCAGTCAATACATCAGTCAATGCATGTTCCCAATGCATGGAATGGAACCGGGCACTCAACACTGTTGATCAACAAGAGGTGACATAGTCTATGTGCACACAACACTACCGATGGAACCGGGCACTCAACACTGTTGATCAACAAGAGGAGACATGGTCTATGTGAACACAACACTACCTCCCATTTCATTGTTGTTAACCCCACACGTGCACTAAAGCTACACAGCAAACAGGTAACCATCATTCATATGTTAGAATAAAGTCATTTGAGACATCAATTACATAGATCACTTTATTCTACTACTAGGTTATTAATTTAATGCATGTCTGGAACCTAAATAAAATGCCCCATTGTAACTATTGATGGAATCACACGGCGCACACATTCTCTGCTAACTCTTGGTTAGTGCTTCGGGATTAGTTAACCATGACACGATTCGCACGGCCGTTATCTCGAGGATAGCAAATTTGACGCTAATCTCTAAGTTAGTTTTTTAGTAAGGAACCAGGCTCTGTTTATAAGTAATTAATTAGGCAATAAGAGAAAAATGAGACTCATATGAAAGAGAACATCTAATTCTTTTGGAATCTGCTTTAAAATTCCTTATCGCCTGATTTTTCGCAGAGAATGAAGGGCTTGAAAAGTGGCTATCGGGCGCCTTTTACATTCAAAAGAATAGGCAATCAAAGGAGCGATTCTGATGTCGATAACTTCCTTTGTCAAATCGTAATGAATGTTGGGGCTTTCTTAAATCACCCTCTGGGCATGCCTGGAACCTATAAAGTCTACTAATTCCATGTCCACTTTTCCAAGGGTTACACTACTTCCAAAACGCCATAATGAATGATCAAGCTATTCCACTGACCAGTGATATACACATACCTTGCAGAGAACTTCCACAGGTGTGGACATCTTCTTCTCGCTAATCTTCTCATACTTCTGTTTCTTTGTGGCTGCTTTGAGGCCCTGCCAAGGTAGACTGGTTCTATTGAAGTACATCAACACATAGCCCATGGACTCCATGTCATCTCGCCGACTGAAAAGATAGGAAGGTTACAAAGAAAACATGATTGGAATTGTGTTTTCAAATTGATCCTTTAGATGTTGGTAAATATTGGCTGCCTAAGATATCGCAATGTCTGGTATATTGTACAAGTGGAATGGACAAGTGGAATCTAAACCAAACGAGGGGCACATATAATGAATTACAGATTGACATGAAAATATCATTCTTTTTTGCAAGTGCGTGTACCTGGACAAAGTTAAACATCAAAGGAGATTATCATCTGGGCACAGTTACAAATGGACATTTTAGCAACTCCATATTTATCATAAAATCTTCAGTTTTACTGTTGACCCTTTTAAACAAAAAACAAAATGCCAAGGAAAACTGACAATATTCATTAGCCTAGTCAGTTATGCAATGTATACTAATAATACTGCATGATGATCATGGTGACTGCCTGCATAATTTGTTTAAAACATTAAACCAGCAACCTAACACATGATGGTTGAATGCTGGACCACCGGGAACTTCTTGCAAACCACTTTCCAGTGAATAACTGTACCTGACTCTGTTATGTTTCTGGTCACCCCTTGCCAATCCATATCAGTACTAAACAGAGTAACAACATTGTCTAAAGCTTTTGTGTCCAATGTCCTATGTGTTTTCCACAGGTTTTGGTCAGAATTCACTAAATCAGGATTGACGTAATACAATGAACCTAATACAACGGCAACATTTGCCATACAATGTGATGTATTTTGTAGCCTTTATCATGAAGCCATACGAAGCGTCTCAGTTTAAGACAGTGTTGACAACTTAAATTTCTTTAAGACAGGGGACAGTTTATGCTGCATGGTGTAAGTGGTATCTAGATCTGGTCCTGGGCCCATATCATAAGTGCGCCAATTCTCACAACAATGCGCCGCACTTCCAGTGGTTGTTTGGGAGAGGCCAAAATATACAGTGTATCATGGGGAAAAGTGAATGGGAATGCACACTTAAATACCAATTTACGATTAATAGTAGATTGAGCTGGGTTTTGATTTCAACATTATTATTATCACATTGCGTGACAATCCAATGGTGGCCAGAATGGTAATGATGACCCTAGAAGTCAAAAATTAAAATGGCAAGAGCAACCTCTGGCAGCGCATATCGCATTGTGCTTTGGGAAAATTGTAATAAATTAGCAGAGTAGCCCAACATTTTGGTCAGCCTGTGTTTTGATTGTAGCGCACAAGTCCAATGTAGCCCAATTCTCAGCAACACTGGCTTTTTGAAGATAATGGATAGATGGCTTGTGAATCATGGATTTATTTTTGTATCTGTTGGCTGTAGATACTATTTACTGCACTGGGTCATCATGTAGGGTTTCTTGATACGTCAGTGTTCTTGTTTGTTTCTATTTATATATTTGTATACTAATCCCTAATTCCATAACCGTGAATGTTGCACTGGATTTATTGAGACCCTTATTATATAATGTGTATCATCATGACTCAGAATACCTACATCCTTTATTGCGAGGGGAATTTTATATTATTTTATGTTATTGTTATGTTATTTTTTATTTAAATAATAATAATATCACTTACATGTATTTAGTTAAGTTACTATTATATTATCTATTCATTTATTTTGTATTGTTTTAGGGTTTTTTTACAGTTTTTAGGGTGTTTTCATGTCAACTAAAACAGATTTAAAAGGATACACAATTCAGATAAAATAATAGATTTAAGACCCGGCAATCTTCATTCTATTTCCATTTCATTTCCATTCTATAGACAGCATAGTATTTTCCTTTTTATCTTACCTCTTCCTCCCATCCCGTCTACGAAATAATAATTACAACAATGATTCAGTCACAACATTGTAAATATTTGCCGTGCAGATTTGTAGCCTACATGCTACATATGTCTGTTCAATGCTATGGATAAATTATTTGCATTTGACAACATGTACATGATAAGACTAAGCAGCTGGTCTCCTACACACACTGCCCATGCAACATTTTAATAAGATATTATCAATGTCATTATATTTACCATGTGAATGCAAATGAGCAAACACTTATCCAGTTTTTAATAATATGAGATAGAGTGCACTATAAAATTTGAAGCAGTGAATTACCAGAGGCCCAAAAGAAGTACTGTAAAAGCTGAAATTTTCGCAGAGGTTTTATTTTCGCGCTATTGCAAAATATTTTTCCGCGGAAATTGTAACACGCGAAAATATTGCTTTACACATTCATGCAATGATTTCAGACGGTCGCCCGCGAAAAAAACAATTCGCGAAATGTCTTTGATATCAAAATCCGCAAAAATATATGTGCGCGAAAATATTGGCTTTTACAGTACATTGTGGTGTACTGTAAAATTGGTAATATTTGTGCAATCAATTGTTTGTGTTTTCTCGATTTTGAATCATTATGATCGTTTTTAAATATGCAATTTGAAAGTTCCTTTTATGAAATTTATGTGCATTTTTATTTTTCGCAGTAGCCTTGAGCCGCAAAAATAATGTGGTGAGAACATTTCTATGTTTACTTAATTATTTAGTCTGATGAAATCATAACCACTAGTTGCACAATTTCTAAAGGGAATGTGACAAACAGATTGAATCATACTTATTAGGCCTATCAAGTATGTCATGTTTTATACAAAATGTGTCTTATTTTTTATTTGGCTTGTCAAGGATGTCAGATGAATTGGTTTAATCTTTATAGTGTAAATTTACCAAATTGTTTTTAAAAAAAACACATTATTTTAATTAAAGGCGTTTTCTTTTTTCTGTCCCATGTCTCATCCAACTATTAAAATGTCACCTGGCAATTTTGATTATATCAAAGGATACATATAAATATTTAATTTGCTGTGGCAAAATTGGCAAAATTACAATGTTGTCCAATTTATATTTCTGTTGTAGGCATAAAATAAATAAAAAGTCCATATTGACTTTCACTTCAGATTAAGACGAATTGAAGAGCTGGTCATAAATATATTAAATACAGTGCCTTACTTAACCCTAACTTCACAGGCATGTTTTTGTGAATCAAAAGAGAAAAACAGGTCAAATTTTAGGGGAAAATCAGTCTACGCATGCGCCGTGGATCAAACCCGGGCGGCGTGCGTGCAAGTCTGATGCTATACCGACTGAACTACATGGGTGAGGTTTAAAACACTTTATCACAAGATGATCGCAGCGCTGAACGTGGTACGAGATTGGCAGGCTGCCGCGCAGTACAAGATTAGCACTGTCAGGTTTTGTAGGTTCCAGGAAGGTTAGGGTTAAGATGGTCATTGAGAATTGAATTAAACATAGACCATAGACCTGGGGCCCTGACTTGGGTTTATATACCTACAATAATCTTTGCTAAAATTTATAAAAGCAAAATCTGAATACAATGCCAATCAGACGATCACCAACACCCTGTATCCAATAAAATACATGAAGAAAACTCAATCATACTTCAAATATGCAAATTCAATCTCTTACACAGTTCCCAAACACATAGCTCATAGTCATAGTAAATGTCAACTCCGTCTTCTGTAATGATAAACAGGAAGGGGTAACCCTCACTTCTATTGGGTCTATGTTTTATTAGTCATTCTTCAGGGAGCCACAGGATGAATCACTACAGGTACAATGTATACACAGTTTGCCATTGGGTATTTTCATCGTACTGACATCAGCCACAGTTAGTGTATTACAAATATCATGATTGAATGTGTGCGACCCTTCTTTTATTGCTATACTCCATTTTACCTAATAAAACACGGACATGAAGTCAATGCATTCTACTAGTATGATAGATGTAGAATTACCCACTTGTGCCACATTTTGTCTTTGATCACACAGATACATGCCGCACTGACTTCAACGAGGGTCAGATCATAAAAAATTACGCTCTGATGCCCCATTGGTATTTCAGGTGGAACAGGGTGGTACTAATATTTTCACTCACTATGTTCAATGCTAAGGAGATTTTCATAAAAAGCTTGATTTGAATGAAAAATGGAAGGAGAATATCTATTTGGACCTGAAGCAGTGAAGCTATAAAATAAGTGATGGGGTTCTATATAATATAAATAAACATAGAGTCCCCCCCCCCCCCCCCCCCCCCCCCCCCAACACACACGCCCTACCATCTAACCCTAATCCTCGGCCCATATTCAAGTTTAAGCCAAGCACTCTCGGATTTGGACTAACACTATTTTACATTCACCTACTTGAATATAATCAAATATTTAGTCCTTGAACTTGTGCCAACAGATCCAAATGGAACACGACACAAATGTGTCATAATGTTTTACATGATTCCTAAACTTATAGTTCATGATATAGTAACTTCTAAGAATGTATGGCCTCAAAATGAACTGCACAGAATGACTTGCGCCTCTCTATCTACTATCAATACTTGCTGCAATAGAGACGGTCCAAAATATATCCTGTACAGCTGGTATATCAATGCTAAAACTGTATGTGTACATACTATTCGTCGCTGTTCTGACATACCGGCACATCACTTTACTTAATTCTGTTGTGATGTGCCGGTATGTCAGAACAGCGACGTATTATAGTCAGCGTCAAAATACTATGGACATAATTCCAACAAGGGGTGCGTATGTGCGTACGTGCGTACTTGCGTAAACCTGGAAGTGCGTACCGGGCGAAATAGCTTGTATTATGTCCATAGTATTATGACACTGACTAGTCGTTATTAAATCATGATAGGCCTAATTTCAGCCATGTGATAGTTTTTACTATCATTATGGCTGGACAAGAATGATGTGATATCACGATATAAAACAAATATTGAATGCCTTTTGTTTGTGCAATAGTAAAACTATATAACTCGGTCCAATTTGGATTATTTCATTACACTCGGCTTCGCCTCGTGCAATGGAAAAATCCAAATTTGACCTTGTGATATAGTTTTTACTATTACACGCTCAGGCATTCAATATTTGTATACTATATAGTTCACTCAGTTCCAAATTGGCGAACCTGTTTACAGCAGCGAATGAATTCAGAAGAACATGAGCACCACAAACTCTCGCATGGCGCAACATTGCGCAGTACTAACGTATGGGTGAAACTTGCATTTGGCAGGAAAACCCCTTTGTCATATAGATTAAACTATGTAGTAATAGTATAGGTTAAACTAGTCAAGAACTATAACCATTTACAAAATTATCTTGAATTCAGCCACACAAACATTCCCTGTATATTAGTATGATACAAAAATGAAATCAAATTATATAAATACTTGATACGTTCAATTTTTACATGCTGTAATTTTTGTACAGATTTACTTACAGTTCTAAGCACTTTACCATATGTATAAACTTGCGCAATTAAAATGAAACAGAAAAAATACAAATATGGCAGTGAAAAAGTATCTTCATTGATAAAGGGCCTTGGTATTTGCAGTGCATACGTAATCAGTTATTTTCGACGGAAGTCCTTGTATTCCCCACGCATTTATCTTTTCCCTTTACTTTCTAGCAGAGATTTAAACTATCCCTGTATTCACAATATGCCAAATTAATTATTTGTGTATGAAATTTCAGTCTCACATTTGTATTAATATTACGAAAGAGGGTTGCGCTCCCAAAATAACTTTTCGGAGCCTACAATGTATGTGACCTGCTCAACAACAAAAACGGGACAAAAACAACGGGACAGTATTAGAGACACTGGCCAATTCAATTCCCAATAAATCAATAAGAAACATAAGGATTTCAAGTGAAATATTTATTTTTGAAGTACAAAGGAACAATCAATTCTCAAGTGTGATACATGTACATCATTTAAAGCTTGAAATATCAGCAATTCACATCTTGAATAAAATCCAAACTGATATTTCCCAACTTTGTCCTGGTTTCGTGGTCGCTTTCTGTGATTGTGCAATGAGATGGTGGTGTATCTTATGTAAGTCTGTACGGCTTGTTCAGACCACTAGACTCAAGAACTATTCTCCAGCTTCAATAAATTATACTACCGCTATCCCATAATGCCTGTCCAGACAACAAACTTAGCCTCGAGTATAGCGATACCACTGCAGTAGCTTAGAGGTTAACTCAAGGTCGTGCGATTCTCTGATTGCCGGAAGTATGCGTTGACCCTTTGTTTATTCATGGCACGCTTATTTGGATGAGCTCTGTACAGTGGCATAGCTAAGGGGGGCAGGGGGCAGTCCCCCCCCCCCCCCCCCCCTGTCAGAAAGAAATCCTTAAAGGAAGGGTCCCGCAAGCACAACATTGAGCATTACTTGTTAGAAAAATAATTATCGAGCCGAAATGACGTAATCATATAGAACAACACATCATACTAGTAACAAAAAAAGAATAAAAACTGCCATCACTCAACATGCAATTTTTAAAATTCGCGGCGATTTAAAGTCCCGGTGTCGATGACGTCATGGGTATTGGTGCTCAAATTTGCGCATGTGCATTGTATAACTATGACATCGTCGACACTGGGACTTTCGATCCCCGCGAATTTTAAAAAGTGCATGTTGAGAGATTGCGGTTTTTATTTGTTTTTGTCATAAGTGTGGTGATTTGTTCTATATAATTATAAAAGTTGGGCTCGTTTGTTATTTTTCTAACATATAATGCACACTTTTATGCTTGCGGGACACCTCCTTTAAAAAAACCTTAAAACACCCTTTGTGCACCCGCCCCCAAGCCCTATTGTGGCCCCTGCCCCATTCTCTGGATGTGGTGTGTATAGGCATTATGACAACTTTATACATGAACCATTTTTTAAGCGTGTTAACCCCTAAAAAGAAATCCTAGCTACGCCACTAGCTCTGTAAAAAAGGTAGACAAACATGGCAAGATTTCGATCGAGACCCGTTGGTTTCAACGGAATCCGCAATTTGATTTTGTACTGTACGGTGAAATAGATGTCCCAGACGTCTTAATTTTTTATCAGCAGCTTTAAAACGAGTCCTTCAGCTGCTTCAATTTATTGCGTCTTTGTAATGTGGTAAGCAAGGCTCAAGATAAGCGGGCGCTGGGCGATTTTTACCCCTCGGTCCTCCTGCAATAGCGCCCGGTAATGCTGAACAATAAACAACCGGGCGCTGATATTTTGTCCAGACCAGTGCCCGTTGACGATCGGGAAGCTTGGCCAAGACATCGAATTTCGATTTGACAATGCTGCCACGCTGGATTTAATAAATAGTTAGCTCCCGGTAGACTGAAAGTAGCTCCCGGTTCTCAATAAATCCCATGATGCGGGCGCTTCTTTTGGAGAAAAAAGTAGGTTCCCGGTAAAAAACCTGTTATCTTGAGCCTTGGTGGTAAGCGCCGCAAAACTAGCTTCGTGAAGCTTATCTTGTAATATTTCATATACCACTTTCTTCTTTGTTGACCCGAGCTCAACCCCTGTAGATATCCGGGTCTCGCCATATGTACAAGCCCTTTTTTCTCCTCAAATTCTGACAAGAAAGCAAGTCGGAGATGGCGAATTATGGCCCTTGGGTTCTCTACCACTTGCACACTGTATTGGAACGGTGTGAGTTTCCACTAGCTTTGTCCGGATAATGTCACTGGTATTATCTTTACTCGAGCAGGATAAATGCAGGAGGAATATCTGTTTTAATTATCTGGCATAAACTGGATAATAGGTCTCAGAAACACATTTTACAGTACTAGTATTTGTATTTTGAAAGCTTGCTCTTATTAGTTTGCATGTGTACATCATGTCTACTTCTTATGAATATTTTCCTGTTTTGTTTAGAGTTGTAATATAGTTGAATGTCTGAGTCAGTGTGTGGGTGTATTATACTCTGTGTGTGTACGACATAAATAAAGGCGAGGATACTGTAAACACAATCATTTCACGGATACTGTTCTTCGCACATTTAAACTACATGTAACTGCTATTTTATCAGTCATTTAATTTCACGAATCTGGAAATGTTAAACTGTTATTCATTGCAAAATTAACAGTTTTGCGGGTGTTTAATTTCGCGAATCCACCCCTCACAAAATTAAGTGGTTTTACAGTATTTTGGTTCATAAATTTGCCAGAGTTTCTTTTCATCGTATAATACATGACTGTATTGGTTTTCATAATTATTTCAATAAACTTGATATTCAAATGTGTAATTGGCGCTGGTTTTGTGTCATTCCGTTCAACTTAGACTACATCAACCTAAATAATATTATTAATTAGTTGCAGTGCTCACTTAGAAATATCAATTGTCAACAATTTATAAACATTCATCCTGGAATAACAACAATGAAGATACAAAACTAAAATCATATGCTGAAGAAATTATTTTTTCTCTGTCAAGCCCAACTACCTCTGTAGCAAGATTATTTAATGTCATTGTACTACACTGAAATTTAAATCCCCATTGTACCTGACTATGACATTACAGTGAACTCAACATGTACTGCATGCAGCATCTTGAATCACTTTTTTTGTGCAGTTGATTTTTCCATAAAGATTTTTTACAACCGGGTTTTAAAATCGTTAACAAAATTGAAAGGAAAAAGGGTTTTCTAAATTGTTTGTATTTCATACAAATTACAGCTTTGGTTGCCACTTTTCATTTCCATGTATAGAGCATGACAATTGTGTTTAAACTACAGTACAAAAGAGTGTGCTTTATTATTTAGTACACAGTTCACTGGATAATATCTAAACCAAACAGCCAACTAGTATCTGTATACATGTAGTGTGTGGGAATCAGATGCAGGCCAAATACTAGGCAGATCATACACAGTAGAACTAGCCTTGCCCTTTTAGTACAACAGCGATCAACAGACCATGCCAAGAAAAAATATTAACACATTTACCATACATTATTTAACAGTTCAAGTAAATAATACCATGAACGTAAATAAACAGGAAATAATAATAATAACAGACAAGGCTTTTATATTGCACAAATTGGGAAACAATTTACAAAATTATAAATATGATTATCCCGGGGTGGGGGGGTACTCGGATTTGGTTTGGTCGGGGGTGTGCCGCTGGAGATTCAAAACCCATACCCATTTTAGGGGTTTTGCTTCATTTTAGACCAAATGTTCGCAAATTATCGGGAAAATAGACCTAATTTTTGCAAATTTTCACGAAAATAGACAAAAATTTCGCGAAAATAGACCCATTTGTAAAAAGTGACCCCATTAGGGATTTCCAGCACAAAATCATACCCCATGTTTAGGGATTTTGTGCCCAAAAAGCTTCCCATTAGAGCGGCATCCCCCCCCCCCCCCCCCCCCGTATACCGTCTTGGGTGAGTACCCCCCCCCCCCCCCCCCCCCCCGGGATGATTATATACATAGCAGCATGTAGACCTCCCTGAGAGGACCAATTTGGGAAGTTTACGTAAGATCAGAGAGGCTAAACAAAATAAGGATGCATAAACCGACCCTCAACATAGACACCAGCTATGACCTACCCACTATCTACGATGACACGCTGTCATGTGAACGCCCAAATGGCGGTCATGTGACAAGTTGGAGGGAAGTAAACACTAGGTGAATATCTTCAAAAAATCAATGTCTGCGCAGAGCTTGCATTGGTCAAGGAACAAATCGGAAAAGAGAATCAAACAACAAGCACTAACATACATTCCCTGTAAAATTTTGTTTTTTATTTTATCTACCAGATTATGAACCCACACTGATCTAATTGTAGAACTACAGTATCTTCAAATAGATGGTCAGACTATCAAGAGTGTACACAAGGCATACACAATACTAGCAATATCTTAGCGTATAGTTCTGATGTATGTGACAGAAGTATCAATACATTCATAATGACATCATCAATTCAATTACATTCACTTACGATATCAAATTAAAGGTGAAAAACAAAAAAACCTATGCAACATTTACATGGATTTCACACAGGTATTTACTTCTGCTGACTTTTAAGACCCAGAGTGACCCTCACAAATACATGCACATACATGTATACGCTGCCATCTTGGACTGTGCCCGATGAATGAGACCACGGAACAGAACGTACAACACAATACCTTGCAACCTTTTTAAGGAAATCTCAAAGGAAACTGTTGTTTGGCAGGCATACAAGAAAACATTAGCAAAACTATGGTCTGATACTGATTTTGTAAGTGGATATGGGTTCAATACAGAGTACCAACGTCGTTCAAAAGGAGAACCAAAATGACTACATGTAAGACAAGGCAATGTCAAACAGACTGGGCAAAAACTTATTCTTTAAGGTCATTTTATGGAATGGACAGGAACATCTTTTTCATGCAATTTTCAAAATCAGTAATGTTGCTGTCAAAAACAGAAACATCCTTGCTCTGTAGGTAGGGGTGGGAGCTAGTCCCAGGAGATCGAGTCCCGGGAACAAAAAACCAAAAATCACCTTCTCGAATCCTGAAAATTAACCATCAACAAAATGTTTACTGACAAAAAAATGTCGGCTTAATCACTAATACTTAAATTTATAGTGGAGATTTACTTGAAATGGGTTTAAATGGCGTCGTGGTAATGTATTTTGAACAACAAGCATGACGCAATTTTGACAAAAGATGGTGCCCTAACAATCAACCCAGAAAATATTTGGAGAAATTGGGACCTCCCAAATCTCGCCCGAATAATCAAATTGAGTCCCGGGTGCATGATTTCCCGAAAATAACACCCCTATTTGTAGCTTTGAAGCAGGCCTGGAAATAGCACCTGCAATATCTGGGCTGGGAAATCCCTTTTCTAAATGTAAACAAGAGCGATGTTGTTGTTGACCCATACCCATCGTAGCAAAAAGTTCGAAGTTCATTAATTCTGACGTAACACTGTATTCCCGGTATCTTTTTTGTATCCGATGTATCGCAGTAAATTGGCTGGTCTCAAAATATTCAAAACCTCGTGCGAATTTGTGTAATCGGAATTTCGGAAGAGAAAAAATCATTGACATAAAAAAAGCTGAATTACAGCAGCTCTTAATTGGAATATAATGAACATCATGAAACCTCTTGATCCCGAATAACTTGCATAATTAATATGCTGTGATGTAGGTAAGAAAATCGGACTAAAAAGTAAGCTTATTTACTTTTAAAATATAATTCAAGGAGCGATATTTTGGGGTGGTTTTTCAGTCATGACCTTTTTACTATTGCGTGAGCTGAGTGACAGCATTTGGTTTATTTTCGCGCGATTGCTCGGTTTTTGATTTCTAGCGAAATCTCGGGTTTGTTTGTTTGTTTGTTTAAACGGTCAGTCCGTACGGACACGCGCTAGTTTAATACTTGTATTCAAGCAAGATTTGGTGGCTTTTAGGTATTTTTGATTGAGCTCAAGCAATGAACAATCTTCACTTCTAGTCCTTTAAAAATAAAGGCAAATGACCGGGCGTCGGGTACGAAAATTTGCCGGCGCTTAGGTATGTATTTTTGGGAAATACCAGGCGCCAAAACTCGGGGACCAGGGGGTAAAAAGCGCCCGGCGCCCGCTTAATTGGAGGCTTGCTGGCTGGTTGAACAAAATCTGTGGTATCTGATCCATCCTACACACTACAAATACCTCTGGTGCTAGCTGACTTGGTACCGCCCGGTCTATCTCCTGCCATGGTCCGGCCACCTTTCAACTGATGAAAAATACTTTCAGTTTTTGAGATTTTATACTTTTGCCTCCTTAAATTGACCCAATTTACGATAAATATTGAAAAGTAAAAATGGGGTCTGCCCAGCACAAGAGTTCCAAATTGCTGTAAGATATTGTTAAATTTGGCAGGGTTAGGATACAAAAAGATATGATTTTCTTTTGGCTAGTCAAATAAAGGATATTTTTTACAATTGAAATAACGAGAGCATCAATGATGCAGAAGCTCACTACAGCTGAGAATTTGCGAAAATTCATAACTCATAACACATGTCTATATATAAACCACTATAATCTGTCCAGCATATAACAAATGATGCAAAGCTCGAATACATATTATACCTTACATGAAACAAGAATTATATATATATTATTATGCATTCACCGTTCACCGTGTAAGCACATTTGCCCTTCTATATGCTTCGGTTGAGATTTCATAAGATCAAGAAATAGTCTCTTTCTGGTATTAAAACAAAATATTGCCAAACACCTTGGATATTAAATGGTGCGACCTAATGGTAGATGATTGTTCTCTTTTGTAATGTGTGAAGGTTCAATAAATAATATGTACAGAGATGAATAACTTGGGTACATAACAATGGCAAAATACAACACCTATTTTATGAAAATATGCATCATTTAATGAAAATAATAATATGTGTACAGGTCACCAAACTCCCATGGCCCCTGGATCTTAGGCCAAGTAAAAATAAAACTAGTTTCTCGTGCTAACTTTTTGAAAAAAGGAAGATGAGGGCATTTTTTTTCTTCTTCCCAAAATGGCGAATGCCCCTTTTTCGAAAACTGGTTTCGCTTTTTCCAACATGGTGGAAATGTTTTTGCTTCAAAATGGCCGCCACTTTTCTAAGACTAGCTTTATAACCTTAAAATGGATACATACTGGAAACTGCTCGCGATATTTTGCATGTTTATTTTAATATAACTCAAGGATTTATTCTCTATTTTTTCTCTTTCAGGAATAAAAAGCTAAACAAGAAAAGATGTGTATTCTAGATTTACAAACTATCAGTGTGATCTCGGGAATATCTTGATAAATAAATCATTTCCAGCCAAAAACGACAAACAAATGTCCCGAAGACCACACTGGTATTTTAAAACACCAGTTTTACCCACGGTTTATTTATATCATCTGATGATACAGTTTAATTTTTATCATGTTTTGATAATTAACAGTTTGCCTGTTATGTTGTTCTTTGATTTTAACAGGTTTTTTTTAAATATTGACACGTTCTCCATTTACAACATCAGTGTGATCTTGAGAACATTAAAAAAGAAAAATTAAAAAAATTAAAAAAATTGAAGAAAAAAAACTATTTTTTGACGCGGCGGCCAAAATGGATGCGCACGCGCGGGGAAGAGAAACTACTTTTTTATTTATTATTTGGCCTTGTAAATGGTGCGCCACTTTGACTTTGGTAATGCCACAAAAACCAGTTGGCGAATTGGCGTTCTCTTCTGGATGGTTCAATAAGTAACAATAACATTTACCGAGGTGATTGGTTTAGGGGAATATTGAGAATAAGATAGGCTTTCCTCTGATATCAAAATAGTACTACTACATAGTTAACCATACATAGCCTATAGGCATAGGCTGGGATTTTCGGGAATTAGTGCTCCTGGGACTCGATTTTGTTTTTCGGGCGGGACTCGGGATTTACGAAAATTGGTAGTCCAGATTTTCGAGGAAGTGAAAACGCAATAAAATATACTAAATATCCACCAAAGTGTACTGTACTGTAGATATGTAATTCTGTTCTCTGTGTTGTCTTCATTCATGCATTTATTATTGTCACATCTGCACCGGTTTTAATCAGCTTCCGGACATTAACATTACATATTAAATTCGCGACTCGTTCAAGATTTACCATCAGAATAATTTTGTGAACTACCAAAATGCATAAAACTTTCATAAGTGCAACCAAATGTGCACAATGAAGCGAATTTTAGAGCAACATCGTGCGTATACGTAAACACACCGCTGGCGATGTAAGCGGCGCCATACTCTTGGGTTCCTTTTTTAGTAGGAGAACCGTATGAGGAACAGGCGGGGTTGGACGATGATGTATCATTTATTTTAAAGACCCCTTTTCATTTTATATTTGGTTTATTTTGTACTCACGTCTAGGCTATATCAGCCTTTCGACTCACTCGTAGTCATTTTTTATCTGCGAACGTTTTCAGTATTTTACTTTTACTGTAAATTAACGATATTGAAAGCTTAAAGGTAGATGACCCGATCACATTTTCGTAACACAGAATTATTTCAAACATAAGGAGATTTTCATATCATATGAAAGCTCGTATTTTTCTCATCATCATACTGAAATTTGACGGCCTAAATCGGTATAATTACGGAGAAATCGATGAAATAACGTCGAATTACCGCGAATGGTGGTATACCACCGATATAGTTTGTGTACTACTCAATGGGTACAGTTCACAGCATCTTGTGCGTGTAAAATAAGAACCGTTAGAGCTATGCAACTCAAACTTTGGAACACGACTTTTTAAAGGATGACCTTTCATGTAGAATAGAAAACTTGAAGTTGAAAATCGGAATGTGATCGGGTCATCTACCTTTAACAGTGGAAAGAAGTTCCACAAACGCAGTAGCGTGTGCGCGAGTATACACGGACACCAACAAGATTCATGGGGTCATCGCGGACCAATCGGAGTCGTTGGATCAGATCAGCTGTCAGATTTGTTTACCATTTTAAATGATCAATATTCATGAATACGATGCATAATTAATTAAATGTTACCATATATGGCAAGATCATGACTCACGATTCGAACGATACCAAATTTATTTATAGGTAAGTCAGTGCATAGTGTCGCCTATCTATGGAAAATACGATGTATTTGGAAGATAAATCACCACTTTAGGACACAGTTTGCCTCAATAAATATTTTTGTACTTCCTCCCTCATCAATAAATTTGATTTTGTTTAACTGAGGGTTAAAGTATATATTGAAGAATCAAAAAATGATGTAAAACAAAAATTGATATCCGCCAGATTTTTCACCCCCATTTCAACTTTGACGAGCTTTATCTCGAAATATCCTGTGCGACTTATGTCTGGTTTCGTCGGAGCGGGTCACATATTATAATAATTATATCATGAATAATAATGATCTCTAACCCTTCCTGTCGTGATTTCTGTAGTAAGCCAATCACAATGAGACAAACACGCATGTACATCATGATACATGCATGCCGTGTGTTAATCAAATTTTATGTCATAGCGTTTTACACGTATTGTCAATACAGTTTTGACAATAAAGAAAATAACGAAAAATTTCCAAGTTTGTCGAATGGCAATCTAACTCATTTTATAACATATTCATGCGATCATATTGTTTCACCATCTCAATATACATTTTCCGACAAATACCACTTGCGTGACCAAGATAAAACCATGTTTCATAGTCGCACTTTCCCCTTGACCTTTACCGTGACCTTTCGCATCGAGTCGCTTTAGCTTACTTGTAGTAAGCTAAAAATCATTTTGAAGGGGGGGGGGGGGGGAAAGTTACTTACAAACCCAAGCTGACAGGTTCATTTGCCCATAGATCAGGGTTTTGGTTTTTTGCCTAAACTCACCTCTGTTCTATCCCTAGATGTGCATTGATGCTTGCATATCTGGCTGTACCCGTCAGGTTCTTGTCCTCCCGATACGGGATGTGCTGTTTGGTCCTGCTGTCCCTGTACTTCTTGGCCAAACCGAAATCTATCAGGAAAAGCTGAACAAATATAAAGGCACATTTAGGATCTCAAAGTTAGAAAAAAAGTACATCTCAGTGTTTGCATTTTTATTTTATTATTATTAACGCTGGGCATAACATTGTATGGGTGGGTGTTGCACATACATTTGGACCCCTTGGCAATTCTAAAGCTCTGTATGTACATTGTACTATGTCAGAAAATAATGCACATGTATGGTAGGAAAAGTGCTCTTTGTAATGGTTCTGGCATACTTATTTTTGGTCACTGTTCAAGCACTCAATCAAAGCATAAACACTGGGAAGCTTTAAACATGAACTTTAGGTACGTGGAAGTCCAATCCCAAATACCGGTCTTAGGCCAAAAAAATAAATTGTAATGTTGTCCTCGACCCCCGCTCGTCAGATTTAGGGCTGCTCCGATTTTTTTTTTTTTTTTTTCAGTTTTTTTTTTCCAGATTTTTTTTTTCAACAGTTTTAAATAGCATTGAATATTAATTTAAGTGTTTATGTGCGACTCTTAGAGTGATTACAACTTCTTGTTGGCTGAACTTTGAGCTTCCGCTGGTATAAGAATTGTTTTTAATTTTTTTTTAAAAATCTGCCCGCCCGCCCCTCCTCTCTGAAAGCTGTGGAGGACAACATTACCTTCTTTTTTTTGGCCTTATCGTGAGCAATTCAGACAGTAGGCTTTTGCAGGGAAATTAGGATTGAGGAGATGTTAGCTCCGAAAATAAAGAAAGACATAACAATTTGAAGGAAAATACTGTGATTTTGAAGGGAACTTCTTCCTATCTCACTAAGATATATTTGGCATTTTCCCCAGACCTGCTAATCTCTTTTAACCCATCTAGTCAATGTTAACCATAGAATTTTGAAAGCAAAGGTTATAAACCATACATTTTTGTAGATCCTCGTCAATCCACTGATGAAAGTATTTCATAAGCTTATTTGTATTGAGCATATGGTGACATTTTGAATCAATTTTTGGAGGGAAAAAATCCACAAATGAATCATCTGAATAATATCAATTTGAAAAGATATGAGTGTCTGAATTCAATCTGTAATTTACCAACTAATACTAAATGTCATGCTGTTCTTTGAATGGCAAATCTTTGAATTACACATGTGCACAGTAATGTGTGTTCACCCGTGCCAATTTAAATTTGCTAAGAGTATTATAATATCACAAGTGTTTTCACCTTCCACAAAGATGCATTTCTGGGAAGTACATGTACAATTCATTTATAAGCCTTTTGAATATTATGTGCAGAGCCTCTTGTGCATGGATTTTAAAAACATACGAAAATCTTGTCTATCCACCATAGGGGCTGAACCTAGAAATTAATCATAATTAATTTTATATTGCTCCCACTCCAAGTCTGTTGTCTTGAGTCATTTATTGTTTACACATGTTGACCGGGCTCGAGTGTGAATCACCGCTATACAACAAAACAAAATATCGAGGATGCCCGAGGCATGCCTGTGCACTAGAGAGTTCGGAAACTGTGATGGAGAGAGCCAGAGAGACAGCAATGACGTAGTACACTAACCTAGTACTCTGACTGTCTCTGCTGGACATGACGCCAGCAAACATCACCACATGCTAGGCAAAAAAATGTCAACACTTACTTACACAAGTACTTGTAGAGAATAAAGGTTACAAGAACAAGTTACAAGTTCAAAATTATACCATGAATGTTTCCTCTAGTAAATGTTCAGTATTATTATATGGGGAAGGCCCAACAAAAGGGTTTGGCCATTGTCAGTCTCTGTCTAGTCTAGAATTTATTATACATGGAACATGCTTCAAAGCTAGACAAATTTTGATAGTCCGATATAATGCTGCAAAGAAAGTATTCTCCCCATTCTACCGCCCCCCCCCCCAAAAAAAAAGAGAGGTGCGACCAAATATTTGATGGTACTAATGATGGGGAAACATGATATCCACACAAACAACTTGTCCATAGCAGTTGACTCTAAGGGTGGGCATCGCCACTGTTTTTCATGTCGCGATATCGCTGCTAAATATATCTCGATATCGATAATATCGCGATATATTTTGAAACTTAGAAAATGGTATATTAATGGGTCAGATTTCTTGCCGATTATGCCATTTTTTGCCATTATTATTCGATTATTTCGGCAATCAGTAGCGAACTACACAATCACAACCAATCGCGGCGATCGCCATTTTCCCTTCCCATCATGCAATAGCAACTGACCAAAATCATCATTACGCACGCATGTGTTGTGACCGTGGGAAAAGTCAATTTACAATTTTTTATTCACAACATTTCTTTCGAATGTTTTCGAGAAAATGATGTCATGCTAGTAATTGGATAACACATGTTTTGACTCGAGATTTCGCGAGACATTGCGAAATCTTCACTCATTGGTAAAGGCGCGGTTCAAAACATGATGTGCATTAAGCCTTTGATTGACAAAATTGCGGTCTCTGATAGAGAGGTGTTTTTTTATGAATGAAAAGCCACGAGCGGTTTTGTTTTATTTATTAAATAATAACAGAACAGAATTAAAGAAGGAATGGGTACATCTTTATCTTAGTGTTTTATTATATTTACAAAGGTAAAAACGGACTACAAACTTGCCAAATTGGCGACTTTATTAAGCTTTCTTGTAGGCATTTTTGGGCCTATAATTTATCGTCGGGACATCGTTGAAACATGGTAAACTATTGCAATGCGATAATTAATATTTTATCGCAAAATGTTATCGCGCTACGCCCAGTCTTAGTTGACTCAACTTTATTTTAACTGAACTTTTACCAAATTAAAAACATTTTTCATCACAATAGTTTTAAGAAACAATATTTTGAAACATTCTAGGGGAATATGAGAGAAAATCTGTAGAAATTGAGCTACATCAAACCAAAAGTTACATTGAAAAGGGGAACGATGAAGTATCTATCAAATAGCTGATTGTGTGACCTGTCATCATATAATGTAGTTTTAACATGGACCTTGTATTTTGCTGTCTACAATAGTGTACAATGTCTCCAAGCTGCAACAACATTCAAATAGATTTACACAATTTTATCAAAGGTCAAAGTTCTTTCTGTCTGACTTATAGAGTGCCTGAACTCTGCCACTTGGGAAGCAGCATGATGTTATTGCAAATACAATAATGTATCATACTGTGTGTGTACACATAAATAGATATCTTCTGTTATAATCAATAGCCTAGTTATACAACTATATCTTGTATAATTGATTTATTGCCAATGTAACTATGTACTATTAGGCTTCAGAGTTATTAATAACCCTAACCCCGGTTTAGGATTTTTGACCGGGATCACAATTTTCGAGGAAAAAACACCAACTAAATCTCCGGGAACCTGCCGGGATTCGATCCGGGGACCCTCCGTTCTCGAGCCCCACCTTCCTAACACTAAGCCACGGCCCTCAGCTACACATTCGTGCAGTATACTGCACTCATTATATAGGCTCGGTTGACTACGTCATCGAAAACCGACGGCGCATGCGTTTGGAGAGGGACTTTGGATTAGCATTTTTTAGCACTCAGGGGGGTTAGGGTTAATAGAACACAAAAAAAAAACTTTTTTTTTTTTACCATAACCCTAACCCCGGTTTAGGATTTTTGACCGGGATCACAATTTTCGAGGAAAAAACACCAACTAAATCTCCGGGAACCTGCCGGGATTCGATCCGGGGACCCTCCGTTCTCGAGCCCCACCTTCCTAACACTAAGCCACGGCCCTCAGCTACACATTCGTGCAGTATACTGCACTCATTATATAGGCTCGGTTGACTACGTCATCGAAAACCGACGGCGCATGCGTTTGGAGAGGGACTTTGGATTAGCATTTTTTAGCACTCAGGGGGGTTAGGGTTAAGCTGGCCTTATAAGTTATAATGCCACAGATGAACTGGTCATACACCCGCTCCCTCAATGACAGACTTTTACAGAGATACATGGAGAAATGTTAATATTGTCAAAGTCCCAAGAGAACTAACTGAATGTGGCAAGGAACTCAGAGTGGGAGCCCCCCCCCCCAACTCAGCACAAAGCTGGTAACTATGCATGTTCTAAAAATATCGTGGAAAAGGGGTATATTTTCAAGTGTCAGAGCAGACAATAAAATCATGAAAATAGGGGATATTTTATGAATCAGTCTCTGTAAAATTCTGAAAAAGGGGTATTTTATGAAATCCCAAAAAAAAGGACAGGTTTTGGAATCAAAGATCGTAATCACAATCATACTCCTCCCCCTGCTGCTGGCAATGTTAACAATCGGTGCGCTCTCAATATCGTAACAGCATGATTTATTCACTGCGACGTACAGCTGCGAACCTAACCATGCCTAAAATTACCGCGAGTCAATGAGAACAAAATTGTACTGATTCGGGAATTGGGACCAGCGAATGCCAGGCGGGCCATTTCATGATTTGCAGGGATTTTACAGCAGGAGAGTTTCTCCCCAGTTTTCCTGGCGGACCATGCAAAAGGTGAATGGCTTTAATTGTTTGAGAGCAACTTGTTTTATTTTATGTATGCATCAAGTGTCAATGAAAAGGGGTGTTTGAAATTCTAGTCATTGAAAAACGAATAAATAGGGGAAATTTGTCCTCGTTTTTGCAAAAAAAAGGGTTAATATTGATGAAAAATTCTTGCGAAGGGGTACTTTGAAAGTGAAGAACATGCATGGTTACTAACTTTTGTAATGAGTTGGGGGTGGGAGCATGCCTTTAACTTTTAAGTCATTATCATATTGGATTTAAATCGGCAAAAAAACCTTTACGATTTTCCATCCTAAAATGAGAGAAAACAAGCCATGGTTCACTACATTTTTATTTATTTTTGTTTTAAAAAACGATATTTTATTTTTATAGATTTCTTGGAATTTGACTAAATGTTTGGCTATTTCTAAAGGTTACGACCGTTACGTAGGGAGACGCAAACTTATAAATGTTAGAAGGAACTTTACATAAATATCTTGAAAACAATAAATGAATCCCATCCTGCTGTATTAGATCTGTCACGAGTGCTCTTTTCATTTTTTATAAATAAAGAGAGAGAAAACATGTGTGTACTATAAATTTATAATAAGCTTTGAAATAGTTCATCAGTGTCAGTTGATGACATGAGGCAAAGACCATCCAAAACTTTGATGTTGAAGTGATACTGCAAAAGTTGTTATTTTCTATTATTTTCGCACCATACAATGCATATTTTTTCATGTTCTAAATTGCCAAATTTGAAAATTTGGCAATTGATAAGCTTTTGTGTATTTGCTATGGACCTATGGCACATATTCTCCTGGCCACAGTCCAACATACACTGGCGCACTTCGATCAGCTGCGAGCCGAGAGGTCGAGCTTACATATTGCATACCACGGATGTCCGTTGCACCATGTTTTGGGGTGCGGTTGACATCGCGTAACCTCATGTGACGTTCGTCAATTAGTCCTTTGACAAAATGTAGAACATCTGTGTCACCGCCAAGATGGGAGGGGAGTGACATCAAATGGAAGATCGCCTCATAATATGGCATGCAATTACTCCCAATGGAATAATAGTGTTTGCACCAGCATGTTCTCAGAAGAATGTCAGCTCTAACATCGACGTCACCTTTCAACTTGAGTTGACACAAGAGTATGACTGGATGAGCGTGTTTCTACAGAGCCTCCACTATTTACCAGTGAACAAAATATCTGGCTAGAAAGGCAGATGCACTCAAGTGGCACCCATGCAGTGGTGTAGCTAGAATTTTTTTCGGGGTGGGGGGGGGGGAAAGATTTCCGAAATTTTCGTAAAAGGTTCCCCCCCCCCCAAAAACAAAATTGCAGTCGGCTTAGAAAATTTGAGGGCCCGCGGGGGGGGGGTGGATGTTTTACACAAAACGCGCTCGAAAAATGGTCCATGTAAGTTGTAATAATGCCTATACACACTACATCCGGAGAATGGAGCTGGGGCACAATATGGCTTGGGGGCACAAAGGGCGTGTTAAGGTTTTTTTAAGGATTTTCCTATCGGGGGGGGGGGACAACTGCCCCCCCCCCCCCCCCCCCGACAGAAAAAAGCTAACCACTGTGGCACTGTTTCTACAGACACGCAAAAGCGGGCGAGAGAAGATCAAAGGATTCAAATGAGCGCAATGCATTGTGTGCCAATTATAGAATAATAAATTTAAAAAATAAATTGATTTTCCCCCATATGATCATTTTCATGCATAACAAACATCTTTTTCATCCCTTCCTTATCACAAATCATCAACAGTTTATTGATATTACTGATCATTGATACCTCACATGGTCACAGCAATTTCCGGTTAGCCGTCTGAGCTTTCACCAGCATTCAGCCGGATAATCCAAACCCCAAAGTTTTCTGCTTTGTAAAGTTCCAAATTCTGCTTTGTGAATTCAACTTTTATGCTTTCGTCAGTTTTCAATTTGAGCTAAAACCACCTCCATGCATGATAAGCATTTCTTTAATTGTATATTTTGAGTGTTTAAACCAAGACAAACATTAATTTACATGAGATATTTGGCAAAACTATTTGTTTGTATATTTTTTAAATGGAAAGTATTGGAAACAAAAACATCCGCTTTCTAAAGAAGAAAACTTGGGATAATCACTCTACGCTATCCTACTTTTTACGGATAATTTGCCGAAAAAGGACTATCCGTCTAAGGTGGCGAGGGCATGTTTCTAAAGAGCTGTTAGCTGAAATGGTCTGGCTAATGAGCCAGAATGTTGCGGCCAATGCCTCCATGTAGAAACACAGGGACATATGTTAGCGTAATTTCCTTTAATATGAGTTTGAGTAAAATAAGGTGCACGAAATACACCAGAATTATCGTACCACAAACACACAGTTCTTTGGGGATATTTCTATGAATGACTGACAGGCTTTTGAAAAATAAACATCATGCAACTATAACATATCGGCCCAATTATTTATTTGTGTTGATAAACCTACCTGATTGCAGTGCCTGCCGATGCCCATTAAGAAGTTATCTGGCTTAATATCTCGGTGAATGAAGTGCTTTGAGTGCACATACTCAATCCGACTGATCATCTACCAAAGAGAAAACAAATCACAATTAAAACAGATTAATTTTACAAGTTTTGATAAAAACATGTACTAGGATCATTTTTGCTCTTGTCTGATCCTATCATCGTGTGTCTGCACGGGGAGACCAGGCAAACATTAAACAATCAAACAACCCCTTCCCCCTGGTATTCATTTCAGGTGTGTATAACATTGCTAGTCAGAAAGAACGATCAGAAACACAGCTACTTGTACGAGCCTGACACTTTCTCTTTGTGCTCATTCATCAGGTATAATATAAATGTAAAATGTTATTTTACCAATGTGCAATGTATGAACTGAAATATTCAAAGCCTGAAAGTCTGAAACACCACACACAAAATTCACTATACTTTGTACATGTATATGATTGTTGATTTTGATTAAAACTAAATAAGTAATCTTATTATATAGGCAATCGGGGCCAAAACAAAATGTTTATTTCCAGGAAACCAATTTCATCAGACCTTAAATTTCCAGCGAGATTTTGGGAAAAGGTGTGAGTAACCTACATCGGGCAGTCGTCATGTCGATATCCAAATTGGAATGTCAAAATACTTTAAAAGCTTTTATAGACTATATATTATATAGCAGGGTTGTAGCCAGAGCATTTTGAGTGCCGGGCTCAATATTTCGCTATTTGGGCTCAATATTTCGCTATTTGGTTACATAATTCTCACGGCTCAGGGGCCGGGATGTTTTTAGGCTTTTTAAAGCACTTTGAGGGTTCCTGCCACATAATGTCTTGTTTTATGAGGCAGTTTAATGATTTCATCCACAAATTGTGTTTTTTTTTTTTTTTTGAGTGCCGGGCGGCCAGCCCAATTTCGGGCCCAGCGCTGGGCGGGCTAGCCCAGTGGCGGGCGGGCTAGCCCAGTGGCGGGCGGGCCCGCCCGGCGCCGCCCAGCGTAGCTACAACCCTGTTATATAGATTATATTAAGGATGCGTAAGTTATAAACGTCTACAAAGTGTGCCACACCGCTAAATGCAACCCTGGGCCCTATTAAAATTTAAAAGCCAAAATTTGCTGTTACAACTTTAAAATCAAGCTTGCTCATTTCATCTGAACATTGCAGGATTTAATCATCTTGAATCATCGGCGATTGAGATCACCTCTTTTGTATGTCGCCATCTTATTTTTGAGTTGTTGCTGCTTCCAATTAATCTAAATCCTCAGTTGTTTAACAATATCGATATAATAAAATAGGATAGACGTTGATGGCTGTTTATACCGGGTTTATTTAGGAATTTATCCTTTACTTTAGAAACATCATATCGTAAACCATTTTAATATTTTGAAAGAGAATCTGCCAGTTCAACATTTTTTCAGGTTGATTGAGAGGGGTTTTTTTGCTTCATTTCCCTAATTTAATTCTTAAATCCTACAAATTTCCTGCGAGCTTGCCAAATTTACCAGGAACCAGCCAGCCCAGTTGCCCTTTTTTTCCCTGCCATGTAGGCAATTACTCATCAAATACTTTTAATATGTTTTGAAATGGGCCTTATGTCTTAAAGGGGCATTAAGAGATGTGGTGGAGGAAGCGCCCTCAATTACAAAAATATATGATAAAAACTGGAATTTGTATATTTTTACAATTGTATTACAATTACATATGAACCTACACATTAAGGATTATGAAAGCAGCCCTCTTTGTACAACAAAACGTCGATTCAAAAAATGCTGAAGCCCGATCAGCATTTACATGGTTAAGGATGGTATTCCAACATATAAAACATTGTTTTAATCAAGTTTGCTGGGTGTTTTTTTAGTAGAAACAACAATAATGGCAATTTTTAATGTTCATCTTGAATTCTGAAGTAAATTGAGTGAAATTTAAAAAAATCAACATGACATTGTGTCCCTTTAAGTGAATCATCAATCACTGTGACTGTGCCAACAACAACAGGGCAACAACAAACGCAGCTATTTGTAATCATTAATTCAATTTTAGAATGGTCATGGGTTATATTACGAGGAGTGGGATATTAGATTACGATTACGCCTTATGATCATGAAACGATTATGATTCATGTGGTAGTCTCTCCATACTTCCATCATCAACAATGTTAATGTTAATTGACAACTTTTGATGAGTGTCTGCTTGGCTAGTATTAGCAATTTTTTCGAAATGTTTTAATTAATGCCAAATGCCCAACTAAGACCTGTACACACTAGCAAAAATCCCTTAGTTCGATGAAGCGCTAATGAAGATAAACTAATAAAGGTGCATTGTGTGTACGCTCCGCCCTTCATTGAACGAAGATTAAATCAGCTTCATTCGATAAACCTTAATTCGATCTTCGTTAATAATTACTATACGCATCTCGATCTTCGTTAGTTTATGGTTAGCTGCAATGTGTACGCTCTCATAATTAACTAATGAAGATCAACTAATCTTCATCGAGGAAGCGATTTTGTAGTGTGTACGGGGTCCAAAATATGTGATACATGAATTGCCAATGGAAAAGGTGTCTTTATGGACCAAAAAAAGGCACCAAATAGACCATGTGTCAGAAAATGGGCGCAAAGAATAAGAGATTTACGCCTAATAAAGGCAAAAAACACCACCTGTTCAATGGGCAAACAGACCTCTCACCAAGCAGGTAGGGTATATTGGTCTGGGTTTTTTTAATTTTATGTCACCTAACAGTATGTAATGTATAAATTAAGATTGCTCAAGAAATCACAAGTACTGTACCCCGGGATGCTCAGTGGACATTACAAAGGGGATATCAAGCGCGTCCAAATAATCATGTAATTAGGGTAGTTTTTCAAGTTGGGGCATGTTACATTAACATGAATAGGGTATCAAAATAAACAAATTAAGAAAAAGGGCATTCTTTTCATACAAATGGTCTAACATATTTAGCGTCCTTATTTGTTCCGCGAGGATAATAAATATCTACAATATATTCCTTAATTTGTATCTGACGCATTCCATCCCGGCATCTGCCTGTACCGGCGCATTTTCGGGCCTTTCTTCATTTTTGCCGTGGGAGTTAGGGTTAAATACTGATATATTACCGGGGTATTACTTGCATAGGCCTATCGTATGTAAAATACTGTCCATACTTGTTTAGGGGTGCTTTTCAACATCAATGCAAATTACTGATTTATGGTGCTTTTTTTGAAGTCCTTGAACATGGCTGATATAACCCCCCCCCTGTAATGTCCACTGAGCGCCCTGGGTACTGTATTGCCAAATACATGTACTGTC
Source organism: Ophiura sarsii (assembly GCA_035610835.1). Classification (NCBI taxonomy): domain Eukaryota; kingdom Metazoa; phylum Echinodermata; class Ophiuroidea; order Amphilepidida; family Ophiuridae; genus Ophiura; species Ophiura sarsii. Next base: position 26,660,183 of record CM069448.1, read on the forward strand.
ATTGTACGTATACATATTAAACACTGGCCAAGGTTAATGACACAATAAAATTAAGTCTGTGGTCATGGTTAATTGTGTTTTTTTAGAATTTGCAATTCAAGTTATTTTTCAGAGGAAAACAGGGCTTGATGTGGTGGAGGGGCAAGTTTTTTCTTGCGGACGGTCAGTGGTTGATTTTAGTAGGCCTATGAAATCTGGCTTTATCATGAAATGATTTGTTAAATATTTCTATTATTAATATTATTATTTATTTTTATTTATTTTTATTTTTTTAAAGTTTTAACCACTCTCGCGCCACTTAGGATGCCTTCATGATCCGCCAGTTGAGAAAGCCTGCTATAATTTATAAACCATAGGCCAAAGGTACAAAGATAACTGTTTTGCTCAAGTTTGGTCCAAAAAACATCACAGACAGGCTGGGTAAACGAACAATTTCACTCTGAACAAAACACAATGCTTCAGATGTACAATAAGTGCATGTACACAGCAGGCATGCCTGGACAAGCAACACATACACTGGCCAATATGCGTACTTGTACAAATGTACATGCACTGTACATGGCACATCAGTGCACAGATCCAAGTATTTATTTGTATTGCAATGGGTGTCATTGTTGGTACTGGTGTAAAACACTATAATTTCACGGATACTTTATTTCGCGAATTCAAAATAACTGCTATTTCAGCAGGCACTTAATTTCGCGAAGCTGGAAATGTTATTGTTACTTTCAATGCATAATTGTCAGTTTTGCGGGTATTTAATTCAATTCCTCACGAAATTAAGTGGTTTTACAGTATACTCTTGTCAAGTATGTGGGTCATCTAAAATGTATGTATTTTGCACAAGGGCAGAACCATAGGAGACTGAGTAACAAAACAATAGAGAAAATGGGTGTGCCCATGTGTAACAATTTGGTGACTAAAATAATCATTTTGTTTTTATGATAATTTATCCTGCCTGGCAGTGTACGATATAATTAATCACATTTAGATTTTAAATGAATGGCCAGTATTGGCCACTAAAAATACTACCATTTGAAATTGCATGTCCCTAAACTGAATAATTTGTTGAGATTCAAGTACATTATGTACAAGTAGTATCCCTCCTCTAAGTAAGTTTCCACGCCTGCTTGATAACGCTGGTGATGTCTAATAAAATCCTTTTTCTGTATCTTTTGGTATTACATGTATCTGGAACTTGAGTCCAAGTCATAATTCAAACGCGGGGACTTCTTGTGTAGTGTTACTTGTATTGTATACACGTGTACTATAAATTGATAATTGGCTTTTGAACCCTGTTTTACTACATTTTTCTATCAGCTGCTACATGTTCATGTACTGCAAACACGAGCGAAGGACAAGTAAGCCCTGAAGACCCCCTTTTTCAAGAGCGATCCATGCTCATTCTTAAGACGAGCCTGCATCAGCTCTTAAAGCCACCATTTTATTGAAAATTCAAAAATTGGCTTTCTTACTAAACATATTGGGGGGAAAACAGTTCTAAGGACCCTATATTTTTTGGAGACAATCAGTACTTTTAAGACCGTTTCAAGTCATTCTAATTTTCCGTCAAAAATCCGCTCTGCTCCGAAGCCCCTATTTTTGAGACCCTGGATTGCACACACCTAGTCCCTACCCAAAAATAAATTGAGTGCCCCCCCCCCCCCCCCCCCCCCGGGAACTTTACAGCAATTTCACTTGGCAAAATTCTTGAGGATGAAAAACAAAATCCAAATTGTGAAAAAATATGTCCACAATTTGGGCTAGAGCTGTTTAAGGTAATTACCGTAATTATAAAACAATGTAAATTTTTACTTTTTTAAAAGTAATATTATCGTGGAAGTACCATGTATAAAGGACTAGACATGAATAAATAAAAACTAAGCTTTCCAAGCCTTAATCTTTTCTTTCTTACAATTATTAAACTTGTTTAGTAAAAGCAATTACTTCATGTTTTACGTAAATGGCCTACAATTATTAAACTTGTTTAGTAAAAGCAATTACTTCATGTTTTACATAAATGGCCTACAATGTAGTAAGTAAATACCATACTTAACATTGAAAATACCTTTTACTATAATCAAAAAAAAATTGTTGGATCATTTCATAGCGTCATGATCTGAGCGCTCGCGTTCATCCAAAGGTTGAACGTGGTCTTGCGGCGCACTGCATTCCAAAACGAACAGGCGAGCCCGCCGTTGCAATACGCACCAGGCACATGGGACCCTGGTGGAATTGTGATGCTATGATCGACAATTATTTGTTTGATTATAGGAATCTTAAGCATTTTGTAAGGTTCAAATTAGGAATGTATTTTCCGTGTACTTTACTATGTGATTGTGATACGTTTATTTGTACTGCTAGTGTCACATGTACACAATTCAAGTTTCAATTATCCCAATCGCCGCTGAAAAGAAAATAGCAAACAGAATAGCAAAACTGTCATAATTTTCGTTTGGAATGGCTACAGATTGAACCTTTTTGATGACGATTATGACAAAGACAATGACAAAAAGGAGGAAATAGATGACCTAAGACCGACCATGTAATCCAGCAGAGCAACAGTTTACAAGTACTTCTAGGTCACGAACACATGCCATTACCTATTGTAGTAAACATGTCAAGTAAAAAAAGTATTTTACAGCAATTACTTGTACCTTTTTGTTTTGATTGACCTTTTGCTAGGCAAGTATTGCTAGTTTTTATTTATTCAGTCCATTATGCTTGACTTAGTTATAAAATACTGTAAAACACTATAATTTTGCGGATACTATATTTTGCGAATTTAAAATAACTGCTATTTTAGTGGACATTTAATTTTGCGAATCTGGTAATGTTTTTGTTACTTTCAATGCTAAATTGTCAGTTTCGCGGGTACTTTATTTCACAAATCCACATCCCTCGCGAAATGAAGTGGTTTACAGTAGATCCAAAAGGAAAACCACAGCATATTTTTAATTCTAAAACCTGTCATGCATTAGGCCAAATAAAAAAAAACATATGTTTCTCGTCCCCGCCCGCTTCCTTTTTAGGGGCCGCCTCCTTTTATTTATTATTTATTATGTCCAAAAGTATATAAAACATGACCTTTTAGATGACCTAAATTTGACCCGAAATAATTCACTTAATATCCCATGATCCACACCATAGCTATGGTAATTTATAACTTAAGATCCTACCTTATAAGTACATTGGTATTTCATAATATTCTGATTAAAAGTATGACTTTTGAGAACCGTTTTCAGTGTAAAAAATACCATTATTGTTTTATTGTGATAACATCTAACTAAATTTAGTAAACTACATGTATACATGTACATTTTGCTTGTTATGGCAATAGAAGTGTTGCCTGTAACATGATGCAGCATTAAAAAGATTTATGTTTGAATAAATTATTTCAATTTTGTTTAAATTAATTTTTAATTTGAAGTCAAAAAAATTATAACTTTATTTCTTATGCATGTGATCTGGTAAAAAAAGATGTTTCATGTATGTATGATGGAAATAATAACACATATGTTTTGAATGCATTTTATTATCTTTAATACACAGATTTACCATTTTGCATTACCACATCACATGTATAAGAACCACAAAAATAATGTCTGACTTCAATTTGCAAATATATTTTAATCATTATTTTATTGTTATATCATGTAACATGCAACACTTCTCTTCCCATATTAAATGAAAATATACTAAATTCAGGTATTTTTCAAATTTTAAATAATTTGCTATGTAACATGTAGACTTTAAAACCTCTACCGATAGCCCCCTACCTTGGGGCTATCGGACGTCGGAACTCTGTCCATTTTTTATAGGAAGGCTGTATTTTAAAGAGTACTACCATATGGACCATGTAGTTTCTTCGTACGATGCTTTGTTAAGAAGTTACAAGCAACACTTCTCTTCCCAAGAAGTTACAAGCAACGCTTCTCTTCCCAAGAAGTTACAAGCAACACTTCTCTCCCTAGAAGTAATACAAGCAACACTTCTTAAGTTCTTGTTTGTCTAACAATTGTCTCTTTCTCAATTGTCATTTCATTTAATAGGGAAAACACTATAGATTGCCAGAAATCTCAAACGGCGGCCATTTTGAAAAATAATAAATAATAAATAATAAGCCCCTCATCCTCCTTTTTTTGAAAAACCTGGACGAGAAACATCTTTTTTTTTTTACTTGGCCTAATACAGACATCTACAGTTGGATTACCTAAATAATACCCCACTGACCACCAAATGAACAAAGGGGTCAAAAGTTCAATGAACCAAAGTTCACATTTACATATTACATACTTTCACTTAATAAACTAATCTGATCAAATTCAAAGTATTTAAAGACCATCATTGCTTAAATACATCTGAATACAATTCAATAAAAAACAAAGCATAGTGAAAAGGACAACCACAAACTTTTCAAATTTTCCTAAATAAATCACAAATTGTCCTCATTTGATTAGAATAGAAAAAATGCAAAATGGGCTCCGTTTTTATTTTTAAATGTTCACTTTTGATTTACAAGCCTTTGTGTGCACTCTTGATGGAATTTTAAGATGTCTCGGGCTCAAATATCACTACATGTAGTAATGATATCTAAGATCAGTCTTTGGCTCAAGACTAAACAAATCTTGAAAATGTACGTAAAAAATGTTGATGATTCTTTTTTCTGATATTAGTAGGACCTTTGTTGCAATATTTTGTATTGTATAGTTTGCACTGATAGTTTGCAGTGTATCGGTTTTCAAGATGGTAGCTGTAACTCACGCTCTTGCTGTAGAGGTAAAAATATGTTGATGATTCATTTTTCTGATATTAGTAGGACCTTTGTTGCAATATTTTATTTTATAAACATTTTGCAATTTACACTGTGAAACTGTTTACATAATAGTTTCTCTCTTTTCAAACATTTTTCTGGTGGCTATTAAAAATACAGAGCATGCAGTGTCCGCCCCCATGAACATGGCAATAATAGTACATTGTATAGTTTGCACTGATAGTTTGCAGAGTATCAGTTGGTAGCAGTTGGTAGCTGTAACTCATGCTCTTGCTGTAGGTGAGAATTGGGTCTCGTAGTCTATTAAATATGATCGGAAGCTTCGGGGTACAAATTAAATTGATTGATTAGTTCTCATCGCTTTATATTTTCCGACCACCCGACCCACTCTCTGAACGTGATCTATGGCCAAACAATCAACTTGTTTGGTCTTATTTAGTAGATTTTAATCAACCAATGTTGTGAAACTGACTGCTGACGCACAGAGATACTTACAATAAGGCCAATCTCATTTAGCTACCTACATGTAATTCTGACTGAATCTTCATGTACGTCTAAATGTGCATACACTGCACATGAATTTAGGATCAAACTTTAGAATTAAACATGTATGTATTGTAGGTTTTTGTTTATTTTCCTGAAAACAATACAATTAAAATTAATTACATACATAGATTTAATTGTACATGGTGAGATATTGGATCCATGAACTTCAATGGCCTTTAAAATTGGTCATTACAATAAATAAATCATAAATTTACATACCTGATCTGCTAACATCAAAACTGTTTTCATTGTGAACTTTCTGCTACAGAAATTAAAAAGATCTTCTAAACTAGGACCTAATAGATCCATAACGAGTACATTGTAGTCCTTTTCTTGACCATACCACCTGTGAAGTACAGATAGAAAAGAAACAGAAATGAAGTCTTTAGCAGAAGTAAAATGTCACAGGATATGTACAAGAAGTCACACTTTTAGCAGCTCTGAGCACCATACTTAAAGGTATATTATGTGATCTTTCCAGGGAACGCCCTCAACATCGAAAAAATATTAAAAGTAGATTTTCTTGCAGATTTACATTTCTGATCATAAATCGCACATACATTCCAAGTTACAGGGCGATACGATTCTTAGTTACTTCAAAATCATGATTTTAGAGTGAAAATAAACTGTCGGATTATCCGACAGTTTATATTTTTCACTCTAAATTCACTCTAAAACCATGATTTTGAGGTAATTAGGAATCGTATCGCTCTGTAACTTGAAATGTATGTATGATTTATGATCAGAAATGTAAATCTGCAAGAAAATCTACTTTCTAAAAAAAATAATGAATAGAGGGCGCTCTCTGGAAAAGATCACATAATATGCCTTTAAGTAGTTAATAAGACGATGGAGTGCAGAAATTGCAGAATTAGGACGATCAAAACCCTAATACAGTACATTGTACTTTGGTTTACAAGACCACAGAGCCTGGGTACAAGGCAGCCCAAAAGATCACTCTTCATAAATTTGAGTTGGGAAAACATCCCCGACATTGTCTGGCTGTACCTGTATTTAGCGACACTAATAATATTGCCCGCATTATTTCCAGTTTGGAAAATATCAATTAATTGAATGGTTATCATACCACCAAATCATAATGAAATTGTGTTGTTTATCATTTGAATGCATGTCGAAATCTATACATGCCAACTTGCCAAGGGAATCTCCACTAAAGTATGTCGACATAACGGAATGTGAATGATGTCGACATTTATGTTGACATGAGGCATGTCGATGCTACAATAGTGCTCATTACTAAATCTGTTGAACTTGAATCATGCCTTGGTGTTTAATGTATATCATATCATCCCCTATAATACATAATAACACGATGGCACAATAAATTACATAACAACACAAGGATTCATCTTTGATCATGTGATAAAACAGGCCAGTGCATTACATTCCAGCACCTGTTAACCCTAACCAAGTACCAGAGGCCACAGCAAACAGCTGTGCTGTATGCTGCATGCTTCACGATTCTTGTGGCACGATCCGGCGAGCTGTCAAATGGTCTCGAAAAAGTTTAAACTTTTTTTAGCTCCCTGTAAGTGCAATCAGTTAGTCGTCCGACCAGAGTTCGATCCCCGGAACGGGCGAACAATGATCTTTCCCACAACATTTGACCCATTTTTCTCTCCTGGTGATAGTTTAATTGTCAAAAACACGATTTAGGGAGTTAGGGTTAACGAACACCTTTCTTTGTGTTCCGTTAACCCTAAACTTATCAGAGGCCACAGCAAATAGCTGCTGTGTTGCATGCCCACATGCTTCACTATTCTCGTGGCACGATCCGAACAGCTGTCAAATGGTCTCGAAAAAGTGAACATTTTTAAGCTCCCCGTTAGTGCAATCAGTTAGTCGTCTGCCTGACACGCGACGGCCAGAGTTCCATATCTGGCATGGGCAAACAGTGATATTTCCCACAAAAGTTGACCCGTTTTTCTCCCCTGATTGCATTACTCTCAGTTTAATTTTTATGGATACATTGTGATGGAAAATATTACTTTGGTAAATAATGTGCCTTTCTTATAGTTTTGTAATTGTGACCTAAGCTTCACTCACATCAAACGTATGAAACATTTTCTTCCATATCAGACTATTGTAATGCTATCAAATGCTCTTGTTATTCCTCACTTTGATTATGGAAGCACTGTTTGGTCAAACTTTTCTGCTGAGTTTCATAACAAATTACAGGTACTTCATAATAACTTAGCTAGGATAATTCTATCAGCTGATATTAGAACACCAACAAATGATATGATGGATATACTTAAATGGGTAAAACTTGATAAAAGATGGCATAATCACCTAACTCTTATTGTGTATAAATGTTTGAGAAATTTAAGTCCATCATACATATCTGCCCAATTTGAATTTGTTCATAACAGCCATTCACATCTTACAAGAAATCACACCAGTAATACATTGGCTGTGCCAAAATTTAAATCCAATTCAGGCTTGCGCACATTTCATGTTAGGGCAGCATATGCCTGGAATAGCCTACCAGCAGCAGTCAGAATTGAACTGGAGAATATGACCGTGCACCAATTTAAGTCTAAGATTAACAGACTCTAATTGTGTGCAAAGTACTTCTTAATTATATTATTTTGCTATTTCTGTTTGATTCATGTATTGTATTAGTATTATGTGTAAATAGTTGAACATGTCTTTGTAAATACTGTATTATTTTCTGTATGATGAAGGCCTGCTTGGAAAGCAGTGCTTGACACTGAAGCTGTTTACCCTCAATAAAGAAAGATTAAACAAACTATGCTCACATTTGTAACCAGCAGTGTGTATGTCATTCCAGTATAATTAACATCAGATGTCAAGTTCATATAGGGTAAAGTCGCCTATTTTCGGTCAGCGCCTATTTTCGGTCACTTCGCCCAAATCGTGTAATGAATATGACCTCGTCGTTATAAACTGACAGCTAAAAATCCCCCGCACAGTATGCCGGTATTGCTTTTAAAATGATGACAACCGATGCGATTTTTGCCAAGTGACCGAAAATAGGCGCTGACCGAAAATAGGCGACTTTTCACTTTACCCTACTTAATATTATGGGCTAAATAAAACCAACTCTCATGAGAGTAATCGAGGAAGAGTGAATGAGTGACGGACTGTCTTACCTGACATGGGGTATTCCTGGTCCTCCATTTAGGATTTTATATAATTTGCTTTCGTATAGCAACTGTGGATGTCTGGCTTTGTGTGATTCTAATTTAACTGCAACTTCCTGTGGATGAGTAAAATGATGAGTGTTATTTAACTGATTGTTAACGTTATCATTTTTGGTTGATGGAGCCAGCTGAGGATCGATGAAATACAAACAAATGTTACGCTATTTTAAGACTCATTTTTCGACTTGTTTAACAGACAGATAAAACTAAGCCCCGGAGGATCCTGCGATTTTTTTAGGCAAAAACCGCGAGGCGAGATTACTAAAACCGCGATTCGCGGGATTTGCAACCAAAACCAAGAAATACCGCGAAAATAAACCAAATGCGAGAAACCGCGACCAAAAATGTGACCCGAAAAATCACCCCCAAATATCACCTCTTTAAAAAGTAAATAAGCTTACTTTATAGTCCATTTTTCTTCTCTGCAAGAAAATATATTGATTTCCAAATTAATCCCTGGCAGAGGGGTTTAATAATTTGCGTAAAATTCCAATTAATGTCCTCCGTTTTAACATTTTTGATACGGAAGAAATATTTGTTTTGAATACGCGCCGCCATCTTGAATGATTGAGTACATGATCCCCCAGTGGCTTCCAGTCGATCCGAAAAATTACCGTGCGTTAAATTGATAGCAAAATGTAGAGGGCGGCAGAGTCTTAGTCAATTCTTTATGAAACCGCTGTGTGATGAAACCCGTTTCCAGCAACCTAGGCGGCATGATCTCGCATCATGAATCATTATGGGATGCATTACGTCAGAACATGTGCGATCTCAATTTGATCAAATTTTGATGATACAAATTTTACGGCGCGGCGTAACATGGGGAAAGTAACATACGGGAACCAGACATTGTTTACATATAAAAGGTATTTTCCGGGGGGATTTTCCCAACCAAGTTTGCATTGGTATGATTGGTACGATAGATCGAAATTTAACATGACATTTCAAGATATTCTTGGACTAATTACGGTCGATTTTTGTGTAGAAATTTGAAATTTTGTTTTGTTGAGGAAAAAACCAACAATTCCGCGAAATCTCGGCATACTTATAGAAAACCGAGGCAAATGGTAAATCCCGCGATTCACGCCGAGAAAACCGTGATCGCGGGAACGTCCGGGGCTTAGATAAAACCTCCAAAATTGATTGAAAAAGTGAAGAAAACTGTTCGAGTAGAATTTTACCAAATATTTTTTTTATTATTTTGCAACGCAAGAACCGCCAACAAATCGTACCACCACTACTTTACCCAAATCGGACAACCGGAAATTCAAAATATGTCACAATGACGTCGGCGCAGCAAAATCTGTTGTAGATCGTGCCGTAAATGCATCAGAAATTGAGTTTTTATTTTATTTCATGGCTTTTTACCAAGATTTTTCACATTTTTATCAAAAATAGGCAGCCCTATAAACTTTTGCTTGTGAAACTGCCCGTCCATAACACTGCAAACTTGGTCAAATATTATTTTTGTACCGAGTTTGCAATTGAATGTTGCAGAAAGCAAAAGAACGTTGTGTTAAAGTTTTGTTAGAAATATATACGTGAAAGTATACTAATATCGGAGTGGGCTATAGGGTCATAGTTTCAGATCATGCTTGCTACATGATTTTTGATGACTTTATATATACTGACAACATTTTCACCAAAAAAAATTGAAAAAAATGCAAAATCCAGGGTGCCCCGGCCAAAAAACCACAAAAGTCGGCCATTTTGGAAAAAAGAGTATTTTGATCATAAATCAATCACTTTTGGTCCAATCAATTTGATTTTGGTGGCAATACCCATGTTTGTGGGGACATGGAATAATCTTATGAACTTTTATCGTATGACGGTGTTTCGTTTTCCCAAAAATGCCGATTTAGTGAAAATAGCCCTGTGGGGGCGCTGTTTGAAAAAATACCTTGCGCATCGAAGCATCTCTTTTCTGATGCACTGTGGGATAGCAAAGTGTACAAATTCTCGTAAAAATTAGGCCGATAAACCTTATGACCGGCAATCCTGTATTTTAAGGGGTGGGTCATTCCACCCCAATTCAACAAATGGATTACACCATCAAAAATAGATTTTGTTCATATTTCATATACTGGTAGATATTGATGAGATATGAACAACCTGACATGTTGAGGTCCTAATTCCGTTTAGTTTTCTCGTAGCGGCAATTTTAAATTTAGGGGGGTCGCTGAAATTCCGCAAAAAACACGCGTCGCGAAATGAAAGTCCATGTTGAGCGGCCATTATCTCAAGAAGTAAACCCCCTAGAATATTGAGATTTGGTTTTTATTAAACTAACTTTTTATGCTGATTTCAGAACTTTAATCAACAAAATTGTAGCATGTTCCAGTTTTAAATGACAAGGGCCTGAAAATGGGCCAAAGTCTGGTTTGGACCAATGTTCAGGGGGTCCTAACGCAAAAAGTACAAATAATTTTAATATCCATTTTGGGGGGATTTTGTAGTCTAGCAGTAGTACTACCTATATATGCAGAGTTATGCACTGATTACACTTGTATCACTTGGATAAAGCCGTCCAAAAATCTTTGAAAGCGTTTTGACCCTAACTTGACCCCCCCCCCCCCCCCCCCGAAAACCACCGTCAGCAATATCGCACCATTTTTTTTGTTTACATTATGTTTAAGATATGTCTCTAAGTTATTTGAAAAGTGTCAGTTTGGTGTCAGAGTATCTTCATGGTCAGGCAACTCTTTTAAATTGGGGTATTTTACCCATTTTCTATTTATCATGACTGCTGAATTCGGCAACCCATTTCAGATTTTGACTTAAAGTATTTTTTGGAAAAATGAATGTGCAATTTTTGTTCCCCATATCTTTCATTATGTCACAATTCTGTCACAGAAATTTCTTGAGACACTTTTTCTTTAAAATGTTTCTCATTTTTGATGGTGTAATCCATTTGTTGAATTGGGGTGAAATGACCCGGGTATGAATTGACTGTAAATTTGGTCATGTACATTGTAGTATATATGGGCGATTCCATGAAAATGTGACGGAGCAAAAAAACTAAAAAATGCTCCAAAAGATTTAATTTTACATTCATGTTGTGCAAAGCCTATGCAAACGTTCAGGAAAAAAATATTGCAACCATTGACCATTGTTAACTATTATTTTTTTAAACTTTTCTTACTTCCAAAACGGTAACACGTGTTACCGAAGCAACACTTTTTTGAAAATATTTCCTAATTGATTTGATTTTAATTGATGCCACTTATAATTTTAATCCTACTAGTTAGGCCCTATTTAAAAATAGTAAACAATTTGATAAATTCATAACCACCACTCCACTATAAGCCATCAAATTGTCGTAACGCGTGTTACCGAACTCATATTCAGTAAAACGTGCTAAAACCTTAATTTTTTTAGAGTTAGTTATCACTATTTATGGTTTATATGTTAGTTCCATTGTCAAAGTCAAACTTAATTTTAATTTAGAAATTAAATAAATAATATAAAGCTACTAAATTATGGATGGACAAAATGTAACGCGTGTTACCGTAACACGTGTTACCGACTATTTTGCAATTTACAAAAAAGTGAGAACTTAAATTCTTGTTATTATTCTAGTATTATAAACCTTGGGTAGGTACTTGCTCACAGTAGTGACCAATTGATTGCAGGTAGGTTAGTTTAAATACACAAGCAAAACAAAGTTGGGATTTTTTTTAGTGCGTCTTTTTTCGTAACGCGTGTTACCGATATTCAGAGCGGTCTTACATTAACATGAGCTGATATTTCATATTGGTGTTAGCATGAGGATTTAGCCTTAAATCTTGGGTATTACAATACAAAAGATGTAAACTTCATTCAGACTACTTTTACAATTATAGAGGGGAGAATAAAGAATGGCGCCCTAAAATGTAACGCGTGTTACCGTGGAATCGCCCATATACGGTTTATTCCATCAAATCAAAGTAGGCCCTATCCCTCTTAATTACAGGATTTTACAAAAGTCTGAGTTCATAATTATGATCATGATGATCATTTTTTCGAATGTTGAATTTCAAAGTGCCTTCAAGACAAAAACTCAGCCTTTGAGACAACTCGGCCAAAGGACAACTCGGCCCTACGGAAAAACTCGGCCACAAGACAACTCGGCCTCCGAGACAACTTGGCCTCTGAGATTCTGCCTCCCACATAACTCGGCCAATGAAACAGCTTAGCCACAAGACAACGAAACATCTCACACATATCAGTTGTTGTTAAATGTTATTATTGTACTCGCAAATTAATGTAATTACTTAATCTATCAAAACAAAGAATTCTCGATCAAAACGTTTATTCCAGTCACCCCAGCGTTCATCAAAATTTTGAATGCAGCGTGATGAGCCCTTGACAACCACACCACAACGCGATCGTATGTGACATGAATAAACATGAACTTACATAATTGTCCAATCACGCAGCGTGGGGTCTTGTTGATTAGGGCCGCGATTGGTCAACTACCTATTTGTTTACAAGTATGTCACATCTTCCAGTTTACTGTGCCCTTGCCATCGCGATTGACGCGGTCACGCACTATACGCCCCAGTCGCATGGGACACTGAGGAATCATATATACGATTTGATCAAGAATTCTTTGTTTTGATTAATATAGGCCTAATTAAAAGACCGTTGATCATGTGTTGACGCATTTTTTAAATTCACTAAAAAATCTATTAATTAAGCATAATATTATAATCACCGACTATTAAACATAAACACTACATACACTGAGGCTAAAACATAACAATTCCCGACTAAGTATTTGCCATATTGGGATAGGCCTAAAAAAAATTCAGAAGTCGCCACACATGCACGTCATAACAAAAATAAATAGAAACAAAATGTTCTATTTATATACGGTCTTATTAGTTAATTTGCGAGTACGATATATTAACAATCAACTAAAATGAATGTGTGTGATACTGATATGTTTCGTTGTCGAAGAAGTGGCTTTGTTGTTTCATCATGTTCATTGGCCCACATGTCTAAATAAATGGCCGAGTTGTGTGGGAGGCAGAATCTCTTACTCGTAAAAAAATGTAAACAGAGTTGTCTCGTAGTCGTAGGTCGAGTTGTTTCAAAGGCCAAGGAGTTGTCTCAAAGGCCGAGGAGTTGTCTCAAAGGCCGAGGAGTTGTCTCAAAGGCCGAGGAGTTGTCTCGAAGGCCGAGTTGTCTCGAAGGCCGAGTTGTCTCGAAGGCCGAGTTGTCTCGAAGGCCGAGTTGTCTCAAAGGCCGAGTTGTCTCGAAGGCCGAGTTGTCTCGAAAGGCCGGGTTTGTCTCGAAGGCCTAGTTAGTTGTCTCGAAGGCCGAGTTGTCTCGAAGGCCGTATTGTCTTGGCCGAGTTGTCACGAAGGCTCAGTAGTCAGTTGTCTACGTCCTGACACCATTCTTTCATACATTACATGTAATTCATGAATTACTAACTAAATGATGCCTGGCCCTGGGCCCTGTCACGTAGAAATGGTGGTCTCGTGCATCGGAAGAGCAACATCCGAGCACGTTAAAACTTAAAAGGTCACAGACTCCTTCGTAAAGAGTGTAGGGGATCATCCCGGTCTGTGTCTGTAGTACAGCATATTCCTTGGTTTCAGGAACGTTTGTAAAAGTACGCTGAAGTTGGTGAAATGTGTCCGAATGGATACCCTACCGACATAACCGATACTGATACTGGCGAATTTCCATACTGGCATAACTGGTCACTGGCAGTGGCACTCAGACACTGGACACTGGTGGAGCGGACTGGAGGCTGGAGTTATAAGTAATTATTGCTTTCAAGGACGGACTTCTACATCATGTTTTAGTTAAAATGCAGTGCACTAAATATGCTCTATGCTTCATGGGTATTTTGATAAACATGTTACTGTCGGCCAATATTATATTTATCATTGATGATAAGCTTACCTCGCCATTTGTGATGTTGATTCCAAGATAAATATCACCGAACGATCCGCTACCAATTTTCCTTACCAGGCGGTACTTCCCACCCACAATAAACTCTGATTTACTAGTCCCTGCACTCGACATTGTGCTATCTACAACTATCTACAGTATATGGATGTATTATGTTCAAAAGAAAAGTAGAAATTTGGGCAAGAAGTCCTCGGAAAATGGAAAATCATGTCATTTTCAACTTGGTAAAATTGTGTCTGTACAAAGAAATCGCCATATTCTCGGGATCGACGTCCAACAATAAATTCGCGGTGCAATGTGGGATCGGGTCACTTCCGAGAGATGTAACCCCTGGCAACCTAATTTGCATAGCCGAAAACGCCCAAATTGCTGTCTCGATATCCCGAAGTCCACGAACAATTCACAATTCCCTAAAGTGACCGAATAATTGAAATAACCCCGGAATTAAAGGATAACACTTTAATTTAAACACAAGGTTAGAGTCGAATATTCGTATCAATTCAACGATTTCAAAGAGTTTTAGCCTATAAACTCAGTTTAGCTCGATGCAATGAACATCTTGTTTTTAAGGGCAGTGTCAACCCGGCACTTGTTTCAAAAATTGAATTTCATATTTCTCTATTATTTAATACTTTTGTATGTATTCTATCATTACCATCATAAGTTACTAATCGGAAGCGATTATTTCCCGTTCTTTTGGGTGATTTTAAATGGTTATTTTGGCAAGTTTGAGTCAGGAAAAGGCGCATGGTTATTCGGCGGGAATTTAAGCGGAGTTCCGCGCTTTTCAAATGCTGCGACAGCCGTTCGATCATTGCGTCGCGCGCTGAAACTTCCCGCGCGTAATACTAGACGCGGCGCTTAATATCCGCGACGTAGACGCGAAAAACAAAAGAGCGCAAAACAATGTCTAAAAATGTAAACAAAGGCCAATGTTACGATCATTTAAATTTCAGTTTTCTTCCAATTTCTTCACATTGTGACAATATAAATTGAATCTAGATAGTTTATTATGATTGTTCATAATATTATACTCGCTTTTTAGGTCACACGAACCTGTATTCCGTGAACATTTAGCTTTAAATGGTGGAAAATGTCAATATTTTTACTAAATCGGTGTTAGTTCTAGAAGTTCAAATTTAAAGGAATTTTACGAATTTTCCGACAACATAACTAAAAACATATCAAAATATCAGGTAAGCTTTTACTACCATTGTGTAGAGGACTTTCAGCGCTAGGAGGCAATTTTTTATTTTTTCGATTATGGATTTTAAACTCGAGATATGCATCCATTTAGCGAAATGTATGCAAAAAAACACGACTTTTACACTTTTCCGAAGAAAAAATTGCCTCCTAGACAAAATTGTCTTGTTTACAAAAATGTATACTAGAACAAATTACCATTTTTTATTTTATAGTTATGCTGTCTGAAAAATTTGGGGTAGAAAAATCGCTTTATGGATCATTTCTCAAAATTTAGTTTATTTGGTATCACATTGATATCACCATCGGATTCCTTATCAAATTTCCTTTCTAAAGATGTATACTTTTATGTACTTTTATTCAATATTCTCAAAGAGCCTCAAATAGTGACTATGTTTTAATTTCGGGTGATCAGAAACCACTCGTGTCTCATACTTTGCGCTCTAGTGGAATCGTGAGTTTTGCAGTCAAATTCAGTGGCGTATCTGGGGTCACCTGTCAGAGGGGGGGGGGGGGTTCGGATTTTCCTCGGGTGAAGTTCGATCCTATGAAAAATAGCGCGGCTGGGCTCTCTATTCCATCGCCCGGGAATGACGTCGCAACCTAAACTTGATGTAGCGCGAATTTTAAACATATTACACGAATCCTGGCCACCACTGCACTGGTCCATCACTAAGGTACATTTTAAAGGTAGTACCTATGTGATCTTTTCCAGGAGACTCACCTCAATCCTCGAAAAAAAATTGGAAGCAGATTTTCTTGCAGATTTATTTTTCTGATCATAAATCATGAATATATTCGGCCGAGTTAATACAGAGCGATCGATTCCTAATGGCCCTCAAAATCATGGTTTTAGAGTGAAAATTAGAGTAAAAATATTAACCCGACAGTTTATTTTCACTCTTAAACATGATTTTAAAGTAATTAGGAGGCGTATTGAACTTACTTGGAATGTATTCATTTACGATTTATGATAAATGTAAATCTGCAAGAAAATCTGTATCAATTTTTTTTCTTCTCGAGGATGAGGGCGTTCCCTGGAAAAAAATCGCATAATACAGACGACGATGGCTACGCGAAACCTACATTTTGAATTCGTATTGGAATAACACGTACGTCCTACTCTGCGGCGAATGTTAATCTTATCTTGGAATAAGTTTAGCATTTTGACAAATTCATCATAATTAGAAGATTTTTTTTCCAAAACCGTTGGAGTTAGCTTAACTCCATTGTAAATGCTATTTTTTAATCGTTAACGGGGCGATGACTGTTAAAAATATTTCAAAATGGTACACTCCTGATGATGCCATAATATACCTTAGTGGGCTTCTATAATGATATTCCGGGACCGTAACTGGACAAAGTGTAACGCGTGTTACCGTAACACGTGTTACCGACTATTTTGCAATTTACAAAAAAGTGAGAACTTGAATTCTTGTTATTATTCTAGTTTTTTAAACCTTAGAAAGGTACTTGCTTACAGTAGTGACCAATTGATTGTAGGTTGGTAGTTTAATAAATCCACAAGCGAAACAAAGTTGGGATTTTTTTTGTACGTCCTTTTTCGTAACGCGTGTTACCGATATTCGGAGCGGTCTTACATAAGCATGAGCTAATATTTCATATTGGTGTTAGCATGAGGATATAACCTTAAAGCGGCATTAAGATATGTGGTGGAGGCAGCGCCCTCAATGACAAAAATATATGATAAAAACTGGGATTTGTATATTTTACAATTGTATTACATGTATGAACTTACACCTATAAGGATTAAGAAAAATCAGCCGTCTTTGTACAACAAAAATTCGATTAAAAAATGCTGGTAGAGCCGCAACCAGCATTTTACATGGGTAAGGGTGGTATTCCAACATATTTAAAACATTGTAATCAAGTTTTGTTGGGGTGTTTTTTAGTAGAAACAACAATAATGGCAATTTTTTAATGTTCATCTTGATTTCTGAAGTAAATTAATGAAAAATTTAAAAAAAATCAACATGACATTGTGTCCCTTTAAGTTTTGGGTTTTACAACACAAAAAATGAAAACTTCATTCAAATTATTTTTACAGTTATAGAGTGGAGAATAAAGAATGGCGCGCTAAAATGTAACGCGTGTTGTTACCGTGGAATCGCCCATATGTCTAGTTTCTGACCTGAAATTGAATGTTTCCCATCCCGTCATTGCCCAAAGAAACCCACTATTTCATTACACTTCGTGGCCCTCCCTGTTATACCGGCCTGTTATGCAATTTCGTATCATTTAAATCTCGTAAATAATCAGGACGCGGGATGGCATGATGGGAGCTACCATAGTGTCGAATCCCACATCTGACACCGATGATACGGAATTTAAATTATGTTTTATTCTTATCAGAAACCACATTATTTCATTACCTCATGGCCCTCCAATGGGTGGTAACCAAATTTCTTCATTAACCCCTACATCCCCAACCACACTACTTCATTATACCTTCCCCCCCCCGGTGGCGGCACCAGCATTATAATTATTTTTTAGGGGCAAGAATTATTTTAGGGGGTGGCCATTTGTTTGGCCATTTTACGCTAAAATTGTCAAACTTGGTATAATTCTAACTATTTTGGTACAAAAATGCGCGCTTGCGCGTAAAATTTAGCTGTTTTATGCTAAATCTGTCCAAGTTGGTATAGTTTAACCTAATTTACCCCCCGAGTGCCCCCACCCTCCCCGGCCAAGTGGTATGCTTAGAAATTCTATATTTTCTGGTGCAATTTCAATTGGTAATTCTTTTTGTATTCTATTTTTTGCAATATCCTCCATCGAATAAAACAAACTTAAATCACCATTTTGGCTGACCTTTTAAGTGTTTTAATCACTAGATAGGTATTTCTTAGCCAAATTGAGATCACTAAAACTAGCGTTTTATCTACCGGCGATGTCCATATTCCGCTGGTACATTAGCGATAAGCCCTTAGATGGCGCTATTTTAAATTCTCAATCGGATGCAGTCGGTTCGGGATATGCTAGTATCTATTCTTGTTTTGGGCAAACCAAATTCTTCAGTGATTTAGGTACTACATGGTAATATAATAATAATAATAATAATAAAACGGTGCTTCTAAAGCGCCTCCCACCGAAGTCTCAAAGCGCTTAACAGATAACATAACAACAAATTACATTACAATATAAGAATAATACAATATGTGGATGAACATGCAAAAAACATTGTAAACAGGGTAATCAATCATCAAAAGCAATTGTGAATAAGTGTGTCTTAAGAGACGATTTGAAATGGCTAAGAGTTTTACAGTTCTTGATGTGAAGCGGAAGTTGATTCCAAAGTTCAGCTGAAGCATAACGAAATGAACGATGACCATAGGTAAAAGTTGAAACAGAGGCACTGATAAGTTGTTGTTTAGTGAAGCCGATCGTAAGTTTCGAGATGGTTCGTATTCATGTTTGAGTTCTTGAAGATAAACCGGTGTCAAATTATGGATGCATTTGTATGTTAAAACAATGATTTTGTACACAATACGGTATGATACCGGCAACCAATGAAGCTTCTGAAATACTGGTGTAATGTGATGAATACCAAGCACAAGTGGTAGACTATGGACATGAAATACAGCGCCTCCAAGTGACAGCTTTCTAATCATCCATGACTGAATTTTCCAACCAGCAGTTAGGCCAATAATAAAATAGTGATTGGTTGTCCTCGACATTTCTATCTTATTTTCCGTCAGTTCTAAAACCTCGTATACCTTATTCATAGTCAAATTACCCGCTCATGCTTAACCGATGAACATACCCTGAGACGATATACCTGTATTGTGCAGGGCGCCGGATTGGACATACCGATTGAGCAGTGTACAATGAAAGCATTCATGTGTAGTGTGTGATTATGCTAAGTTGACGTGAGTTCAAACGCCAATTATTAGCCGTTGATAAAGCAGAGTGTCGATTGGGAAATGTGTTGAATTTCATTGTTGTTGTATTAGTGTGTTTCGTTATTGACATCATTGTTCACCGGCCTATGGTGAGCGTGTGAACTCACTAAAACTGTTTTAGATATGACCAAATATAAGGACTGACCGTGGACAACTAAATTATTTATATTTTGGGACTTACTAGTAGGAGCCCCAGACCTCAAATTGAGAGATTGACCCCTGACCACCTAACATACTCCTATTTGTATTATTGTCTGGTAGAAATATCCCTAGTTAACCAGAATAAGTTGTCCTGCTCCTTCGCAACTCTTGCAAAAGCAGAATGTGACAATATATATTATACCACCCTTTTGAATGGAGAAATAACATCGTAGTGGGTAGGGGTAGGTGAAGTGATTTTAAATCATAGCTACTGAATCAAACGGGGAAAAACATCTGAATTCATATAATATTTTGAACAATGGTACATGCGTCAAGACTGAAGGAAATTATCTGGGTCAAGGTCAAATGAGAGTTAACATCACACCAATAATAATCAATGTTTGGACGTATTTATATTCAGATTCAATACGTTTATTTGTGCTCTGAGATCCTAATCTAAATATGAGTATATTAAGTTATTATTATTATCACTATGGTTTGGCTTGTTTATTTTACGATTGGCAAAAGGGTAAATGGAAAACTATCCAAATTTCAAAATGTAGCTCCATTGAAACACTAGCGAATAGTAGCGCGTTGCCTAAATATTGATGATGTTCTATTGGATTAATAAATATTTGAGATTTTAATAAATGGTCATGTTTTTTATACTGCTGGGTACAATTTGTGTTACATGTCCCTTTTTCCATAAAATAGGTTCCTTTTTCAGTTAATGCATTATATCTGAAAAAGTTTACATTTAAATTTGGTAAAAGTATACATATTCTGAAAGCATATACTGTAACGGATGCAAATAGCATACAATCAAGTTGATTATACAGGGTGGCCCGAAATTGTACAGGGTGTAACAAGCAAAATCTTCTAAAATAGAAGGGTTTCAATAATTACTTCCACTATGTATATGAAGTGATGAGAGAAAAGTTCAGTACAGATTCAAAGTAGTTTAATAAAATACCCATCCAGACATATGCAAATTAAATTTCATTATTTTCATGGACACTACGAAGAATGTAGCTTAAAGGCATCCTCAGTTGACGGAAGTATAAGACTATCACAGTTCTTTGTTGTATGTATGAGCACTTTCTCTATTAGAGTATCTGCCACCTAGTCAACATGACATATTTGGAAGACTTAACAAATACTCAGAATGTCAGAGGAAAGGAGAGTAGCTGGACCTGACGATAACCTCTTAATATGATACCACAATTGTTAGGTAACGTTTCATGTTGCTTTTTCCATATAGTACACCGTTACATAGGAAGATTATATTTATTGAAATGAAAGATCGCCACACATTCTTTCCACTGCAGTAAGTCTATCTGCTCAGCCGTGGATTTCATAAGCTCTTGTATTTGTCATCGATTCTCCTCTTCGCTGTCTTTTTCATATTTATATCATGCTGATGAACGTCATATCTATCCCTGATGAATTCCAGGAGTATGTTCTGAGGTCATGGGTCAACTCATTTTAAAGCCGAATTTGGAGGTCTGGGGCTCCTACTAACTGCGGTACATCAACCATAGTTGACTTGTTGGTGATTTGCATTCTCTTCTTTGAAGTCTGCAATCAGCTTCTCTACCTCATCCAGGGATTTGTCTGTTTCAAATACTGCAGTGTTTGCCTTCTCTGAATCGCCACTTCCAGGTCTTCCAGGCCAGAGTTCTTAAACAAATATCAAATTGCACCGGGAAAATTCATAGCAATATGAAAACCTCCAAGTCTGAGAATGACATTTCGGTACTTCTCTTGTAGCTTCTTCTGAAGACCAAGAACAATTTTATATATTGCCTGATCACATGTAACAACGCATACATTTTGCTCAAGTTAAGGAGATAACTAAATAATCAATAGATTCTTGTACTACGTCTGAATGATCCATAAACGATGCGAGTTTTAACCCCTTCAGATTCATGAATTATCTGGTGATTCTTTGACCACGATATTGGCGTAGGATTATTTTCAATATACCACAAGTCTATTAGCCTACTTCTGAAAAAATGTGTATTTACTGTTTCAGACACTGTAAATCGAAAATCATGCAATAAATGTGCTCATTTAGAGTAGTGCTACAGGTGACCCTTGACCTTCAGATTATGGAATTTGACAAAGAATTGTAGTGAGTAATAATGGCTTCACTTTCATACTGATTTTTTTAATGAAACCATTCTTAAACTAGAAATAGGATGCATTGTATATTCACTGCTTTTTAAAAAAAATCACAGATTCAAATTTATACTGAAAGAGGGGGCCATTTTGTTCTTGGTATAACTAGAGTTTGCAAGAGAACAATTTTGGCAGGACACTTAATCATTGTTCCCAAGGGTTGTACCTATCTATAAACCGTAATTACAGGAGTATGTTCCGAGGTCAGAGGTCAAATCATTTCTAAGCCGATTTTTGAGGTCTGGGGCTCCTACTACTATACGGGAGCATTGATATTAGACGATTTATAGAATCAATTTCAATAAGTAAGCTATCAAAATATTCCTTGATATATAAATCATTATTATGAACGGAGATCATTCTCTGTAATGCACAAATTACAGAGAAATCTTGAAATGAAAGTTGCAAACATTTTTAATTTTTGTTGATTTTTTTTGTTTTTTGCGACACATTAATTTTCACTCATCTGTATCGATCTGTTATGTTGCAGGGGAATGGCATTTGGCTCTCATCTCATCCATAATAGGAGTTTGACTAATATTCATTACATCCATACCATTAAACAACAACTTTGATATGTCAATTTTCTAATATATTGACTCCCAATAGTTAGCTTTAAACAATTGACATCAGAGCAAGCGACCATTGATGTTTAGCTGTGGTTCGATTCCTATTGTTCAGCTGGTCGCTAGTGGGCGCTGCATTTGATGTCCGTTATATGCTTGCGATAGCACTTGTGCAAGGTGATCATAATAACGAGTGCGTGAAGCCTCGCAGCAGAGTTTTGTATTCTCTGTAATTTTGCAATGTGTGAGTTAGAAAGACCATAAAGGAGGCTGTTACATTGATCAAGGCGACTCGTGATAAAAGCATGAATAAGTATTTCTGTAGATTTTTGATTGAGAAAATTCTGAATAGCC
Source organism: Ophiura sarsii (assembly GCA_035610835.1). NCBI lineage: Eukaryota > Metazoa > Echinodermata > Ophiuroidea > Amphilepidida > Ophiuridae > Ophiura > Ophiura sarsii. Next base: position 26,682,966 of record CM069448.1, read on the forward strand.
TACAACCTATCTTGTATAAAGCAAATGAAGCTGAACGACAAATATTATTTACATAGGCATTCATTTTAAGATCACTCTCGAAAATTACTCTGAGGTTACGTGCACTTTTTACAGGGTGTATATGGTATACGATTCTGTAAAATAATAATAAAATAACGTTGGGAAATATGGGTGTGGATCAGTACGAAAAAAGTGAACAAAATGACTCGATCTTTTTTCTTTTTTTTGTATATAAAGAGCAAATATGAACAATTATATGGCCCAACAGACATTAACAAAGTTAATGGACTGAGTGATTACAAATCAAACTGGTAACTCTCATTCATAATACAAGTAAACACAAATTAGCAGGGTTAGAAAAAGCCAAATGAAAGTGACGTGGCACAGGAATAAGATAAAAGCCCAAACATAGAGATCTGGACATAGAAAACATAGTAGTAAACATATTCTCGAATCCGGCATAGCCTATTTCTTGTCCACCCGTTGAGACGAGAACGAGATATCTCATTTCGTGTGCTGAGCACCATTGTCGAATTTTTAGCTTGGACGGAACAACGTCAATATTAAAGCTGTTCAACGAATTTGGCCAATGGAAGGGATTGTATCAACATTTGTTTGGACAGTTTTATCAAAGACATTCATGGATAAGAATTTCTGATTGGATGAGTCAATAAGACATCCAGGTTTATTCCAGCTTTCAACCAACTGTGGTTAACGCTTGACAGCGAATGGAAATTAATTTAATTAGTTATGATCAAATCAATTTAATGGCCTGAATTTATTAAGAAATGGTGTGCGGGTTTTTTTAAAACTATTTTTAAATTTGATAATATTTATAAGAATTATAAATAATTTGTATCGCATACAAAGCATGTAATGTATTATTATAGCTTATACTTCAATGCCGTCTCTGCCAGTTTTTAGAAAACCTTGGTTTGTTTATGTCGAGCAAAACGCTTAAATAAATCAAATGACTGAATCGTATTGTCACCACACCAAGTGCGTTTATTTGTTTATCCACAGATGGTGGGTAGTCGTTAGGGTGACCCGCAGTGGCGTATCCAGGGGGTGGCCCAGCAGGCCATGGCCCCCCTATTGAAAAAAGAGTTAAAAATAAAATAAGGAAGAGGAGAAGGAGGAGAGGATAAGAAGGAGGAAGAGAAGGAGGTAGGGGAGGAGGAAGGGTAGGGACATATGCGGCGCAAAAGGGGGTGGGGTTACGGGGTCACGTCCCCATAAAATTAATGTGAGGGACGTTAAAAACGTTATACTAGACCTTTTTAATGTTAAAATGCCATTTTCAATGTTTCAATATTCAAGCCAGGAACGTTTTTTCTGGACCATTTTAGTTCAAAAACTGGGTTTTTTCGATTCGCGCTCACTTTTTCAACAGGTTTCAACATTACAATGGGTCTCAAAACACACCAAATATTCTAAACATTTTGTTTGGACGTTAAAAACGTCATACTGGACCATTTAAGTGTTATAAATGTCAGATTTTGCGTACATCGCACGCATTAGTTTGAATGTTTCATTATTCAAGCAACAAGATGGCATTGCAGGACAGTTTCCCATGACCATTTCAGTTCAAAAACTGAAAAATTTTGCGTGCTCTGCGCGCATATTTTCTACAGATTTTAACATTATAATAGTCCTCAAACCAAGCCAAATATTCTAAATATTATGTTGGAACGTTGAAAACGACATACTGGACCAATTTAAGTGTTAGAAATGTCAATTTTACGTACTTCGCGCATTAGTTTCAATGTTTCATTATACAAGCTTGACAAGATGGCTTCAGGACAGTTTTCCATGACCATTTTAGTTCAAAAAGTCAAAAATTTTGCGGGCTCCGCGCGTATATTTTATGCAGGTTTAAACATTATATTAGCCCTCAGGTCAACAAAATATTCTAAATATGTGGGGGACATTAAAAACATCATACTAGACCAAAGTTTTAATGCAAAAACCACATCAACAATTCTAAATATTATGTGGGGAACGTTATTATCATTATGGACCATCAGTGTTAGAAATGCATTTTTTTCCGCGCTTCGCGCGCGTATTAATTTTAATATTTCATTATTTAAGCTTAACAAGGTGGCTTCAGAACAGTTTTCCATGACCATTTTTCTAGTTATAACTCAAGAATTTTGCGCGCATATTTTCTACACGTACGTTTTAACATTAAAATATGATGGCCCTCAAACCATACCAAATATTCTAAATATTATGTGGGGGCGTTAAAAACCTCATACTGGACCATTTAAGTGTTAGAAATGCCAATTTTTTTCGCGTATTAATTTCAATATTTTATTATTTAAGCTTAACAAGGTGGCCTCAAGACAATTTTCCATGAACAATTTTAGTTCAAAAACTCAAAAAAAAGGCGCTCCGCGCGAATACAGGTTTTAACATTATTATGACCCTCAAACAACACCAAAAAGTCTAAATATTATGTGGGGAAGTTATTATCATACTGGACCATTAGTGTTAGAAATGCAATTTTTGCGCGCTTCGCGCACGTATTGGTTTCAATATTTAATTATTTAAGCTTAACAAGATGGCTTCAGGACCCTTTTGGTTCAAAAAGCTCCGCGCGCATTTTTTCTAGTGGTTTTGATATTATAATGGCCCTCAAACCACTCGAAATTCTCTATACTAAATATTATGTAGGAGACGTTAAAAAGTCGTACTGTACCTTTTTAGTGTTAAAATCACAATTTGTGCGCGCTTCGCGCGTATAAGGTTCAACTTTTAAATATTTAAGATCAACAAGATGGCTTCAGGTTTTTTTGGGCCCCACCATCAAAACAGTCCTGGATACGCCATTGGACTGACCCGTAGGTATGGACTGGAGATGGACATGATGGAGGCCGGCCGGGTGCATGCAATCTCGAATTTATTAATATTTTCATTATCAATTTCAAACTTGTCCTTTAATAATGTTAACTAATCTTCATGTCAACAGCTAAGTCATGATGAGTGACGTCTACATGTAATCCATATCATGATGATCTTTATCATCTTACCCAGAGTGAAAAATGGCATGGATCCTGCAACAGATGTGCACTCTGTGCGCTCGCGCAGTGAAAAGCGGTCCCAGGCCAAGGAAACCGGCTAATATAAGTATGGCCCGACTCCCAGATCAGACCCAATCTAACAATATTCGATCACTACAGATGTAGTCATTGTGTAAAATACTGTTCACTTATTACTGATTTTATTAGTAGTGACTGATTAGAGCCTATGGATTATTGATTCCTGGCGACTGAGCTCCCCCATCACTAAGATCACTGTGCTTTATCACTATACTTGCAGTATTAGGCCTACTCCACATGATTTCAGTTCCTGATCCAAAGATCTTGATATGAATCTCGGTAGATTTTAATTTATCTGTGTGAAAGCCTTATTTTTCGTAAGAATGTTCCTCCAATATTAATAGCCTCCTTCATCATCCTTTGTATCATTCCGTACGTAAATTGGTTGCCGGTATCCTACCGCATTATGTACAAAATCATTGTTTTAACATACAATTAAATGCATCCATAATTTGGCACCGGTTTTTTTTATCTTCAAGAACTCATACAGGAATACGAACCATCTCGAAATTTACGATCGGCTTCAAAACAACAACTTATCATTGCATCTGTGTCAACTTTAACCTATGGTCATCGTTCATTTCGTTATGCTTCAGCTGAACTTTGGAATCAACTTCCGCTTCACATCAAGAACTGTAAAACTCTTAGCCATTTCAAATCGTCTCTTAAGACACACTTATTGCTTTTGATGATTGATTACCCTGTTTACAATGATTTTGCATGTTCATCCACATATTGTATTATTCTTATATTGTAATGTAATTTTAGTGTTGTTATGTTATCTGTTAAGCGCTTTGAGACTTCGGTGGGAGCATAGATTTAAAAATACAAGTTTTTGAACTACATGATGAACTATGTCACAGTCTTGTAAATGAACTCAAATATTTGGCAGAACACTCCCGACAATTAAAGGACAATCAAGTGAAACACATAATGACACACGGGTCACGTCTCATGACAGATACTCAAGATATGTCTTCAAAATTGGCTTCTTAGACATGTCCTACGCATTTTAGACGCATCTTGCATCTAGTTTGGAATTCATAGTTGCCTAATATTCATAGTTGGCTTTCAAAATGCCGATGGTTTGATTGTCATTGGTATTCAAAAGGGTATGCTTGATCAATTTAGGCACGTAAGGTAAAAGACCATGAAGACGGGGGTGCTACTTTTCAGAAAATATGCTCGTAAAAATAGTAGTGACTTTGTTCATAAAAACATTAACCAAATGTAGGCCTTTATAAGTAAACGTTTGTTTTGTCTCGTTTGCATCATATAGGCCTACTATCATAAGGAAAGTTGATTACTTGAGTCATAGTTGTACTTCATTATGTAGAAATGTTTGAAATATTTAATACAGGCTTAGCGGCAATATATTTTAAAATATACGGCCGCAAACAATGGTTGATCCAATTTACATGATTCATGGGTAGGCCTAAGTTGTTGGTAATAGGAAGATTGAACCTAATACGGTCGGTATCTTGAAGAAAAGTAGTCACTTGAGTCAAATTGTGCTTCATTCTGGTTTTGTTGTTAAACATAGGCCGCGGCAATTAATTAGGCCTACACCGTGAATCATTTCTTCAAAAAAACCGCTGTTTGCAGCCGTATATTTTTAAGTGATCATTGTCAGTTGTTTGTAAGAAGATTTAACAAAATACGGTATCATATATTTAAAATAAATCTTACCTTTTGATTAAATCAGCATGATAATCGTTCACCGTCCGTGTAGCGCGGTATTTTATACGGTTCAAATATGGCGGCAACTTTCGATTAGCGTGACGATCGTGAAAACTGCACTGGCGTTTGAATAGTGCGCGCCATTGCGCCCACGCAACCATACACGCAACGACTGCGTTTTACGCGGAGAGAGACACGGCTCAAGTGTGCGCACGCTGCTGCATTCGTTCTTTTCCGTGCAGTTCCGAAAATTACCGACATACCTCCAATTTGCCCCCCATAGTGGGAATCCAAAATGGCGCCCGTTACACGTAAAGAGATAGGGCAAAAAAATCGTCCGTATTCTCCTTTATAATTCTGTGGGTGGGAGGCGCTTTAGAAGCACCGTTTTATTATTATTATTATTATTATTATTATTGAACAGGAGACCGACCAACAAGCTGAGATCTGAAGAAGGATATCATGTCAGTATCAAGTTTTGTAAAGGAGGTCCATATCTTGATTTCAATAATTATATTCTGCGTTGTATAGTTCAACAGCACAATGCACCAAAGGATCTTTTTCAACTTATCTTGGCTCAGTTATGATACAGAGATATCAGTGAATCGGTAAATATCACCGAGTTGTATACACTGCAAAAACGCTGGTGTTAAATGTGCAACACTTACATGTAGTTAGTGTTAACTGCATCACTGCAGCAATTCAAGAGCTCGCTCAAGACTCACCTCTTTCAGCAAATGACTTTATAATGTTTTGTATCTTTGTTCATATTTTGTACTTTTTTGTTCAGCGCACTGGGGTCTTGCGACGGAGTGCGCTTAATAAGCATGGTTTATTATTATTAAGTGTATTGGTGTTAAATTAATACCACTTGGTGTCACTGCAAAAACTTGAGTTTTAAAAATGTAACACTGCACATAATATGGATGGAAGTTGGGCTTCTCTGGTGTTCTGGTACTTGGTGTAAGAATAACTCCCATGGGTGTCATTATTCCATGCGCACTGAGATTGGTTTCATAACACTTTGGATTGTATATTTTATACATATCATCTAATGATTCGATCTGCAACATGCACCATTTCCTAATTAAATGGCAAGTACGAACATTAATTGAAAAAAAACACGTTTAATAAAAAAATTGAACTATTGAACAGTGAAATATTTTATTTGCAAGCATTTTTATTTTCAAGGACTCATCTAACACCAAACTCTGGTGTTGATTAATCAACACTGGAGTCTGATGTTAATCAACCCTGGTGTGGTCCTCTCAGAACACCAAGAAGGTGTTAAATTAACACCCATTAACACCCCTGATATGTGGTCCTCTCAGAACACCAAGACGGTGTTAAATTAACACCCAGCAGGGTGTTATATAACTAACACCCTCATGGGTGTTAATTGATTTACACCAAAGATCAACACCCGCGGGTGTCGTCCTCTCAGAACACTTTCTCGGTGTTAAAATTAACACCCTTTAACACCCTTGGTGTTACTTTTAACACCGGAGTTTTTGCAGTGTAGACATTATTATTATAGAACCGTAGTCCGTAAAACATCTTTCATTACCAGTGCCATCTGGTTTCTGGTCAACATTATTTTCGTTCATGATGATTCCGGTACGTACACATCTTCGATAAGACATGATTTTCTAGAGATTGTGACCTCTCTGGACTATAAAGCGTTTCTGGCATGTCTCGGTCTGATCCCCGAGTAAAAGACACCGCTACATCAAGTGCAAGTATAGCGATACCACCATTGTCATGGCCACAATGGTTAGGGCATCTGGGATCGAAAAATATGCCATCATGGATCGTGGACAAATGAAGACCTTTTTTAATGCAATAAAACTTCATATAAGTGTACCATGTGGGTGTACAATACCGTTTTGCCGCCGTTCTCTCCAGGCAATATATAAATAATAATAACAATAATAATACAGTTCTTAAATATTTGCACAATGCAGCACAGTCCCAAAATGCGCTTTTGGCCAATTATTATTGCTGCCATTTGGAATCAGAACTCTTTCGTCGCTACACATGTAAATTATTTTTCCAGAGTGTCTCTCTCTAAACATGGGAAATTGTTTTAAAAGCCTAAACGTCAAAGTACAGATTGTCAGCCGAAATATGACAAAAATTTGAATTTTATAGCTTATAAATACTAACTATATATAACACAAAAATTATGCGAGTGTGTACATTCTGAATATCAAATTTGATTAATTTACTTCATAAATCGTATAATGCAGACGAATCCTCCATTGCCCGTGTATTTATAATCGTACTGCAATCATAGCAATTAGTACCGTAATGAGAGCTATCATCCGTATCAATTGCTCGGCCGTATCATATTTTGATTTCTGTTGTTCTGAATTGAATAGCAATTTTTCGGAATGAATTTGCGTTTGTACGGTGTGCATTGTTGTGTATTATATTTATATCTATGCATCCTACTTTCTCTTTCTGTATAAATATGTTTGGTATAGACCACAGGTATAGACGGGTCAAGGAATACACGCGAAGCGTATGTATGCATGAGGTAAGCTGGCAGATAAGAATGCAAGTAGCTGAGGGGTTTTGGATAGTTTTTCGTAATTATCGTCGTTATATTCGGTCCGACATGTGTATTTATAGCGGCACATTCTAAGTGAAGCGTCGTCGGTAATCATAGTTTTGATTTCTGGTTCCTGAACCATACATTTCGGCTTGAGCGTTACTTAGCATACAACAAAACCGATGAATTAACATATTTTACCAGTAACCATGTTGTGGGATCGAATTCCGCAGCACATCTCTCTTCCGGTGCTGAACCCCGAAACCGCGTATTGAGAAGGCACTGTAGTGTTTGCTACGGTATCGATCAGTTCGCTAGAAAATCCATCGAATATTGTTGAATCAAAAAATACTACCATGATTCTTCATGATAATTTTGACAAATACTTTGTTTTATTGTTTTCTTATAGCTGGATTATCAACTACAGCGATTTGGGCCTAGCGACCTTGTGCGACCTGTCCAGACAGTTCGGTGATCGCCGCAGAACAACTTAACGTTTGAAGGAGAAATTACGTACTAAACTCGTCAATGGGAACCTTAGTATGCAATAGCGCTAGCAGTAATACCCACAATACAGATTTGAGACCTTGATCACTCAGTCATCTCCCATAACAAAAATATCAAGAACTGTCAAAAGATGAAGTTTTATTGCATTGAAAAAGGTCTTCGCTCGATATTCTTTCGATATGGAAGTCTAGTCGCCAAATACCCATTACCATTCGTCGTCATACCAATTGTTGTATCGATAATTCTAGGACTCGGTATAGTGGTGTCTTTTACGCGGATTTCAGACCCAGAAACACTTTACGGACCTCGCAGTTCGCAATCTCGACAAAACCGCGTATTCATCGAAGATTTGTACCAGGATGTCGTTGACGAGAATATGTTGACGAGACACCAGGTCAGGATTGGCTATTTGGGACAAGTCATACTAACACCACGATATGGAGATAACGTGTTGACTGTACCGGCTATGAACGATGTTTTACGGTTACACGATATCATTATGAATGTATCTATACAGATAGATGATATTAGTTATCAATTCGCTGATCTGTGTATCATGTGGCAAGGTGGTTGTCTGGAAAATGATCTTCTGTCGCTCTTGAATTACAGCGCAGACCACGTAGAAATCACGACGCTGACTTACCCTGTGACATATAAAACAGATGGCAGGACATTCTTCATAGGATCACAGATTGGTGGTGTGGCGCTTAATGGTAATAGCAACGAGCTGGCCAACGCGTCTGCTTTACAGCTGACATACAATCTACGTTATGATACACAGGAAGAAGAAGAAAAGGGGCTCTTATGGGAGGAACAATTCTTACGAGATGTAGAAGACTTTGAGACAGATGAACTAAACGTCGACCGATACATATCACAATCATTAGATCAAGAACTAGTGAAGTCGTCCGGAATAAGCATTGCACAAGTTGCTATAGTTGGTGCAGTAATATCGGTCTTCTCTGTGTTGACAATGTCTATGTTCGACTGGGTGAAAACCAAACCAATCCTAGCTTGTTTAGGTGTTCTCACCGCTGGGCTCGCCCTCGTGTCCACATTCGGGTTACTTAGTTACGCAGGCGTACCTTATATCACAATGGTGGGTTCCATGCCATTTCTTATAATGGGTAAGTAGTAAACACATGACAGCAAAGATCTGAAACACTTTTGTATTCTGTTATTTCGCAAACCTATGTCATCCGGGGGGTCTTATTTTCGGAATCCAAACTGACTCATCAGCTCATGGGATATGTCACTTGTGCTGCCCGAGTCAGTGCCTATAAGTTCAAAGGTCACTGTAGGAGTATCAAATCATAACATTCCTAAGATCAGGCCCAAGGTTATGTCAAAGATCATCCAGTGTCACATGTTTAAAAAGACTAGGATCTTAAACTCGATAAACAACGAACCTCATGACTGGAGAAGTAGCATTTTGTAAAGGGTCAATATTTACGTTCGTCCTCTTTCTTCTATGTTTAACAGGTATCGGTGTGGACGATATGTTTATCATTGTATCTGCCTGGAGACGAACAGGTATACATCTATCAACAGAAACCCGGGTACAGAAATCCCTGGAAGAATCAGCATTGTCAATTACCATCACCAGTTTAACTGACATATTGGCGTTTAGCATTGGAGCCATATCCAAGTTTTACTGCATCACCATCTTTTGTTTGTACGCATCACTTGCTGTTCTGTTTGCCTACATTTACATGATAACTTTCTTTGCGGGATGTCTTGTGATATCTGGTCATCGCGAAGAGAAGAACCGACACGCGATTACCTTGCGAAAGGTGTGTCCGAAGGCAGATGCACCGTCAAAAGCCTACTATTTTTGTTGTGCTGGTGGTTCAAGGTATAACTCGGAGACGCAGGAATATGACGATAAGCACGCATCGGACACGGCCCTGATGGTCTTCGTGAAGACGAAATACGGACCTTTTCTGACGCACAAAGTTACAACATTTGTAACAGTTCTTCTTTACTTTGTCTATATTGCAATAGCGATCTGGGGTTTCTTGAACCTCAAAGAGGGGCTAATAATGAGCAATATTCCTACCGATGATTCGTATCTCACCACCTATTTTAAGAGTGAGAAACAGTTCTTCAGAGTTTACGGTCCAGATATGTCTGTAGTTGTCAAAGAAGAACTTCGATATTGGAAACCAGAGGTACAAGCAGGTATTGAAAACGTCATGATGGAATTAGAAACCAGTAAATATTTCTACGATTCATCTCTGACAGTATCATGGCTACGATCATACCTTCAATTCCTAAATCAAACTGGAATTACACATTATTCGAAACATTCATTTTCAAAGATACTTCAAGAAGTGTTTTTAACCTTACCACGTTATCAACAGTTCATACCAGATATCATCTTTGACGCAACTAACGAATCAATCGTGAGCTCGCGATGTTATGTCATCGGAAAAGATATAGCCACTACTACCAAGCAACGGGACATGTTCCTGAAGATCAGACAAGTCTTGAAAGACTCTCCGTACGATTTAGTTGCCTTTCACCGTTCTGCGCCTTGGCATCTGGAAGGCTTTCTATCAATCCACGAGAATTTGATCGTAACATTATCAATCGGAATAGCTGCCATGTTCGTCATCTCTATCGTGCTTATTCCACACCCTGTCTGTGCAATCATCAACACTGCGTCTGTTATATCGACGGTGTTTGGACTGTTGGGTTACATGGCCATCTGTAACATAACTCTTGATTACATCTCGATGGTGACGATCATCATTTCACTTGGGTTCAGCGTAGACTATTCGGCTCACACGTGCTACGCTTTTGTTTCAGCCCAAAGTAACAGTCGTCGTCAGCGATCTATCTATGCTCTCTATTCATTAGGGATACCAACTCTTCAAGGTGCCGTTTCAACATTTTTAGGTGTCTGCGTTCTTGCGACTAGCTCATCCTATATCTTCCGCACCTTCTTCCAAACGATGTGCCTTGTCATTACTATTGGCACTGCTCACGGTATGATCTTTCTACCGGTTTTTCTGATGCTTCTAGTTCCGATCAAAGACACATATGTAGAAGTGCCACAAATACCAAATCAGTTACAAGTGATGAAATCATATTGACACAATAGTTCATGCAACAGCATGCCTTTAAACACTTTACGTATTTGACGACCCTCACCGTATCCATCCGAAGATCTTCCATGTACAACCATACACTGTAAAAAAGAAATGAGTAATTTTCCTTCTATTGATTAATTTAAGTCAAAATGATGTCTTATAGGACTAATAGGCGGAAAATGACTAAGTTATTGTTACAGTGTCATCATTATTCCACACGGAGCCCATCTGTGCAATTATCATACTGCATCTGTTATACGAGGGTTAGTCATTAATTAAGTTATAAAATTGATCATGGTATGGGATGCATGAGTAATTCTATTGAGAGATAGTGTGATTAATACAAAGTATGAACCTTTTTTTGTTTTTCCAACAATGTACTTTTGGATTTATAAGTATGAACTAGGACGTCTATGATGGACTAAAGGGTTTTATTTTAGTTAGGTGAATGTTAATTGGTTACAACTGGTTTCTAGACATTGAAATTGGTTGGTTATTCTTTGGAGTTCATAATTAGAGGTTTTATTGTCAAGTTGAGGGAGGCGGAATCCTCTTTAAGTACATAAAAAGGTGGTTTAATCTTCTTGGTGGAAATTATTGGTGATGGGTTTTATATTGCTTAACAATAGGTGGTGGCACTTAAGCTCTTAAAATTATATACCAGATAACCTTTACTCATCTATAATACACCTGCAAAATATATTATCTGACAGGTGCCCATCAAACCGACAATCATGTCACTTGTGTTTATGATATTATTCACTTAATGTTAAGATCTCGGCTACTGAACACCTTTAGTTCGGAGCACTATCGAGAATATACTGATTAAAGTTTTCTACGGTCAAGTCCAGAGTCCTGTTGTCTATTAATTAAGGTTTTAAAACACCGAACTTCGTCACATATGGTGGCAGCGGTGGGATCTATTAAGCTATTAGCACCCGAGCATTTTCATATTTTTCTTGTGTTGGATTTAACATGTTGTTTGCACAGTGTGCCCACAGGAGTTCATTGAATCAACCAAGTTGAAGACAGACTGATGAGTTTTGCAGTATTATATTTAAAGATAGTGTTATTTTGTTCCTACATTGTTAAGGCACATTTGTCAATTTTATTAATGCATTGTTTAGGATACACCCCTTTTTGATATCCGCTCACTTTTGTATAGTCTTTTATATCAGAAATTATGATTTTTCTTCTCTGATTATATTTATACATTTATATGCCATAAAATATGGGTCCAACATTTATACAAGTTGGGTCGAGTCGCACCCAAGTAATGCCAGTATAATTGATAGGGGGTTCTTAACCAATATCAGTTGTTTGAGATTCTTGAAGTACAAGTTTGAAGTTAGATTGATGTTAGATAATAGAATAATAAAGTTAGAGCTCGAGGGGAGGGCGAGAGAAGAGAGAGAGAGAGAGGCAAATGTAAGGCTAGAAATAGAACTCGTGAAGTTAAGAATTTAGGCCAATAGATTGAAAGCACTCAGGAATCTTGGTTGTGCAAGTTTCACACAAAGGCATCCTGTTAGTGTTAGTAGGGGAGTAGACTCTAGGATAGGATTCTGGTCCGCTGGAAAAAGCCAATCCAAAGAAGGTTTTACTGTGTAAACCTAAAGTGCAGATGACATCTTCAAATGTATCAGATAGAGATGGTAGCAAAACTTGTTCCCAAAGTAGTCCGTGGTACAAGTCACAAGGTATGGTAAATGGTAAGACTGCCCGTACGGGTTGTGATCAGAGTTCCATTAGGTCAGAGTTTGTAGACTAGAGTGACTACATCCCTGAGGGTAAGATAACAATCAAAGATTGGGGGATTAGCCCAATAAACACAAAACGTTTTCAAAACGTTTTAAATTGGTTTTAATTAGGTTTCGTTTTTGTGAAATGTTTTTAAAACGTCACAATTTAAAAGCATGTTTTTTATTGCTAATTATTTTATCAAAACGTTTAAATACCGTTGTCAAAATACTCATAAACAAACACATAATTGAAACGAAATCAAAACGTTTATATATAGAACGTTATATTACAGCCTAAATTAAACCAAATATTCTGGACAATATTTTCGCATGCGCACTTAGCTTGGTTATATTGGTTTCGTAACACTATGGATTGTATATTTATACATTTTAACAAATTATTTGATCTGCATCATGCACCATTTCATAATTAAATGGCAAGTAAGAACATTACTTCACAAAAAACTGTAAACATGAACAATTTTGTTGGAGAATGTTAATAAAAGGCCAATTTATTGAATTGTTCTTTCAATTACCAGTCAATTATCAATTACAATATAGGTTTTCAAGACGTTTTAAATTAGGCTTTAATTAGGTTTCATTATTGGGAAACGTTTTTAAAACGTTTTAAAGACGTTTTAAAAATGTTTTTAAAATGTTTTTGAAACATCGTACTAGAATAATTAATTTAAACTAGTTATTTTCACGTTATATTAACGTTTTTAAAACGTTAAGGCCCTGTCACACCATAACGTATCGCCTCAACGTATGCCAACGTATGCGAAATATCGAAAAATACGTTGGTGTACGTTGGCGTACGCTGATATAAGTTAGGGGTACGATGGGATACGTCGTTTACGTTAAGAGCACGCTGTGATACGCTGTGACAATTTGGACCACGAAAAAATATTGAGCATGCTCAAAATTTCTCGACGTACTCAACGTGTGCTTAATACGTTCTGCATAAGTTCCCGGTAAGTTTGTGGTACGTTAAATAAACGTTGACATACGCTGACATACGTTAGTGGTACGTTACTCGTACGTTACTCGTAAGTTGGTATACGTTGATGAACGTAGGCTGGGGGAAACGTACAGCCAACGTAGTGATAACGAGTTGATAACGTATATGTGCCGTATGTCTAACGTATGCCTGACGTATTTCCAAAGAGTTTCGACGTATTCTTACGTATTTACCTTATGCCGGGCGATCGTGTAAGGCCCTGTCACGTATCCATAGCGTATCCATAGCGTATTGAACGTATACATAGCGTATGACTAACGTATTGATAGCGTATCACTAACTTATAACATACTTATGACAGCGTATCACAGCGTATGCGAGCGTATGCGAGCGTAAGACTAACGTATGCTTAACGTATACTTTACGTATTCGTAGCGCGTATGTCTGCCGTGTTCGACGTATCGTCAGCGTATCCTCGACGTACAACGAACACGTGGCTATGTTGGTCATACGCTCGCCGATCGCATACGCTGTCATACGCTGTCATAAGTTTGTTATAAGTTAGTGATACGCTATCAATACATTAGTCATACGCTATGTATGCGTTTAATACGCTATGGATACGTCCATTCCATCACCGATGTTCACGCAATTCGTTGGGAAGTTGGACGTTCTCGGACTCTGACAATTTTCGAGCTATTTTTTGAATACGTCGGCATACGTTCAGGCCACGTTCAGGCCATACGCTATGGTGCGACAGGGCCTTTAAGGCCCTGTCACACATACGGCGATCAGGCCAGCGATCGCACTGCGCTATAAAAAGTGTATAACACGCAGTGATAGCGCGGAAAACTGTCCATTTTTAAATCAATATCACCAAAACCCTTTCACAAACTGCTGCGATCAGACCGGCGCTTGGATTACGCTGAAATATTATCAAAACGCCAAGCCAAACGCATCAAGATCTCCACATACCCCTCAGTGACGCAGTGGGAACTGGCTGGGACTTCAGAGGGTCGTGAGAGGGTCCCCATGGTCGCCCTTGAGCGCCAGTGCACCACGCTTGTTATGTGCATGCACAAAACAAGCGTGGGGGTTCCGCGTTCTGTTCAGAGCGCTATAATGACTCAGTAGCAGCGAAAAGTGAGCTTCCCGTCGACGTAGCAAGGACGCATACAAACTACTTGTCCTCTGCGACTGCAGTAAAGGTTCGTTCACACTAGGCCATGTTTGCAGTGCGATGCGATGCGGTAGCCGTACTTCCACCGCAATGTACGGTAATTCGTCGCGGGTCACGCCGGGTCAACGCAGGTCACCGCATGCGATGGCATTCAGTGCCGTTTGGCAAAATATGAGAGGGTCAGCGTCAACGCAATGCGTCGCAGACTGCCGCAATGGCAGTTAAATATGTTTTAACTCCATTGCAATAACGTACCGCACCGCACAGTAAATATCGTTTTAGTGTGCACAAACCTTTGCTGTCAGGAGACAAACACATCATGATATTATCCCTATCATATCATGTTAATGTATTCAGATTAATCAAAAATGTTATTGATACCCACCTGTTTAACAGATTATCATGGCTATATAAAAGTAGCATTATCGCATTACGCTAAGCTAGGATAATGCTCTCTAAATAAGATTTAAATAACAATCCATATCGGCAATGCGATTAGCAGATTAGAGCTTTAAACGTGGGTCATTGTTATTCCTTCTGTATCTACTACAAGGAGTATAATGTACAGTCCTCAAAATAAGTAACTGACCAGGTAATATGTTTTTAACTCAACACTATCGGCCGAGTACACCAATGGCGAGTAGCTGAAGAATAGCGCTACCTCGCTAGTAACTGATGGGGCGTAACCAAAACATTTGAGAGCACCAAACCGGGGTAAGCTGCTAGGCTAGTAACTTGCGAGTCGCGATATTGGAGGCTGGTTTTGGTGAGATCGTGAACAGTGAGGCAAAATCTTAAGGAAGGAAGACAATAATGGGTGTATAAAGCCAATTTGAACTCATTGCGAACCAGTGATTGCTCAATATTGTACAATTTATTGTTTGTCCCACAATCATGTCATACACATCTTTTTCTTTGATGTTATCAGCGAACCAAGGAAACGTTGGGTCCTGATCAACAGTTTTTACAATGTTTTCCCCAATATTAAAGTCAATTGCAGTTGGGCATTTGCTTGGCTTTAGGGTGAAACCCATACTGGATGCTTAGTTTCATCTTTTTTAGGGGACGATGCTGAATAATGTGGACATTTACCTCGCTAGTTACTATTCTGGTGTTACTCGCCAGTTTTGCTCTCAGAATTACATCGTTATTAAGTTAAGCTACAGTTATAGGGCTGCTAGGGAAGTAGCTTACCTCCCTATAAAGTGGTGCACTCGGCCGATATGTGTTATATGTATGTGTTGTATATGTATAACTTAGGTAGTAACTTATTTTAAGGATTGTATATAATTTGAAAACGTGTTGAGAAGGGACTAGTAACGCAGACAGCAAATTATAAGCGCAATTTGATCGCAGCAGAGCATAAACAAGCGCGGCGCTTTGTATGGGCCTCAAGGGCGATCATGGGGACCCTACCCCGCTCTAGATGGTGTCCACTGCGTCCCCATTCGGTTCTTAGAGACTTTACTGTGTTTTGCATGGCTTTTGTCAGCGCAACGAGAGCGCATGGCCTGATCGCCGTATGTGTGACAGGGGTATTACATGGAAACGTTATTAAAACCCATAAAAAACTCCACACATATGCATTTAAAACGTAAAGGCCCTGTCACACCATAGCGTGTGGCCTGAACGTATATGCCGGCGTATTTAAAAAATAGCTCAGAAAATTGTCAGAGTCCAAGAACGTCCAAGAACGTCCAACTACCCAACGAATTGCGTAGGAAAAGTTGACATCGGTGATGGAATGGACGTATCCATAGCGTATCCATAGCGTATTAAACGTATACATAGCGTATGACTAACGTATTGATAGCGTATAACAAACTTATAACAAACTTATCACAGCGTATCACAGCGTATGCGATCGGCGAGCGTATACCAACGTATGCTTAACGTATTCGAAGCGTATGTCTGCCGTGTTCGACGTATCCTCAGCGTATCCTCGGCGTACAACGAACACGTGACTTATGCCGCTGCAGAAATAGAAATTGAGTTTCGTATACGGCGGGACAAGTGTTGCCAGTTCAAGTAAACGCAGCCTAGATGATAACTATTAAAATATCTAGAAGGGTAAATCTATAGGTCCAACCTATAACTTACGACGAGTAACGTACCTCTAACGTATGTCAGCGTATGTCAACGTATGTCTAACGTATGTCAGCGTTTGTAAACGTATGTCTAACGTACCACGAACCTATCGGGAACTTATGCAGAACGTAAGTTAAGCACACGTTGAGTACGTCGAGAAATTTTGAACATGCTCAATAATTTTTCGCGGGCTCGACGTGTTCCAAATTTTCACAACGTATCACAGCGTGCTCTTAACGTGAACGACGTATCCCCAACTTATCCCTAACTTGTATCAGCGTACACCAACGTATTTTTCGATATTTCGCATACGTTGTCATACGTTCAGGCGATACGCCATGGTGTGACAGGGCTACCGTACAGCTAGCGTATGTACCGTACAGCTAACGAGCATTCGGCGTTTTGGGAACTTATGGAGGGTTTGAGTATATAAATGGGTCCCTTGAGTATCTCATCCTCACTTCTTCATGGTCTGTCATGCTGAACACATCAACTCATCATCATACGCTACGAATACGCTACATGTACGCTACGTTAAGTATACGTAAGCATACGTTAGTCATACGCTCGCATACGCTGTGATACGCTGTCATAAGTATGTTATAAGTTAGTGATACGCTATCAATACGTTAGTCATACGATATGTATACGTTCAATACGCTGTGGATACGTGACAGGGCCTTACACGATCGCCCGGCATAAGGTGAATACTATTAGTTATTAGGTGAGGTTGGGTCGGATACGGATTATATCTAGGCGAGGATTCTGTATCGGGACGAGGGCGCAGCCCGAGTCCTGATACAGACTCCGAGACTAGATATAATCCGTATCCGACCCAACCTCACCTAATAACGATTTTATCCTACTATTAAAACACTAAACAAGAACAAGAACTAGTAGTCACAGAAGTAGTAGTCACCTAAAATCCGAGCAAGGTCACGTCGCGTCGGCGTACAACCCTACTACCGTGCGCATGCGCAGTTCCTTACTGACCGGATACGGGATACGGGGGTCGGATACGGGATATATCTAGTCAGCGCTTATCCAATAGGAACGCGAGAATCGTCGCGATGGTAGGATAAGTGAGAATACGTCGAAACTCGTTAGAAATACGTCAGGCATACGTTAGACATACGGCACATATACGTTATCAACTCGTTATCACTACGTTGGCTGTACGTTTCGCCGTCAGCCTACGTTCATCAACGTATACCAACTTACGAGTAACGTACGAGTAACGTACCACTAACGTATGTCAGCGTATGTCAACGTATATTTAACGTACTACAAACTGACCGGGAACTTATGCAAAACGTATTAAGCACACGTTGAGTACGTCGAGAAATTTTGAGCATGCTCAATATTTGTTCGCGGGCTCGACGTGTTCCAAATTGTCACAGCGTATCACAGCGTGCTCTTAACGTAAACGACGTATCCCCAACGTACCCCTAACTTATATCAGCGTACACCAACGTACACCAACGTATTTTTCGATATTTCGCATACGTTGGCATACGTTGAGGCGATACGTTATGGTGTGACAGGGCCTTAATATCAAAACGGGGTTTTTTTTCACCAAATTCATACGTTTCGTTAAATGGCCAGCTGGGAGGGTAACGTTGCCCCTGGCCCTAGCCAAAGTTTATGTGGAGTGTCAATATTTTATTGGTTGGATTGTGGTGGCTGTAACTGACGATCTGGACGATGATATGGTGATTGGAAATGAAGTTGTTGAGAATACTCTTCGTGAAGATTTTGTGCAGGTTACTGATAGTGAGTTGTGGGTTGGTGAGGATCTTAGATCATCCAATGGATATCCTTATGTGTGACAAAGAGGAAGCAGTACTTGTGTCTACGCGGTCTCAAAAGGCTAGGGAACAGAAGGAGATGTTGGAGTTGGATCGGGCTTGTGAAATTCAGAATGCTAATTCAAAGCATTTAGGTTCACTTATTACTGAGCCAAGTTCTCAGGTAGATGGCAAATGTACTGGTGGCCAATCGTGTCACTTGTGTTTAAATAATATTATTCATTTACTGTTTAGATCTCGGCTGATGAACACCCGTAGTTCGGAGCACTATCGAGAATATACTGATGAAAGTTTTCTACGGTCAAGTCCGGAGTCCTGTTGTCTATTAATTATTGTTTTACAACACCTGATATTTAAGGACTTCGTCACAACGTCATAGTATGAGCTTTTAAGAAGTAAGTACACACCGGACACTGCTAAATCAGTTGTTTGGCGGGAAATTTGAATTGTTTGTAAGAAACACGTGGTAAGAAGATTGCATAACATGACACCAGAAGCAGGTAAATCCCGATTTCTGTTCATAAATATGATACCCAAGACAATAAATTGAATCCCTGTGAAATTTGAAATATGTAGTATAAGAGGGAAAAGTAAGGAGAGCCAATTGAAAAAAGTATACATCATATATATCAGTATTTCAAATAGACCATTTTCATTAAAAAATGCTTAGTCAGTGAATCACTAATGTTGAGGAAAATCAAACAAATTAGTTCAAATCCAAGAAATTAATCAGTTTAGGCGATTCCAGATCCATTGGATAGTTAACTATTTATCTGAACTTATTCACATGAAACCTACAGAAAATATGCATATGCGCAGACAGCATATAATTTTGAACTAGACCTAAAATGGCTAAAATCATGAATTTTACAAGATAAAAGCTTACTGTGCCTTCAAAATCTAATCGAAAACATTCAAAAATGCTTAAATCAATGTGTATAATTATTCTGATGATCAAAATGAAGATATGCATGAACGCATCGATCGGCGCGAGCGTTATACATAATGCCGCGCGCGTTATACATAAGTCGCGGGCGTGATGAAATAGGACGCAGTGATCGTCACGATTTAGGTAAACAACTTAAAGGTATGTGATCTTTCCAGGGAATAGGTGGATTTTGTTATTAGGCCACATTAGACCAATTTGCTGAGTCACCGGGGTGTCTACAAAACTAAGACCTAAGACCTAAGACGTAAGACCTAAGACCTAAGACCTACAAAACTAAGACCTGACTAGGTACAAAACTAAGACCCGAGTACAAAACTAAGACCCAACCAGGTACAAAACTAAGACCCAAGTACAAAACTAAGACCTGACCAGGTACAAAACTAAGACCCGAGTACAAAACTAAGACCCAACCAGGTACAAAACTAAGACCCAAGTACAAAACTAAGACCTGACCAGGTACAAAACTAAGACCCGAGTACAAAACTAAGACCTGACCAGGTACAAAACTAAGACCCGAGTACAAAACTAAGACCCAACCAGGTACAAAACTAAGACCCGAGTACAAAACTAAGACCCAACCAGGTACAAAACTAAGACCCAAGTACAAAACTAAGACCCGACCAGATACAAAACTAAGACCCGAGTACAAAACTAAGACCTGACCAGGTACAAAACTAAGACCCGGAAGTGATCTAGGATTAGTCCGGGGGTCATGGGGGTGGTGTGGGGGTTAACTGGAAGTAGTCCAGTAGTATTAGTCAGGGGGTCATGTGAGTGGTGTGGGGGATAACCGGAAGTGATCTAGGATTGGTCCGGGGGTCGTGTGGGTGGTGTGGGGGTTAACCGCAAGTGATCTAAGATTGGTCTGGGGGTCGTGTGGGTGTTAACCGGAAGTGATCTAGGATTAGTCCGGGGGTCATGGGGGTGGTGTGGGGGTTAACCGGAAGTGATCTAGGATTAGTCCGGGGGTGGTGTGGGGGTTAACCGGAAGTGATCTAGGATTAGTCCGGGGGTCATTTGGGTGGTGTGGGGGTTATTCGGAAGTAGTCCGGGGGTCTAGTTTTGTTACAATTTTTAGCACAAAATGACATTAAAAAGCAGTATTTTATTATTCAGGGAATACAAGACAATCACTAGGGGTACGTTCATAAATACTCTGGTGGGGGGGGGGGGCTGGAAAATAAGGGGGGGTCAAAAAAGTGTTCTACCTCACCAAAGGGGGGGTCAAAAAAGTTCAGACCCTCAAAAAGGGGGGGTCAAACAAGTTTTGACCACCCAAATACCCAATTTTTTCTCCGCGCTACGCGCGAACAACCAACAAATTTTCAATGCATTCTATTACACGCAAAAGTGCACTTTTAACACTTAACAAAAGATAACAATGTCCACGTATGGAATCTGTATTCATTATCGCTGATAACCGCTGTTTTTCATCAGTAAGCGATATGTTGTGTTGCTATATTGCGTGTTGTGTGTGCAATCGCGCGCGATTTTGACTGCGACTTATGCGTGTTTTGGCAACACAGCACTCGCA
The DNA here is from genome assembly GCA_035610835.1 of Ophiura sarsii. Classification (NCBI taxonomy): domain Eukaryota; kingdom Metazoa; phylum Echinodermata; class Ophiuroidea; order Amphilepidida; family Ophiuridae; genus Ophiura; species Ophiura sarsii. The sequence continues at coordinate 26,704,165 of CM069448.1, forward strand.
CTAATCCTAGGTCACTTCCGGTTAACACCCACACGACCCCCAGACCAATCTTAGATCACTTGCGGTTAACCCCCACACCACCCACACGATCCCCGGACCAATCCTAGATCACTTCCGGTTATCCCCCACACCACTCACATGACCCCCTGACTAATACTACTGGACTACTTCCAGTTAACCCCCACACCACCCCCATGACCCCCGGACTAATCCTAGATCACTTCCGGTTAACCCCCACATGACCCCCGGACCAATCTTGGATCACTTGCGGTTAACCCCCACACCACCCACACGACCCCCGGACCAATCCTAGATCACTTGCGGTTAACCCCCACATCATCCACACGACCCCCAGACTAATCCCGGACTACATCCAGTTAACCCCCACACCACCCCCATGACCCCCGGACTAATCCTAGATCACTTCCAGTTAACCCCCACACCACACACACCACCCCGGACTAATCCTAGATCACTTCCGGGTCTTAGTTTTGTACCTGGTCAGGTCTTAGTTTTGTACTCGGGTCTTAGTTTTGTACCTGGTAGGGTCTTAGTTTTGTAGATCGGGTAGTCAAATTCGGCAACTTTGTATCGGAAATACTGTGTATCTCGTACGACATGAATTCCATTGCAAGTTTTGTTGGTCTGCTGTGGTTTTGGTCAGAACTTGGTATGGGTGGGGTGGGGTGGTAGGTCCGAGGTGGGGGGGGGTGGCATTTATTTTATTTTATATAATGGATAAAAACTACTTTATCTATGGTAAGAAATACCCCTCCCACCCTTGACCCATTGTACTCCTTGAATAATAAAATACTGCTTTTTAATGTCATTTTGTGCTAAAATTGTAACAAAACTAGACCCCCGGACTCTTTCCGGTTAACCCCCACACTACCCAAATGACCCCCGGACTAATCCTATATCACTTCCGGTTATACCCCACACCACCCCGGACTAATCCTAGATCACTTCCGGTTAACCCCCACACCACCCATACGACCCCCGGACCAATCCTAGATCACTTGCGGTTAACCCCCACACCACCCACACGACCCCCGGACCAATTCTAGATCACTTGCGGTTAACCCCAACATCCTCCATACGACCCCCGGACTACATCTAGTTAACCCCCACACCACCCCCATGACCCCCGGACTAATCCTAGATCACTTCCGGTTAACCCCCATACCACCCACACTACCCCCGGACTAATCCTAGATCACTTCCGGGTCTTAGTTTTGTACCTGGTCAGGTCTTAGTTTTGTACTCGGGTCTTAGTTTTGTATCTGGTCGGGTCTTAGTTTTGTACTTGGGTCTTAGTTTTGTACCTGGTCGGGTCTTAGTTTTGTACTTGGGTCTTAGTTTTGTACCTGGTCGGGTCTTAGTTTTGTACTCGGGTCTTAGTTTTGTACCTGGTCAGGTCTTAGTTTTGTACTCGGGTCTTAGTTTTGTACCTGGTTGGGTCTTAGTTTTGTACTCGGGTCTTAGTTTTGTACCTAGTCAGGTCTTAGTTTTGTAGGTCTTAGGTCTTACGTCTTACGTCTTAGGTCTTAGGTCTTAGTTTTGTAGACACCCGAGTCACCGTTGTGACGACCACTTATGTGGGAACGCAACTTTCAAGTGGGTCCTGGTCCGGACTGGGACAACTTCTACTTAGGTGGGAACACGGCCTAAATGTCATATAAGATTCATTCCTTTCTTCATCATGTTTATATATAATCTTCAAATTGTATTTTTGCCCACATATTGCAATTGTAGAGCAGTATTCACCCGTCTATCATCCAAGTCAACAATCAACACACTACTAACAATAAAAAGAGAGCCCACAAGTCACATACATACTCGTTTTCTATTATTTATTCATGTTCTTTAAATTAATCTGAAATTGATTGTGATGCTTATCTGACCACAATTCTTTATGACGTCACATCATCTGCGAATGTGGAACTGCGAAATCAACCCTCGTGACTGTTATTACTTGATTTACGAACAATGACGTCAGTGTAATACTAATACTAACTTAATAATAAAAAATAAATAAGCGTTTATAATGCGCCATTTATCTAGAAACAAGATCTAATCCAAGGCGCAATTAACAAACAAGAAAACAATAATACAGTGAAGCAAACAAAAACAGACAGCATTTGAAAGCACAGAAATGTTAAAGAATAGAAACATGATCAGTAACACATCTTTGCATCGGCTACCCAACAACAAGTCTGTATTCCATATGATTTTTATGTAAATATTGTTCGTTGTTGCAAGTTGAAATAAACGGCCACTTTGGGGGAATAAAATACGAAAATGCACAAATTAACCCTTGCCTGGGCGAGATTTCCGTACTGGATGATAGCATGTTGCGTGTACTGTAATTAGAGTACAATAACCTACACAACCAGGGCCCTATTTCATAAAAGATAAGATTCGTCTTAAGTGGACTTAAGAAGAGTGGTTCTCTACCTCTGGTTCTCTACCTCTTCTCAAGCTATACATTAAGAAGAATATTAAAACAATTCTCTGAAGTTGTGCTTTATGAAAATGGAATCATGTCTTAAGTCAGACCTGGGTCCTATTTCATGAAAATCGATTCATGAACTTTCAAATACTCGTCTTGAAAATGGTTACAACTTAAGAAAATGTACTCCTCTTACAAATTATTTTAACTTTGATGCAATAGGGTCCATACTTATGATATCACAGCCACACACACCCTCAACCGTCTACAGTCAGACAGTGGGTTTGCAACATCAGATATATAATTCAATTAGTTAACTTTTGAACGGTAGCCTATAGATCGATCAAAAGTAAGCTTTTATTTGTAATCTTAACAACTAACTACTAGATTTCAGTAGATAATTGAAAAATAACTTATCACAATCGCTAATTAGCCTTGTGAATCAATGAATCCAATAATAGATAACTATGAAATGTTTCTCCACATTCCTATGCATAAACTTATTACAAACTACACCCAAAACAAAAATAATTACATTTTGCACTTCATTTAAGATGACGTCAACCTGTAGAGATACCTCGCCTTAAGGGCTCAGCAGACTCTACAACGCTCGAACTCTTTGCGCTCTCATACATGCGAAGTAGCTCCACCATAACAAAATGACGCAGCCTGATTGGTCAACGGTGGTCAACGCTTGCGCTCAGCGTTGGAGCGTTGTGGAGTCTGCTGAGCCCTTTAATTTTTAACTATAGCTCCCAAAACCACACTCAACTATAATTCTTCATGTGCAATATTTCAAATGAAAGAGGAGCTAATCTAAAATTGTAAGGTTGGAGCTATAATTTTGGATATGTGAATCGTGAGCATATTTGATCACTGGCAAGTTAATTGTTGAGCAGTGTAAGATTGATAAGAGGGCGCTATTACATCGAATATGTTACCATGCGCTACTTCAGAGGTTCAATACCGAAAGGGACAAAATCCTTCTGTCGAGACTTGCACATAAATAACCATCTTTTGATGCTGGTTACAAAACTATCTATATACTATTATATACACGTTTAGTTATGCTCAGATAGAGCATTACAAAAACAACAAAATTAAGCACGATATTCCGATTTCCGGAATAATGTACTAAACTTTACAACACTTAATATTTACACTTGTACATTAGTTGCTCGTCTTCAGAATGCAGTCTCAAATTACACGTCTGTAAGACGGCGAACGTGTCTGTAAAATTGATGCCTTTTCATTCCAGCACCAGTATCAAACATAAACAAATAAATAAGATAAATAACAAAGACTCGTAGACGTTGAGTTTCTATAACAAACGATATCCTACAATGTTCCCACAAACGTTCATTCCATATTAGAAATGACAATACTGATAGAATATTAAGACAAAATGATATTTGGATTACAAATGTAATAAGGTGTACTTTTGATAAAGTTAATCGATACCGAGAAAGTTGCCTTACAAAAGTATCATTATCTTAATAAACACATCCATGTTTGTAATTTGAAATAACGGCAGTGCCTCAAAACTTGGAATAAGATATGTTAAACAATATTTTGACAGAACAACGTGGTGGTATAAAGCACCTTTAATGATCTAAGTAGGCTATCGTTACCTTTGAGACTTATTTGTAACCTGTTCGTATATATAGACCTGCTACAAAACGAATAAATACAGCATTAATAATGTATAGCTGATATTAAAAACAACACGAATCTTTATAAATAAGAAATTGTCCAATGTTATCTATATAACATCGGTCGCATCAACAATAATTCATGAATATCGACAAGATTTCATGGTAAGACTATACCTTTTGAATAGATTGCTCAATGCCAAAACGGCAGAGCGTAATACAAATTCATAGTTTAGACCTTCCGGAAAAGGAGTCGTTACTCTGAGTTGCGTGCCAATAAGGCAATCGTCAAACGACAGGACATCTGTCGTAGATATTTAAAATATGAATGGCATATACCGTATTTAACACTACAATGCGAATGTTACCGTACCATTGGCCGACACTTTAGACCTATCTCATTCTATATCATTTTCCATATGAAGCCAGTATGATAATGCAATATATCACAGGGCATATTAATTAAACATTTCACTTTATGGTACTACCTGCAAACAAACTCCGAACTGTTGATACACTAAATTAATGTTGTATTTGTGTATTGTTCTGCAGAGCGTTTTTGTTTTCTTCGTTCTATGAGAAAGCAAATGGACATTTTACAAACTTCGGGCAACTTTATAATACCATTTCTTCTCCACATAGAGATGCATAAAAAGGTATATCGGCGTTTGAAATTTATTTGAGAGACGTATAAATTATATTTAATATATTATTTTAAAGATGTTCAGCATAACCATAATAATCATGGTTGTAACGTTAACATTCTCTTTCACTGCTTTCATAAACAACGTCGATAGGATGATCGATGCTAGCGTGCGACCATCGCCAATGTACATTCACGTCCACTGGTGAGTGTGCAACTGGGAATTCTGGGGCCGAGTCTGATGAATCGATGCACGACGGGAAAAGAAAAGAAAATTTAAATAAAACAAAATCATAAACGTTTAACAAAAGTAAAAATCATAAAAAGAGCAAAGATGAGTAATAAATGAAAGTAAATCTTCCGTCGAGCAATAATACCGTAAATGTATAGTAAAACAAAAGTATAAAACAAAATGAAAACAAAGATGAAATGAAAGGAAGGGGAAAATAAAATGGGGAAAATGATGACATCCCAGATGTAATTATTTTATGAGTGGAGCTCTATCCTGTCTCCCTGTAAACAAACACAAAAAATGGTGTTATTAGACATCGAAATAAACATTAAAAGACGGTATTCTAAATAGATTTTGAACCAGTAGGCCTACTACGAGTATTGCAGTTATGTAGGTCTAATGATGATGGGATGCTTGGTATTTTTACTGATTTGCCTAGACTTCTAGTGTGCTAATGATGTATGAAGATTCTTATGAACTGATCCAAAAAAGATGATACATGTACTCTCTGTTTACGTTTCGGCAAACGCTGTTGCATTTCTCGACACATGTTTGGTTGTGGTGAGGTATTTACTGTCACCGACGCTAGAGGGCGTTTTCCCACCAGTGAGTTTGGAGCTGCCAATTTGTTTATTGTCTCCAAACAGTAAAAGTTCGTCAAAACATGTGATAGGTGATACTCTCGTCTCGGTCCATCTCCATGGCGGTGCCCTTTAATTTCTGATTTCCGGTTTTGAAGAACTTTTACTGTCTAGGATAAAAAAACCGAAATGGCAACTGTAAACCACAGCTGTGAAACCTCCCTCTAGCGCCTAGCAGCGATAACGGTAAACAATTCACCACAACCAAATATGTGTTAAGACAGGCAACAGCGTTTGCCGAAACGTACACAGAAATAATTTCATCCGAATTCATAGTCTAAAACGTAAATCTGGAAAAAATCAATTGAATTATGGAGACAAAAGATCTTTTTCGATAGACCAACATATAACATTTATAATAAATGTGCGCCTAGCCAGCAGCCACGTAAATGAAGCGAAATGATTGTGACGATTTCCTAACGACAGCGTAATAGTTATGGCAATCGCGCCTGGAGCGTCCGAAAAGGATGACTAAGGGCGCGTTATACGAGTTGTTATTGTTATTGTTATTATTTATTCATTATACAAACTAATGTACAGATATATGCTGACTTGACTTACCAGATCTTAGCTTGGTTTGATCGTCATCCTTTCCAACACCATACTTCGGTTTAAAGTCTGTTTAAAGAAGTAAACAATGAGTACAAGTGAAAGTTTAATCACCTGAATTTTGTTTTTCACACGGACGATATACCATGTACACAGAACCACTCAATGTATTCTGTAACCGACGCCGCGCCGCTACGCAAAAAAATAAAACTACCATCCACATTTATGTCAGACAATATACCACGGGTGTGCTCTAAAACAATAACTCTATTCTTGTTCTTAAACAGAAATTATCTGTTAAAATTAGAAACTTTCATTGCCCACATATTTCAACTTTACCCCTGTTATCAAATATTAACCCACAAACATTTTATCCAATCCCGTGCGGTGAGTACACTATGCGTCAGCGTACCGCGCCGCATAAGCACGCAGGAAAAAAGCAGTAAGACGCACTGCAAAAGATTCCTCTGAGAACCAATGAGAATTGCTAACACTTTCTTAGCCGTTTAACAATTTGTGAAAACCCATTGCTGAATACAGAAAATGTCATGGAAATAATTATGTTATTATCTTGTGATTATCTTGGATTCAGATAAATCAAAATACCAATTTAATTTCAAATGAGTATATTGTCCTGTTCATTATATGCATTACAATGATTCAAATAGCTAATAGACTATGTTTAAATTGTGATTACTTTTGTTTATAAACTTAATGGCATATTATTGTAACGTGTATTATGGCTTTCAAACAGATATCTTCAAGTGGTAATATTGGGTTTTTTTCAATTATTAATAGTCTAATATTAGAAATCCAATATTACCACGTAAAGATATCTGTTTGAAGGCCATCATATTCATATTAGGTATTTAGTGCCGAATAATAAGAGAGGCTGATGAAGGCTCTATTGTATTCGGTACAGGTCTCTCTCTTACTTTTCGACGGTGGTGCAGGTGGCATGCCCTTTCGTCTCTCGACTGCAGCACCGCCTGTGCCCGCATCATTTCGTAGAACGTTCAGACGATCCAGCGTCCCTTCTCGGCTACTCGGAACGCCACGGCGCCCTCCATGTCTTGAGGTGATTCTACTCTGGCGTTTCATGCGTATAGAGATATTTCTCTCAAGACGATTGGGAGTGGTGTAGTCTGCTTCCGACTCCTCCGTCAGAAAATGGCGCGAATAACGATCGTGCTGTTACATGAAATATATACATAATAGAAAGAATGATAATATCAAAATAATGTCAAACGTTTCTAATGTGACTTAGTAGGAGAGCACGTCGTGTGGTCAAGTGGATAAAGCGGATGAGAGCGAGCACGTGGCCAAATGGATAAAACGCAAGACTATAGGAATGTTGTGAGTTCTAGCCCCGCTATGGTCAACGTGTTTGTATTCATGAGCAATCGCGCTTGCCTAGTCGACCCAAGCGATATTTTGGTAGCTGTCGGGAAATGTCATCACAATCTAAGTGCCCTACACAAGTCGCCGGCGTGATCTCGTAATATAGTTTTTACTATCACACTCAGGCATTCAATATTTGTATACTAAAGACATCAAAAAAAGTAACTCGGCTGTTGTAAAAGCACCTATAATTTTAAAATTGTTACTCATATCCTAAAAATGAAAATACCAGGAGACGGACAATTTAATTACGGTGATTTTGACACCTTGTTTGTTAAAAATGATATAGTATTGTTGTCGCGGTATGTGCTTACAGATGAAAAGTGCCAATTCCATTGTTGCATTAACTCCTATTGATCTCTCTGATTCAGCGTGAAGATAATAGCGGGAATTTTGATAGTTTGCCCATGACGATGACCTGTCCTGTCTGTCTTCTCGGACCTTCTGAGCATTTGGAGTTTTAAATTCATCCTTTTTAATTGTAAAGAAGTACGCCTGTCATCCCCATTAAATTTGTCCCGGATTATGCTAATCAAGTTTACAGCACAACAAGAACAGCTAACCAAAATTCCCGCTATTATCTTCATGCTGAATCAGAGAGATCAATAGGAGTTAATGCAACAATGGAATTGGCACTTTTCATCTGTAAGCACATACCGCGACAACAATGCTTTATCGATTTTAACAAACAAGGTGTCAAAATCACCGTAATTAAATTTTCCGTCTCATGGTATTTTCATTTTTAGAATATGAGTAACAATTTTAAAAATATAGGTGCTTTTACAACAGCCGAGTTACTTTTTTGATATCTTTATAATAGATTCGTACCGTTTTATGTGGTTTAAGTAGATTCTGATCTAATAAGTTCATTTGATGCGCCACAGAAGTGTTGACGTCAGAGACGGCATTGAGGAAATCTTCTGTTCCATTTACTGGTTGCATCTCGATGTTTGAATCATCAGGAGTGCTGCAATGTATAACATTATATTGTGGTCAAATAAACATCTAACTTTATAACATAATTTTATATTAGCAATGTCTCTTTTAAATCGGTGGAAATACTGAAAACAACATACCGTATATGATATAGCCCATAAGGAATGTGATGTACAGTCATCAAAAAAAGAGGAGTGACAGACAGGAAATTACAATGGGATTTCTGAAATTTACTCTTCTTATAGACGATACTGAACCATATGAGTAAGCAAAACTTACAAGCCTTGGTTAATGGCCTGCTGCTGCAAGTCATTGGTAGATGCAGTGTTGGGCAGAGCGCCGTGTTTGTTGATATATTCCCGGGCTTCCATTTCGTTTAACTGCGCCGCGATCTTGAAGAATTTAGATTTTCCGGTCTCCTCTTCGTAGTTTCTTAGTAGTAATTTCTGGACGTAGTTGAGGTTAAACCACTCCCACCTGTTTTAACGCAAACACGGACAATAATAATGTTCATTCGTAAGTAAATAATACATTTTTAGTATTCATCTTTATCATTTAACATGTTTAGTGCAAAACACTAAGGATGCTTATAGGAGGGTATGTCTATCTAGACCCTACATTTCTATAATTTCATGCATATAGGATACTAAACTATACAGTTGTCGGTATTGGAAAGACAAAAATAATGGTATGCCTCCGTTAGCCTTCTGCTGTAAAACCCTAACTGGAAGCAGATAGTGATAGCTCTGGTGATTCCGACTCGTTTCTCACAAAAATAGCATTATAGTCTTCCTCGGGACACTAACGTTATGCTTAAAGGGAATAGCGCATGGTGAGGAAAAGAAACCGCTGACGACGATTTTGTACCAGCTAAACCTTAGCTCATAACTAATACATCACTTACATCATACGATAGAAAATGCGTTCAATCAAATGAAGGATGGTTGATTGAGCGCGCCGTCCACATTGGGTTAAGAGATTGTTGTAGAGTCGCACACAATACCGCTTGCATGTAAACATACGTAGAACAATTACAGACTGCGCCTATGTCCAACTTGTTTAGATTCAAATAGTCGCCGCGCGCTGTTCAATTTTCGTTAGAATCCTCACCATGACCGCTTCCCTTTAAAAGGCACGGCATCTACAAACGCTTAATATCCTACGTCTCTTTCCGCGTGTGTACGCCAGAGATTTAGATTGGCGCGCGCGTTTATGTGTACTGCAATCAGTATTAAAGGAATATGTGTGATAAAAGTATCCTACCTCTTCCTGACCTGATAGTGTCCAAAATGTCCCAGTATATCTTCCACTCCAGACATCAGGTGGGCGTTTAACTGTCAAATTAAAGCAAATCACACACAATAACCACACAGAATGAACACTTACAGCAATAGGTGGCGGAAGCGGGGAAAAGGGGACGTACCCCCTCCCCAAATGTCACGACCCCCTCTGCACCCCCTCCCCAAAGCGACCCATAGAACACGTGTACTAAATATGTCCCCTACTATCCTAAATTGTCCCCGTCCCTCCCCCCCCCCCCCCCCCCCCCCCCCCCACCCCGCCACCCTGAATTTCATCTCTTCCAAAACACATATTCCTCTTGTTGGGTGTCAATTCAGGGGGTTGCTGAGAAATATGTCCCAAATTTCTGGGGGCGATAGCGGCAATGCTCATTTTCCCCATGTTATCTGCCATAACATCATCATTTTGGTGATTATGATATCCGACGGATTTAGTACATCCTGTTCACACGGCATTTTAAGGGTCATTCCCCTTTCACGAGCGCAATTAATTTCGTAGTCCATTTCAAATATTTGCTAACACTATACAGATATTGAATTTCATCTTTACAAACAAAAGATAACAGGTATTGATATGAATATTTACTTATGATATACATTAGTCATCGAATTAAACAGGGGAAAATCCCGGTAAAATCCCCTAGCCCCAGACACTATTAACACGCCGATCAAAGTGCATCAGTTCACGACATTGATGATAGATAATGCACTGTTGTACCAACCCAGTCTCTTCAAAAACAGGTTCCTCCACTGACCTCCAGTCTTTACCAAACTTAACCCATTATTTGTATTCATACTATTCATGCTATTGCGGAATGAACTCTATTATCAGTCAATTTAATATCCCGCTGATTGCGACAGAGCAACTTTGGACAGAGACTAGTTATTGGACATTACGTTTCTCGGATACGTTTGGAATTCAAATCTGAACGCTAATCGAATTGGCTTGTGATATAGAGTGGCTTAATTAACATATTCCGTACACATTTGATCTTCTGTTGTTTTCAAAAAACGAACGTATTAAAATTCAAGCTTAAGTTTAGATGAAAGGCTACGTTTGGTCGTTTCATAAGCATGATAAGTGAGATATCAAAAATTAACATATTCTGACATTATTTAACCATTTTAATTGCAAAACAAAAGACCGTTAATTAATCAATTTTGATTAAGCTACATACTAATTATATTTCGGCCTGTAAAAATCGAATTATTGCCGAATAAAGTTAATTAATTGTATTTAAGTATACACATTTTTGGTAAAGACAAAATAACCAAATCGTTAAAAACTACCAATTGGCAATTCATTTTTAACAGAAGCTGCCAATTGGCAGTAATTAAAGATAGATTTCAACACTTGTTGTTACTTTTGGTCAGTCAAAATTGAAATATCACGAACTATAATCCCAAAGTATTTACATGAACGTCCAATGCAAAAACAAAAAAATCCTCTGAGTTACATACCCGTTCAAATATCTTCTCGTTGACTGTAGGCTCGAAATGTTCCTGCTTTTTAATCTCCAAAATATTAACTAAAGGTTTGATGGTTATACCCTGTGAAATATGGATGGAAAGAAACCAACAAGAAGTGTTACAATATACATGTATCAAGAACCAATTTACATTTCTTTGCGGACTCACAATATTGATTACTTTCAGTTACTCCAAGAGTGCACAGGTGACTTGAACATGCACTACCATTACATAACTACATTTACACGCTGTATTATTTTTTGTAAAGGATAATACTCATTCATTCAGCTCTTAGTTGGTAGTTTCAAACCAATCACTAAGCATGACTAACCGGGAGCGCATTAGCAGCATTGAAAATGTCTAATTGCGCGCCGGGTGCGCGCTTCGTTTTTATGCTATGTTCAGGAGAACGGGTTCGTCGATTTTTACTGCGGGGGTTACAAAAAATGTGTTTATTCGTTATTTAAGATATAAAATATAAACACAAATGTAATTGATTTGTATTGTTGTATGTGAATTAGGTCAATACCTGCGAATGTTTGTGTCTCGAAACTTTAAAAACTCAATGCATTTGCGAAAATGATGATGGTCACAGTAGGACTCCCCAGGCTTAAGGAGTCGTGCTAATAATCACTAAATCACATATCAACATTAGCGCCCGTGAATTAAGTTTTCTTATTTCTCTCGAAACAGCATAATACGGTATACGCATTTCCTTTTCTTGTGTAATTTCTTTGTATAGTAAATTTAGGTATGGTAACCACCACAATTTGCTTTTGCTTTTTGAAGCTGAATTGAGAATGCGTAAGGTAATCTGCATTTTTCCTTTTGGCATTATGAAATTTAAGTTTGTTTCCATAAAGAATATTAGTACAAAGTACTAACCTGTATGAACATAGTAAACATGACAACAACCACTGTCGTTGTAAAGAGGATTTCTTTGCTGCCCACCAATTCCTTACACAATAGCGCCACCAACGAAAAGGCAATCGCACCTCGGATGCCACCGTAGCCCATGACGAACTGATCTTTTTTACTGATTTCCGCCAGACGGAATCGATTCATGAGAGCTGTCTGCCACATAACACCTGCGCATGTATAGAGATAGCGTGTTAATTTAAACATTCCAAGGTTGGGAAACAGTAGACCTTGACTCACTTTTTGGATCGAGTTTGGGTGTTGGGACCAAAATCACCATTTGAATGGTGTGGGAAGTGGGATAACTTACGATATTAATAGTCAGGCGCTAATCGATCTTAGGTAGCTGTATGGTTTGGTGGTAACAAATTAAGGCTAAATTAATTATATGACGTATTCCAAAATTTAATCCGTAAAAAGGTTACATAAGGTTACATTCTCTAATCTTCCTGATTTAGAGAATAAATGTATTGTTTTTAGACCGTACATATTGTCTGACATAAATGCGGGCGGTAGTATTATTTTAAGTGGAACAATGACGTCGGAGTTGTTTCACGCCAACACAGTCATACTTTAGACATTTATTTAATCAAAATTGTAACTTTAGTTGCCCACATTTGTCAACATTTACCCCTGTAGTGTCGAATAACCCAAAAGCATTCCATCCAATCCCGTGCGGTGAGTCGCCATGCGTCAGCGTAATGCGCCGCATAAGCACACCGGAAAATCGCAGTAGACGGACTGCAGATGTGCGCGTTATGGAAGAAAACTATAGTTACACGCACTGCGCGAGGGTGGTCACACTTAATATAAAGGGTATTCTAATAACAAAATGTCCCATTGCCGACATTGAAGCCCTTATCTAGTGTTTAACGCCCTCGATTTACAAGGTACATTTATGGTAATGAGTTGACGCAAAAGTACATCGCGCTAAATTTCGCGTCTCAATGTCCCTTATAAGGACTTTCGTGCTGTCAATCATGACGTTGTCAAGACAGCGCCCCCATTTTGCAAGGTACATTTTGCGCAATCACTCCCATATGCCCATATATGGCAGGCTTCATTTTTGCGATTCGAATAGCCTCTCCCACTACTATTAAACTCCCTGGTATCACGAAACGACAATACAATCGATTCTTTGCACTTGTCATCATGTGTATCCCATAAAGAGAGATCGCCAAATGTTTCATTTGTATGACTGATGGCGCTTGAAATAGGTATTTATTCCTGCCTAAGTGAGCAAAAAACTAGCCATAAATAGAATAAATCTAGTGTTCAGAACCTAATTACAGTTGCAGATATCAGTATGTTCATATGTTGCTGAACACACAGGACACACAAGTGGCATGTCACATGCCCGAAAGTTGCCCATTTGACTTTGACTATTCCAGTCGAAGTTCATACACCCCCTATGCAGTGGCGTACCGACCGGGGGGCAAGGGGGGGGGGGCAAGTTGCCCCTGGCTCCAAATACCGGGACGCTAAATTCCCAATACCGGGACGCTAAATTTTCATAAGGAAAAAAATTATTGCCTAAAACACTGATGATTGGGCATTATTTGTTGACTGTTGTGCTTTTTGGACTGCGAAATTGTGTGACCGTGCTAAATTTTGTAACTGTGCGAAATATTTTGACCATGCAAAATTTTGTGACCGTGCGAAATTTTGTGACCATGCGATATTTTGTGACCGTGCGAATTTTTTTGACCCCCCCTCCCCCCCCCCCCCCCCCCCCCCCCCCCCCCCACTTACGTGAAATTCACGAGGTGACTGACTGGGAAAAAATTTGGGGCAACCTTTTACGAAAATTTACGCCACTATCGGGACGACATACTTCTGCCCCCCCCCCCCCCCCCCCCCCCCCCTGGCTCACATGCCGCGGTACGCGCCTGCCCCTATGGAAGACATAGCCGTAATCTTCCACTCAGGGAGTGCATATTTCAAATAGAGCCAGTAACCCCGTAATTCACACTCCGTGAAGAGATTAAGCTAATGTCTTCCATTAGGATGTTAGGGGGAGACTATGGATTTCAAATGGAACAACCCATTGCTGGTCGGGACAGTTATCTTTAGATTAGCGAGATCATAAGGATACACGAAGATTACATACGTTAGGGTAGCTGGTAGTCATGTTTTATTATAGCAATAATGGTTTGATCCAATTCGAACTCAGTCACTGATAGAATCTAGCCAATGCCGAATTACAACTATTTCCTCAATACCCAATATGTCCGTCCATTCGTGCCCGGTTCTTGTGGTATGATCACTTCCTGTTGATGGGTGTTTATTATTGAGTGCATTTGTTGTCTAGAGCATTATTAATACATCTAGTTTCGGATAGCGCCACGTAAAAAAAAGGTCATGGTGTGGCCGGGCTAGTTTAGGTGTTTGACAATTGATATTGAAAAACAAAAGTGCGCATTGTTTAATTCATGGCATTCCAGTCATCCTTCAAGTTTTCAACAACTTCCCCATACCTTGAAGCAAATCATTGTTAATTTGAGATAACCCACACTGCCAACACGCTGCTTGGAAACCAGCACGATCGCTGTTTACATCGACTTTTGAAATAATAGGAACTTGATTGTTATTTTAATTTGTCATTTTAGTGTCAAGGTTTGTTTAAATAGTTCGAATGAAATTATTAAAGATGAAGTACAATTTTAAATGATATTCCTATTTACATTGTCTATTTATAAAATGGTGTTCAAATCCTTGGCCGTTGTTCAAAGGGCTTAAATCATGTTTCAGCGTAAATGTGCAACACCAATCTACCATGCGAACACCGTTGTAGATTGGTGATACACATACGCTGAAACATGATTTAATCCCTAATTATTCATCCTATATTGACGGCATTCTTTGAAGTCAAACCAACTATTATTATAGTGTTATCAATATCAATGACTTCCCGTGCATTGTTTATTCACCGTCGTAGTGAACTTGAAATATCCAGGTCTTATATGCTTTGTTTCCTCATTTGTATGCAAACCCATTGAGTTAGTGTGGCGATCATTTCCCGAGTGGTTCAGACGTAACTATAGGGTGAACCTGGTAACCAAGCAACTACTACACCAGCAAATTATGCAAATAAGATGAGTAGGGCAGCAAATCAAAAACGGTGTTAATACTCACCAATAAACCGGTAGACAAAACAGAAAAGCAGCGTGAAGCTTACAAAGGCCGTGTTCCATTCGTGGTTCTCTGGCTCGGCCAAGGTGGTGTCACCGAGGAAAATAAATATGAGTGTCTCGCTGACACTGCTCAACATCTTAATAACATGGCGTAACGTGACCTTTGACTGATGTGCGATATTCTTCTCCACGTACGGCTTCATGAACATTGCACAGAATACAACACTGGAAAATAAAATGTATAAAGAGTATGTTGGACCGTGAACCAAAATACTTTGAAGAGGGGTGTTAAGGAGGCCATTTACATCCGAGTAAACCAGCCGTCACTCAACAGGGACGGGGGCCGATACAAGCTTCCAAGAGTGTTCGACCTGATTTTGGGATCACGTGTCCGAAAGGTCACTGACCCCAAATCTAAGTTGCCAGTCTCCAGATGATGATCGATGTGATCGGTCGAAAAGTCGAGGTATGTCAAACCATTGTGTTGAGATCATAAGCTTAATTTTCAAATTATTGTCTACCAACACAGATGAACTTTCACGCTAAGAGTATGTTTATGTCTACTGTATGACAATATTACGTTAATGCGTTGGTTATATGCATGCAATTTATGGTTAACAAATACATGTCTATGAAACAAAGATCCTAGCTGTTGTAGATTGAGAGTGGGAAGCGCATAATAATCTGTTTGAAATTATGCGTTGAATCTAGTCCGATTCCTTAACGTCCCAACGTCTCTCGCACATCAAAAGAGGGCGATTTTACATGCCCTTTTGAAATCACACATTGTATATAATTTGAAAGAGAGAATATTTTGTTTTAACAATTAGCAATTTTTTCCATAACACAATCGCTAGCTATCCATAATGCCGCTTTTTTGTCATTTCTATCAATGACGTTTTTTGGATTATTATCATGATTACGTCTCAAATTATGACTGTTGCTACATGAGACGAATAATACCTGATTCGTCTCAAGTTGCTACGTTATCTTTCAAATTGAAAAAAAACACCACTTATTATTTGTAATACTAGTTTCATGTCGGTATGTTCCGTATGGAATTTTGTATAGCTTTCATGACCACCCTGAACAATACTGAAGAACCCGACCTGCCCTCGTCTGACTACCTCTTTTGAAGCTCCTAGTTTTGAGAATCAGGGAAGCCCACCGAACCTAACAACATATTTTTCGATTCCTAAGCGTTCATTGTCATTCGTACATATATTTATACTCTTAACGAAAGAAAAAAAGCCTTACGATAAAATAGGAGATAGTTTCAACATCTCTGCAGTAAGATACGAAGCATATGCCATTGAAAGTACCACTACCGGCTCTACAATAGGAACGTGATATGTAAATTTGGTAAGAAAAGATGTAACAATCCCGAATATCAAGCCGATTAATGTGCCACCTATACTGACTACGAAGAAGGAAAACAACCCGGAAACGATATGCACCATCGTTAAGTTTTCTTCACCGATTTCGTTGAAAGTTTCGAACATTCTGTACAGCACCTGTAAACAAACAGAACAAATCCCGATTATCACGCGAAAATTATAATTCTTTTTTCTATTTTTTAAACCATTTTGTTAAGATGCTTTTTGTTGTTGGTTTTGGGGGTTGTTTGGGGGTTAGTTTGTTTGTTTGGGGAGGGTGTTGGGGGTGGAGTATTTTGTCATTATTTTGTTATTATTCTTAAGATGATTGAATACTGTCAACTGTTATTATTGTCGTCATGTTTGAAGTTTAAAAAAATAGGCAATATAAACAAAAAGGACAATAATGCCATTCATAGAAGAAAGATGCTAAAGAGACTCAAATCACATTTGTAAAGACATGTTAACATCAAATACACTGGTTTGGAGAACTATTTGCACATAAATCTTTGATGAATCACACTCTAAATGTAATTGATTTAAAAATTGGCATTTTTGTATATATTATTTGGTTAACTAAACAAAAAAGACAATGAAACACCCACTAGTTCAACATACACAACAATTCAAAAATAATTACAATTGTGACGGCATCGTTGAGCAGTGATTCTCCGAACACAAGTATATGCAGCATTTCGTTGACGTGAATCTCTTCAAACACGGCAAGAACAGCAACCGGGTCGACGGCTGAGATGAGACTACTAAAGGTCAAACATTCCAGAAGGCTGATCTGTTGGAAGAGGTCATTAATTGGGAGATGTTTTAATTGGTAAATGAAATGCAACATGTTGGTAGTTTCATAGATGTGAAATCGCGCTCAAATTAAAAAATATTCTGAAGGGGTGTGTAACAGATTTGATTAAGTAAAGGATAATGGCCGAGTATCGCACCATTCTGGGAAAATAATGACCGAGGCGTAAGGGTGAGGTCTCAGGTGGGTATTAAGGTTTGATATTGCAAGCGTATTAAATACATTTCCTCCCGGTCAATATAATGGTGTCCTTTTGTTTGCTGAACATGTAGATCCCAATTTCTTTGGAATACGTCTTATTTGAGTATAGTCTGGAACTTATCGCAATTCACCTGAAAATGTTGCCATTAAACTGGCGATGTCACGACCGTTCCATGTATCAACTTTAAAGATCTCATATGCGCACAATATGTTGAAAAGGGTCAGCGAATTCAGACCAAAAGCGGCTTGCAAATGGAACTTTTAAATACTTTATTTTGTGTGTGTATTATATAGAAATCACATCGTTGCGTTGAAAGTGATCTAAAGTGTGATGGAGGATATGACCTAAAGAGCAAAAAGCCAAGTACTGTACAGTGACTTACCTTTCCCGCTAGCAACCAGACCGATATACCATATAACGAAAACCCTATGGTGAATGTGTTAAAAAGTGTGCCGACAACGGCGTACAGTAAAATAGTGCCTATGTTGTTGAAGAAGGCTTTGGATGGCATGTAGTAGCCTGCTTCCAACATGATCGGAGGTAGAAGAAAGATGAAGAACAGTTCTCCATTGAGACCACCTGAGACTTCTCCATGGAAACGCTCCGGTAGAAACGAGATGATGAAACCGATAATGAAACCGATTGTGATGAGTAAGCAACTCTCTGGAAAGTAGTTGGGAAACCTCGTGTGGTGAAAAGCTGTGGACGAGACAAAAGTATGGGGTTATATTAATATTGATCTATATAAGATAAATATGTATCAAGTCTCTTGGGCGGCGACAAAACACTGGTTCTACGGGCAAACGGGCTTCCAAAATTTTAAAACTTGTTCGAATGATTTTTTTAAATTTATTTCGTAAAAATGGGTCGGTCGGGGCCGCAGAACAATGATTGTTTTCTGTCGCCTTATTCGGAATGAATCCTTTTCTTTTTAATTCATCATTTGATACTAGATATTTCTGTATAATATTCAAGATTTTGTAGATTTTGTTTGCCCCGGTTTATTTGCGCCCTCTCCTGTTCTTGACTGCCGACCAAGCTTTTCATCTATTTATATATACAGTCATCACAAGAAGTAACTGACCTGTTAATAAATGTGCTGATAACTCTAAAAGTATAACTCCTACATACACATATTGAATTGTAAACATGTTGAGAAATTTCTCTTCTTGAATTTGAGATATTACACGCTACGAATGGCTGATTATTAAGGAAGCTACAATTCTAAATGTACTGTCAAGTCTGATTTTCATTTTCAGATTTTCATTTTCAACACGGGGACTCAGACCGGCAAATTATTGATTACTGGTAGTGGTAGTGCCAATTCACCCGTCGATGGCCTGGTTGTTGGATAGTCGGCCGGTGGCATTGTTACGGTTAAGCGATACGGCACACACGCTTACCTGTCGTAGTCTCCCCGTGTTGAAGAGAAAATGTTAAAATGAAAATCAGACTTGCCCTAACGTTTGGGATCATAACTTCCTCATTAATCAACCATTCTTAGCGTGTAATATCTCAAATTCAAAAAGAGAAATTTCTCAACAACTTTATAATTAAACATGTTTATGTAGGAGTTATACTTTAAGAGTTATCAGCATGTTTATTACCTGGATAGTTACTTATTGTGATGACTGTATATAGATTTCACTTGTTAAGGCTATACCTTTACCGTTTCCGTTTGATTGATTCCTGTTTTGCTCTTTGCTTTCATTTTCATAATCATGCACACATTCCATGTGAATATAGTCGTGGAAGAAAAAAATTTGATACATTTCAAGCACTTTTTCTTTTGTTCTCTTATCCAATGCTACGCATCGATCGTTCACTTTCCATGGCATTGGTAGGAGCAGATACTGTAACATATTGTGATAAATCCTTCTAATTTGGTATTTGAAATGAAAACGCTGGGATTAGACAAACGCTAGAGTTGTATTTTGCGTCCTCAGCGTAGCAATACGCATGCAAATTGGCTCCTATACATCGTTTCAATAAAGCAATGTTTTCCTCTCGACTCCATTTTCATCAGTATTTGTTAAAATGGTTGGTGGTTTCAAAATACTACTGTGTTCGTAAAACCCTACAGTAAAAGTGTCATGCCTACAGTATAAGTTTTAACCCTTCAGTAAAAGTGTCAACCCTACAGTATAAGTGTCAACCCTACAGTATAAGTGTCAACCCTACAGTAAAAGTTTAAACCCTACAGTAAAAGTTTCAACCGTACAGTAAAAGTGTCAACCCTACAGTAAAAGTGTCAACCCTACAGTAAAAGTGTCAATCCTACAGTAAAAGTGTCAATCCTACAGTAAAAGTGTCACTTTTACTTTGGCGCCTAGCGTATTGATTGTACAGGTTTGTGAACTTCATTTTGTAATTTTGTAAATTGTTCGTCGTTATTCGTGAGTAGCAAGCTTTATGACACAAGGGATTTGTCATATTTCCAACGTGTGAGTCAATAACAACAGATTCCGTGACGTGACTCATTTGTGCCTTTAATAATAGCTGTACATGGCAAACGACCAAATCTGGCAATCGGCTTAAACTGGAAATGCATTGCCTTATCAGGCGATACTGCATTTTTTGTTATTGCTTATTTTTGTGAATGAACAAAAATACACGTTACACGACTGGGTCAAACTCGATAGTCATAAGGGTCGCTAGTCATAATGCTCCTAATTCGTTAACTGCCATAACCCTAACCCTAACCCTAACCCCAACCCTAACCCTAAACCCTAACTCTAACCCTAACCCTAAACCCTAACTCTAACCCTAACCCTAAACCCTAACCCTAACCCTAACCCTAAACCCTAACCCTAACCATAAACCTAAACTATAACTCTAACCCTAACCCTAAACCCTAACCCTAACCCTAAACCATAACTCTAACCCTAACCATAACCCTAAACCCTAAACCCTAACTCTAACCCTAACCCTAAGTTCCTACCTTATGACTAGCGGGAGACCCCACACGCCTACCTGTTGTCAACGACAGTTCAATGTGCCTATATTTTGACTTAAATGTCTGCATATTGGGTTATTCCAAAAAAGCTGCTACCAATTAATTAATCAAATGAGTAATTAATTAACAATTAACTTTCTAATGAATAAAGAATAAGGTTACTCATTGTCACTTCAAAATCTGAAGGCGACTTTTGTTGTAATTAACAGAATGATCCCAAAGACAATTACTAGTTTACTTGTTTGAAAATAATGTTACTCTAGATCCCAGAATTCCCAGGAATAATGATAGATTTATTCTTGTTGTTAAAATAAGTAGCAACATATCTGAAAATGTTACTCTTTTCTTTATCAAATGGCTATCTTACGTTGTTTTAGTTCTCTTCCTTGACAAAGTATCCCATTTGGTATCCCATCAAGCATTTCCCACTTATTATTTACTAAGCCATATTACTTATGAAGAACATTGAATGAATGAAGGTAACATATCATTTTTATTTTACCTTACACCCTGAAAATGTTGAATGATTTCAATATAGCCATTATCTGCACATGGATATCCTTACCATGGACGTGTACTGAATTAACACTATGATAATATTACAATTTGCATTCCTTGTTCCCACCTTTGTAGGATATCCGGTTGTGATTTTTATCATGTAAATGCTGTAGATAACAAGCTTTCACCACAGTATAGTACAGATAACTATCAATATCAGAATTTTGGAAACAATTGATACAGTGATGAATGGAAATTGAGTCATAAAAGCATCGGTATTTCACCAATTTGATTTAAAACTCTTGGAAAAGGTAAAAAATAATAATCATTTTCCAATCCCCTCAGAGAACATGGAGAACGAAATTAAAATCTATCAATTTCATTTTGCCAGACTTGATGACTTCCTTTAGGTAATTGAAGAACAACTTCGAACTTTAAAGTATGTAAAGATTATAATCTAACGCTCCTCTGTCAGTTGGCTTTGTACCTCAATGGTAGTTCTGATATCAGAGCCGCCTATCATGTCTACAACTTGTATTACCCTACCGTCTTTGTATAATTTTTTATATATGACTTGTTTTACCGTCTTTAACTCTAATCTCCACTGACCATGTACACCCTCTACGGCTCAACTCCACTGACCAATACTAGTATCCAATACTACATAAGTATCCATTGACCATGTTCCCCTCTACCGCTCAACTCAATTAAACCAATTTATCTCCACTGCTGACCATCGGAGTTGAAGCCGGTTAGCCAAAACGACAGTTCTGATAAAATCAAACTACTTCTGCCAGGATTCTGCGGGGGGCGGGGGTGGGATAACCTCGTTTACAATTTATGTTCCATACAACTATCACATAGTGACGAGTAAATATCCTAAAGGTTGTGTGAGATATTAACAGAAATCTTGGACAATCGTCCAAATGTGTGGTACTGACCCTCGGCCCAGTATACGACCCGGTCAAGACAGATGATCATAAATACTGTTAAGCAATGGTTTGTGCAGACTATTTTCTTGTTACATCAAGAGGGCTCCGTCTATATTTAGAATGGGACCGTTAGGCTCTGTAGATAGAGCTACCTCAATGGATGAGAACGTTGTGCTAGTGTTACAACGATTGCCGGTTCGAATCCGGTTAGGAGCGCATGTTTGTGTGTGTGTATGTGCACTGGTCTGCTCTGGGAAAAGGCAAATAATTTCATCAATATTATTGTGTTATATGTTTCTAAAACAATCACATTGTCTATAGTGCAGTGATCAATATCGAAACACATCATCGATTCTTATCCTAGCCAAGTGGACTCATTTGTACTTAGTAACTGGAGTTCCCGGGTCATAGCGACTGTGTCGTGGTCATAGTGAGTCATTTGATTATTACACGGGATACTACACGAATTACTATGTATAGGCCTACCTTGCTTGACCTTTTGTTATAATTTGGTGGATATAATATGTAATTAGTACGGGAGCAAGGGGGACCCTCCGTCTACTTAATGAAAACATTGTGTCTTATGTTTAGATCTCAGATAATCTCAGAGCCCGTCTCAGAGTTCAATTTAAAATGTCATTAAAAGTCCTGGAAAATTTGAAAATTCACTAAGTGCAGACACAATTAGGAAATCTGCACAAAAAGGCTATTTCAAGAATTTCCTAATTGTTACGGTTCTTGCCATATCGGGAATAGCGTATTTGAGGACGAACACTTATATATATATTTAGTATTCTTATTTATCTATTCAATATTTTTTCCGGGATATT
Organism: Ophiura sarsii; assembly: GCA_035610835.1. Taxonomy (NCBI): domain Eukaryota; kingdom Metazoa; phylum Echinodermata; class Ophiuroidea; order Amphilepidida; family Ophiuridae; genus Ophiura; species Ophiura sarsii. Next base: position 26,727,099 of record CM069448.1, read on the forward strand.
TCCCGTTGTGATCTTCGGATAATTATTTATTTTTAAACTCATCCTTCAGTACATATCTGTTGCTGGATATATTATTAAGTGATTAGCACCTTTGTCACACAGGAAATAATGGGATGATATATCTGTATAACTGTGTTGAATTAAGCCAATGTTATCTTCAAAGTGAGTAAATATCAAATTAGATAATAGTGGTAAAAAAATGGGATGTCAGCATTGTATTTATTACGTTACATTTTATGCCATTTTATTTCTTAGGCCTATGTTACATTTTGCGAGTACTTTTAAGATTGTTCTTGATGATGGTACATGCCATGTGTGGGCTGTTTCTATACGTAGATTACACCTAACATAACAAGTTCCAGACCAGGTGTTTTAATGATAGCTACAAAAAACTGAGACACATTAAACGAGAAAATCTCCTCTCCACAACAAGATGACATCTCATTCATAAAATCAAGTTGATACTGGGGAAGTTATGGTTTAAGTAACTAAACTAACCGATCACAAAGTTGCATTAAAGTGATTTTCAATGGAATATCATTGTCTAGTGTGTGCTCAGGAGTGACAATTTGTTTTCAAATGAATCAATACCAAAGCTCATCATTCATCCGTAAATGCCTGACCGCTTTCGATAACACAGTGTTCAATACAAATCGATGACATTCCATACACAAAAAAACCCCAAATATTTACCGGTTAGTCGTTGTTACTAAAGTAAAACACCATAACTTAAAAAGTATCTACTCAATTTTTTATCAATGAGGTATCTATCATATTGTTGAGAGGAAACTGGCTCATTTACTGTATTTCTTAGGGTATTTTTAATTAGCAAAGCACCTTATCTGGAACGTTTTGTGTTAGGTGTATGTGAAGAATGATCTGAAACCGAGCAGTGGTTGGAACATGCACTACTTCGTGTGGCCTTGCACTCTCATTATATCAGTTGAGATAAGCCAACTATCCCGCAATTGTTGGATGTGACCATGGACTTATCAGACAGATAGTCCATGGTGTGACAATGTGCAACCAAACTCAATCAAGATTGTAAATAATTATCAGCTATTAAAATGCGTGGAACAAAAACGTAAACTACATGAATGCTGTTCTTATGAAAGTTTTAAAAAATCTGATTAAAAGAATCTAATTGAAAAGAGGTAATAAGCCTATTTGGAAAACTCCGCCTTGCTGCACTTGGAATGTCTTCGCAACAATGTGTGAACTGTTTATCAATTTGTTGGACCGTTTTATTCGATAAGGCATTTTCAAGTCTCTGACGGAATCAAATGTACCATTTAGTTATTATAGGGACATTTATTTTACCGTGTAGTTGACCGATACCTGGGACATTTACACTTGATCCCTTTGTTCATATGGATGATTGTAGGCTATTGCCAACCACTCCCTCCATAAACATTCACAGTTCTGACAATTAAATCTCAGATTTGTAAACATGCTTAAAGATAGGAGGGGTCATTCGTACTTTACAATAATCCTCAAAAATCCTCACGTATTATCCTTTAATATATCAAGGTACAAAATTGCGTTCGCCTTAACGCCACGCCCTATGGACAACAGATTTAATTATGATTTGTATAATCGACCACCTATATAATTTCTAAATTCTTACTCACCAATTTTTGCCAAGCTAGCAAGCATTACCCAGATAACGACCACATAAGGGATATAAACCTCGACCCATTCTATCGCCACTATCTCAAACGTCGTAACATTTCTCTCGACACACGCCCCTTCTTCTTCCGGAAGCTCTCCCAAGAAACCACGCTCATCTTTCTCTCCTCCGTCTTCGCCATCCAAGCCATCTGATCCGAACCTTGTATCTTCCTGCTGTAATGTCCGAAATGGTAGGGCGAGAAGGAAGCCGAGAAGCACCAGTCCAAAGCGAGTAGCTTTCTTCGTGGCTATCCTTCGAAGTATGTTCAGCAACATCATCTTTGTGACGTGGAAATCATGCAACTTTTAATTCCAGGACACAGATGTAATATTTCACCAAAATTAGCTCTACTTAAAAATGGAACAATTCCAAACCGCCCTAAATCTGCTCAAAATCGAACTGATACTAAATGTCTTGTTGAACAAGCACTGCAACTTCACACAAGAAAAGTTACCTCTGCCGGACGAGAGATATGCAAAAGTGTGAAGAACACTGCCCTTTTGCTACTCTCTTTAATCTCTGCCCATCGGAAATAATGACTACAACATATACCGATGCCTGGTTGTACACCGGTAGTGAAATGACTGATAAAAGACGTTTTGATTTGACTATAATACTGCTATACCACATTACATGCTATACTGCTATACCACATTAGGTATAATGACTGTATTTGTATGTCAGTAAAGTAATTGTTGTTGTCAAGTTGTTGGTATAATGTGTAGGCCTACACTTGCCACATTTTATGTCATGTTCCATAAATAAGATTCTTCGTTGCAATGATGTAGCGAAATTCGGGGTGCATTTATGTTGTAATATAGGCCTACCAGCGTCAGAATTAGAGAAAGAGGTCAACTTACTCAAGAGTTTATGACTGTATTGTATTTATTTATTTTATGTTATGTCTTTATGTTATTTAATTCATATAGTTTTGTATTTGAGTAGGCCTACGTGTGAGAATGTTTATATACAGCCACCCCTTGAAGTTTAAAAATATTATTTGACATTATAGTAAACAAAATTAACCTATGACACTATAAAATAACTTTCAATAATTAATATAATCAACTTAATTCAGTAAAAAGATGAATTAGACCCTCTCGCAATCAGCGTATCTGTACCCTAAATATATCCTTTTCAAATTAAGTTGAGCATTTGTGAAGTGCCCGTTTCATGTTCTAAATACATAATAATAATAATAATAATAATAATGATGAATACTAATATATACATTTGATTAGCGTCGCCTATCTAATTATCGAATCCGAGACGCTGATATTAACAAACAAAGAGTAAAACCATGTACAACCTGTTTTAGAGCATGTTCAACACTTTGAGCGGGTGACAACGTAGTGATCAATACGCTATGTATACGTTGAGCATTCGCTGCGTGAAACGTTTCGCACGTTGTGTGTATAGGTTGCTTATTCGACAGCTGTTCGGCCATGCTCTTAAGAAGAAACCTACACACAACGTACGAAACATACACGCAGCGAATACTCAACGTATTCGTAGCGTAATGATCACTACGTTGGCACCCGCTCAAAAATTTGAACATGCTCAAAAATTTGAACATGATCAAAAAAAATCATAAACCCCAGCGTACCTCTGCGAACCGCTAACGAATACAATGGCCAAATATGTCACTAACGAATGACACCTTATACGAACGTACACCCACATTTCCAAAACGTCAGGCACACGTTAGCTCTAAGTAATACGCAACAGTGTGACAGGGCCTGTAGGCATGTTTAGTTTATAAGAAAATCCTGCATGTAGACTGGAGAGCAATCCATGAGATACCTACAGTACAGCTCACAATAGAGTGCACCACGCAACTGCGATGATAGTCCATTGACTTTGAGTTGATAGTCCATTGACAACGCAATGACATCGCATTGACAATGCACTGACAGCGCGATGATAGTTCGTTGACATTATCCAATGTCGTGTAGGGACTCCGTTGATCTTGCGAAATCAGCGCGCTGATTTCGCACTGTCAATGCACTGACAACGGGATGTAATTGGGTTGATATTCCGATGAAAGTATGTTGACCTCCGTTGATATCGGTTACTCTAATGCGATCTGTACTGTATATACACTGTTTTACTTTCATTCATAAATGAACCTACACTTGCACCTCTTTCTGGTCTACAAAAACCAGGATTTCAAATGTTATACGTCCAGGGTATTTATTGGGAATCCGTATCAGTCGACGTGGTCATACTTCAACAAACAAATGTCCACCGCGTTAGGTTTTGTTGCTAGGAACGATTTATTGTTACCATGGTCACGCATGTGAAATAATTCCGAGTTAACTTATCAACATAGTCACGTAAGAGACCATGACAACAACTGCACGGGTTATGGTACCGTTCCTAATATCATTTTAAAGACTCGGACTAACTAAAAATATTAATTTTAAGCAAGACTTGTATTCTTATCCATAAGGCTCGCGTAGAATATTGATTTGTCTGAGGTATTTAGGTATTAACGGTACACTGCAGGGATAAGGACAGAACACGATCATCGCTGCTTCATGCAAATAGACTGTTAGTGTTATATAATACGTACAACAATACACTCCCATATTAACAGACGCAAACTTGAAATCACACTCTTGCTTTTCACACCGACCCGATCTGTGATTTTTTTTCAACCACATTTTGAAAAAGGGTATATTTTTATTTGTGGTTAGAAAGGCATAGGTTCACTTGGACCAGTTCACCCTGGGTGAACTAGCTTACACCTGGTTATTTGGTGACAGATGAAATGGAGTTAAGAAGGAGAAATCTCAACCTTGAGATATTCCCAAAGGATCCGGCTGGTAAGAGTAGACCTTAGTGGGTTTTTTGGTAACATCAACTAGTCAATTCCATCCAAAACGTAGATTTATATTTCAACCACATTTTGAAATAGGGTTTTTTGGTAACATCAACACGTCAATTTCATCAAAAACATTATAGTCTAATGCATCTCCACGTAAGATATGGAGAATATTATTTAGAGAATAAAGGTATTGTTTTTAGACCGTACCCGTGTTATATTGTCTGACATAAATGCGTTCGATAGTATTATTTTTTGCGTAGAACAACTCCGCCGCATTCTTAAACAATCACACTTTAGACATTTATCAAAGAAATAAGTACATTTTGTTGTCCACATTTGACAACTTTTACCCCTGCTAGGATCGAATAACCCACACACATTCCATCCAATCACATGCGATGAGTAAACCATGCGTAAGCGTCGCGGCGCCGGCATAAACGCAGGAAAAGCGCTAAAGACGCACTGCAGAAGTGCGCGTTATGGAGCAAACCACGCATTGTGAAGGTCGGGCGCACTGTTAAAACGTAGGCCCCACCTCCCCGTGTTTAACAGTTGTCTCATCTAGATGTCGCCGATTTCTCTGAGAACCAATGAGATTGCTTAACTTTCTTAGCTGTTTAAGAATATTAATTATCTACCGCTCATAATATTGTAGGAAAAGCTATCGTGATGTGAATAGCTAATATTTATTATTTGTCTGTAGAATTCGACAATCCAAATATGTGTGTGCTTACATTTTTCATTAGATAGGATACATCTTTATAAGATAGGCCAAGGAATTATCTAAGTAAAATTTTAAAATATATAGCAACATGTACATATTGAAGCCACATCTCATAAACATGATGAAGATAAAACTGTCCGTCGTCTAATATTGCCAACACATAACACATTTTAAACTCCTTTGGTCATGTGACCATGGCCGTAAAGATCATTCTGTGTAGCCCAGGCCCGTTTGATGGGGGGGCGACGGTTGCGAACGCCCCCCCTTTTGAACTTTTTTTTTGTTTTTTTTTTTTTAAAGGTAAAAATTGCGTTTCAAATATCAATGATAGTAAAACTACTCATAAAACATTGACTACAGTTATTTTTGGACTGCGAAATTGTGTGTCCGTGCGAAATTTTTTGACGTGCGAAATTTTTTGACTTCTAACCCCCCCCCCCCCCCCCCCCCCCCCCCCCCCCCCCCCCCCCCCCCCCCCCACTTACGTGAAATTATTCACGAGGTGACTGACTTGGAAAAAAATGGGGCAACCTTTTACGAAAATTTTAGGTGAAAACGCCCCCCCTTGGGCAAAAGTGTCTTACGGGGATGTAGCCTTTGTCAGTCCAATCAGAACATGGAAGTTCCATGGTCAGACTGCCTGACCCACCAAAATTGCTTGATCCAGCGTGGATTCAAAGGGGTTTAAAACATTATGTTGTTAAAAATCACCATTATGCGTGGTCTCAAAATAAACTTTCACAGGCCGACACAGATCTTTATAGATGGGTATATCTTTGATGTAAGACATTCATAAGTTAGACTAGTGTAAAGACCACTTGACGGAACAAACCTTATATAATCCTTTAATCCGTCAATAGAGAATTTTGTGCTAGCTGAATTCCGTGCTGCCTTATACCAAGGATTAAGCAACACATGAGGGAGTGGGGTGTGTGTGTGGTGTGTGCAGATAGTTTCCAATGACATTTTACAATTTTGCCGTTTTGTAATACTTAAAACTATTTTCAGCCATCTTGGTTGGTAAACGGGGCGTCACAATATTACTTATGTATTAATTCTCGAAAGACCTTATAAAAAACTGTACAAAGGACGTCAAACAGATTTGATTATAAGGATTGCTGTTAAAAACATGAACATGAAAACTGACTGTCTCGAAGTCTCAGGCAGATGTTGACACTTACCTACTTTTACGGCGGTAGCTATTAACACCCATACAATAATAGTAAATGAGTATGAACCTCTTCCCATTGAACACCAAATATAACATATTCGGTAACATTTCCTTCAAAACAATTTCGCCTGGTTCTTCTTCGCTTGGAGGATTTTCTCCCATCGTTGTCCAGTCACCTTGCGTAAACATTGTTGATCTGTCAGTGTCATTTTTAGATAGGGGTGTACGAGTCAATGTCCATCTCTCTGGAGTTCTCTCTATTGTTCTTCTGTCCCCAGTTGTAGACAATGTCCATATTTCCGATGCGCTTTTCTCCGTTGAAATTGCGTCTTCAGTGACGTCCCTGGTAAAGACATCCGTTTCGGTTTCTATTGTACTTTCCTCAACCCCAATCTGATGCGCATTTGCTCCTCCAAAACCCATCAATTTGACGCTGACGAATATCAGCACAAGTAATGAAAATTGGCAAGAGTAGAAACGAAAACAAGAACTCATATTTGATATTTTTTAGGTAACCGGGCTAATTACTATTTAAAAAGTTTTAAGAATGCAAACTGCTATTAAAAGTTTTAATAGTGAGATTCAACCACCTGTTAGCTAACGTAGAAGTGTCTGTACGTTGCGTGATCCTTATTTCAATAGTATTTTTAAATTATCATAACTTATTATATATATATCATATCAAAGAGGATGTGCAATATAGATATACGTATATAAATACAAATTGCGCATAAATGATAAACTGATTAATTGGTAACTAGGAGACTTTTGTTTACTCAGTATATTCAGAAGTGCAATTTCAAAGTTCAACCCGCGATTCCCAGGTTGATTCACACACGCATCATATAAATGCTACTGATAAACACCAACTATGTATATCATGGTAAGAAGTGATGTAATGCCCTATTTCTTTTAATCTGCAACAGATATTTTTCATTGCTATGTTCGGTTCTTGTCAACTCATCTAAAAACTACAACTCAACTGTTACGTAGAATATTTGACATCAGTTGGAGAGATCACATCCCAAACAGAGTGGTATATGGCGATATCCCCCCTATAACATCAATAATCAGGCAGCGCCGTTTATGTTTCGCTGGCCACTGCATGCGAACAACCAACCAGCCTATCTCCCGTCTAATTTTCTGGACCCCTCCTGGTGGGAAGGCTAACAGAGGCAGAAGACACCTTCAGTATCCTGATACCGTCAAGAATGATATGGGTTTAGATCCTCCAGAGATCCGGCAACTCATGAATGACAGGAAAGTCTGGGCCCAGTATGTTGCGACTGCTTCCTCCATTTCGTCCACGGACGACCAATGATGATGATGAAAAACTACAACAACGAAATTAACGATTTACCAACTTTCCAACTTTCCGACTACCGTATACAGGGACTTGGAGAATTCTTTGGATCAAGTGGCTAGTAGAAAAAGAAATCTCCATCACCGGATCTTAAATGTGTAAGATCTCAACCATACAAAATTGTTCGCTTGTAGTAAAAACGTATTGACTGGGTTAACGAGATTGGAGTTAGGCAATTTACTTTGATTATGGGGGAACGAGATGGGTGTCATTTACCGCGGGGGTCATCCATATCATGGTAGTGCTATACTTGCTCATGTAAAGGTGCTACCTGTGCTTGTCAATCAACCCTCAACCTGGTGGTAGTTTAGTTGGATACCATTTAATGGTGCAACGTTTATATTCCTTTCATTCCCTAAGTGACGTATAGGCTTTCTTGTTAGGTGTGGGGGGGGGGGGGGGGGGGGGGTGATAAGTGTGGCCCCTCAAAAATTAAATTGAGCTGGTACCATCCAGGCGGTGCGCAGCACCGCACTCCGAGCTATGCTCGGACAGGGGGGAGTCTGATGGGGGATGTGCCCCCCTCAGAAGTAGAAAAAATTTCAATTTTCAAACTCATTTGGTGCGATCTGGTGTATACTTTTGACGAATATTGTATTGAAAAGCCATCACTTCATTTTCAATAAATATCTTGTTTTTTATCAATGCACGAAAGAAGTTGAGCATTTTTATACTGATATATTCTTGATTTTAGTATAGATGGTTTAAAAGCTCCAACAGGGGGCGTCTGAGGGTGGGGGATATGCCCCTTTGAGAAGTAGATTTTTTTTCAATTTTCAAACTCATTTCGTGCGATCTGGTATACTTTTGACCAATATTTTATTGAAAAGCAATCACTTTATTTCTGATCAATATTGGCTTTTTAAATAGGCAGATAGGCCTATACCAGAAAGAAGTTAATTAGTTACCTCCAAAAGATGGATTCTTAACGTACATACGCGTATGTAGCCTATCCTAACCAACGTACAATAAACTCCAAACGTTCTTATGTTCCTCCCTCCCTCTCTTTTTCCTTTTTTTTCTCCTTTTCCCCCTTTTTTTTCTTTCTTTTTATCCTTCCCCCCCACCCCCCTTTTTCCTTTTTTTTGTTGGTAGATGTGAAAAATCAGGGGGGATGATTACATTGACCATCCCCCCCAGGTCAAAAAGTGGGGGATATATCCTCCCCACCCCCCCCCCCCCCCGGAATTTCCGCCCTTGCGTATAGCCCCCTTTGACCTTTACTGAATGAATTGTCGTAAAAATCACTTTGAAATCATGATGGCGAACAAGAAAACTATTTAAACTCCTTTTTTTGTTTGATGAGAGAGATCCTTTTCAGGTGCATTACAACACCTATCCATCTTTGCATAACACACATGATAATTAGAATGGAACCCAAATGGCGATGATTAAGGTTGTCAAAAAGAGATCCTTGTCTATCTATTTTAGTCAGAAAAACGTCGCGGTCGCTAAGTTCTCAAAAAATAATGTATCTACGCGGGTGTGAACACTTTTATATACATGTATATGAGCAACCTCGGGATATATACATGACAGGAATAATTTTACTTTCATTGGTTTCGATTTTACCGTAATGTTTGGTTACATTTTTTGATTAGTATGTGGTGACAAAATGTGTCAAAGTATTAATGATAAGTAATAATGTTAAAAGCATACCAAGTAAACTGTTTTGTGTTAGCAGTATTAGATTATTTTAATAGCATCATCGATCTTTTTTCAATATTGAAATTTCATATATCCAAACATATAAAATACTTTTATAAATTTATAAATGATGACTACTTCGTAGGAATACTAGATACCGGGATGTACGTGACCAGCAGAACTGCCATAGATAAGAGATGAGGTCGGGAATATTGACGTTGAGATATAACCAAACAAAAGATAGAGATTCCGTTGTATTGAATTGTGTTAGAAGCGCTTCAATCCCCCATATCTTTGCAATTCACTGAATTCAGTGTCCATTTACTGTGGGACTTCAGCACAATGTAGCATTGCAAAATCCTGTTCTACGGGCAAACGGACCTCTCAGGTAGGGTCGGTCGGTCGGGCGTTTTGGTTGTTCTTTTGGTGGTTTTTTTTCTTCAAAAAATACGGGAAATGTGCACCGAGTCAGGGGGAGGGGGGGGGGGGTGCGGCGAGTTTCGTATTTCGTTTGATTTTCGGACTGTTTGACAGCGAGGGGTTCCAATTTATTGACTTTGTAATTTTCAGGCCATTTTCAAGATATTTCACAATGAGGCTTTAATAATTTAAACATTTTCTAAAAAAATATAGGGGGGGGGGAGGATTCCAAAAATAAATGGGTCAGTCGGGCCCGCAGTCGGGCCTGTAGAAAGGGTTTGTCGTGGCCTAAGGGTCACTGAAGGCTATTACTTTAATGGGAATTCCCAACCCCAACACGTACCATGGGTTAATCGTTTATGTCCGATTTTGTGACGCGCAGAAACAATGTTACAACGAAAAGTCATGTAAAATTATCGATTTTTAATTGTTAAAAATGAAGGTTTTAGGAAAGACTTGACTATATTATGTTACGGTTAAGTTATAAAACCACCAATATGTACAGATATATGACGACGATGATACGACGGTTATCGGCAACGACGACAGCGACGACAATATGACCACGAAGTTAAATATGTCAATGACGATATTAACAATGACGACAGGACGACGACGACGACAATTTCGAAGACAGCAGTGACGACAAGAGACGATGATGATGTCGATGACAATGCTCTGAGATGATATCGAAGATGTCAATGACGATGACGACGACATCGACGGTTTGTACAAATGTGCATTCACCATGTTTGCCGAATTACACGTACCGGTATGCGATTATTTTTTTCGTACATCAATGTAACCAAATTTATTTAATACGAAATAAAGCAAAATTCACTGAATAAAATGATTTTTTTACATTTTAAACAAATGAACTGACCGTTACTATGACCTAAATCAATTTAGCAACTATTTATTTATAGTTTTGAATGCTGATGAATCGACTTCTGGTTGCTCTCGATCGCGACATCGGCAACACTAACTAATGCACACGGTCTTAATCTTTCTTAACGAAAGCACGTAGCCATCACGGAAATTTTTGCTACTGAGGGCGTAAATCAGATAATTAGTGCAGCTATTCAGCAAAGCAATGTAGCCGACTATAAAAACCAGGGACGGTGGAATGGGGGTGTAACCGCTTACCATCAAGACAGTTCCGAACGGGAACCACATTATGACAAAGACTATTATTACGATCAAAACCACCCTTAAGATTTGTCTTTCGGCCGTCATTGTTGGGCACGACCGTGTGTTGATACACGATGTTCGTACTAAGTAATAAATACGAACGTAGCAATAGCATATAGCAGCAACCGGTATAACCAATCCGAGCACTATGAGGTACCACACGTACCCTGATTCGGTAGCTTTAGCATGATCAAACGAACATGCTAGAATTTCAAACGTATATCCTCCCCATCCTGTATAATTTGGAAAATCGACGAGCAACCCGTACATCCAAATCCCGACTATCATGAAACCCACCGTCATTCGGTTGTAAACTTTGCCATGTACAGCGTTGTGGCAAATATAAACGTAGCGCTCCACGGCAATATTCGCGATGGAAAATATTGAGACCGTGCAACAGATCACATTCAACGATTCAATGGCATCACAGAGAAGAGGATGACGATAGAAAAAAGGTCCCTTGTCAATCGCTCCGACAACTGCAAAGGGTGCAATGATAAGATTGACTACCAAGTCTGACACGGATAGGTTTATGATAAACACGTTGTGAATGTTGCGTAACTTTTTGTGCAGAATGATTCCCATGATCAGATGATGAGTAATATATTTCCAAATACACTCATGCCGTTTGCAATAACCACGATGACGATAATTGGGGGAATCAAACCAGCAGAAGGGAAATCCGCTTCAGTTGTCCCTTTATCTTGCGCTAGACTAAGATCTGAAGATTGGTAGCATTTCCTTGTACCGGTCCCATTCTGTTCATCAATTCGTTACTGAAAAAGACATTTAAATAAACTAGGATAATTATAAACAATTTGTTGGGAGTGGTTCTTTTTACTTCATTCTTTCTTCTGTCTTTTCTTACTTTCATTTCATAGTCAGCCAACAGGCTTTTTAAGTCTAAGCATTTTGCTTGAGTGTGGTCCCTTCAGGACCCAAGCGTGTGTCTGTACGGACCGGGGTACGGACCGAACGTGTAAACAAGCAAACAAACAAACAGACAAACGTATTTCCTTAACCCACTTAGGCTACTTTACAGGAAAAAACAAGGTCAACTTAACTCCGCCAAACAAGAAAGCACTTTTGTTTTTGCTTTGAATCTGAAATGTTTTTGTCAATCTGCTCGTTTCTTAAGGGATATATTTGACATCGTTTGGGAGCTGTTAACGATATTTTGATACCCTGCTTGCTACCAAATATCGTAAGTCGTCCAAAATAGATGACACTTTGTTAAAAAAATAACGCAGTTTCGAGATTCTATAGGTTAGCATAGAATGTTACACTGTTCGAGAGAACACCAGCAATTTCGATCATACGGTGCCTCTTCATCATGTTTATAAGGAAGTACTTTAGGAAGTACATGTAGCATGTGTGTATTCTATGCAGATCCGGGTATAATTATATATTTACAAAGGATTGACTATTGCCTTTATCATGTTTATAAAGTGCATCAATGTTCATACAACGTTTTCAATCTTGATCGAAGTACAATCTTAAAGGAATACCGTTCTATTCAAACCATGCATTATATGGTAGGACAATAAGTATCTAATGTATATTGACCATTTTAATTGAACACAGAACTATAATGTTCAATTAGGCAGGAATTAAATGCATAAATCGATAATATCAATACATGAAACAGAGATGCGGACATCTCGTTAGTCTTTCATCAATATGGCGACGTCCACTGACTGCTGGCCCGATTTTCAACTTGATTGTCACATTCCACAGTTTGAGTTGCATAACTCCAATAGTTCTAATTTTAGAAGCACAAGGTCACACGAATTTTTCCCACTGAGTAGTACACAAACTTGCTGGTGGCTAACCACCTTTGGCAGTAATTCACCACATTTTAGCCTATAATTTCTAAATGGAACATTTCTGGCGCTTAAGATTTTACAGACATAATGAGAAAAATATGGGGATTCTTCTAATATCAAAATATCTTGATGAGAAAACAAAATCATAGCCAAAAAAAAGTGATCGGAACATACACCTTTAATTAGCAAAGGGGATCATAATGTAGCTAACCAAGTTACCATACAGTCTATACATTAGGAACTACATGATCTGCGTGGTCTGAGAACAATCATAATATCCACTATTAACGGCCCAGAAAAATACTACATGTAGGTGCAATTTTTGTGTGGAATTAAATATCCTCCCTTGAATTCTTTAGACTCTAAAATGAGTCGGAAGTCGCAACTATTGATTTTGAGATATAACCATGCAAAGGAAATATTCCTTTTGTTGTTGTTTTTGTTTTGAAAACCCGTTATTTGCTCGTATCTTTGCCATTAATTGTTAATTATTCATGTGGTTTGCTGCAAAATGATAAATTAACAATTGTGACAATACAATGAAGTAGAAAACTAAAAATGTGATGTTTTCGATGTTTTCAGACTAATTTTGCTTGATCGCTTCACATATTTCGTGTATATTTGTGCTTAGCATAAATATTAAAAGATCAACACTGGTTACGTGTAGGAAGCACTGCAAAACTTGTACGCATGGCTCATACATATAAGATACTTGTACGTAAGACTTTATACAATTGTCGTCAAAGTAATATTATGTATCACTATAGTATAAGTACAAGCAACCTTAATTTGAACTGAGACTAATGCTAATATTTCTATAATATTATTATGATTTAGTTCAATTTTCGTTGGTATGGTGACCCAAAATATTACTTGACAACTAATCTAAAAGTCTGGCGTACAAGTTACGTATAGGAATGAGCCATTAGGAATTAATATGGCCGTGCGGCCATTACCGTCGTCAGATTCACATACTTACGTATCAAATAAAGTACGAATATGCTTAATATGTATATCGACATGTTCGAAATGGATTTTTTTTTATACCAAATTATTATGCCTTGTACTCCAATGTGAACATATACATGTATGAACAATGTAAGGGTCCAAAGTTTATCATAGTAATAATATGAACAATAAACCCCCGGCCTTTGCCCAACAATATTATTATTTAATTTCGACTGTATTTTTTGAAAACAAATAATTTTCCTTTCTTTTTATTTGTATCCATAGGCCTATGTATACGATAACATTACCAAACAAAAGTGCAAGAATGTGTCAAAATAATCACTTTCATTTTTGAGTGTTATTGATAAAAAGAAAATGCTTGAAATCCTGGATCCGCCCCTGCTTTCTGCAAAGTTCAGCTAACAGGGCAGAGAACAAATAATATCGGAACTAATCCTAAAATATACCGGATGATTTGAACTCAGGACTAGGTATTCTATATATGTTTAGTATGGGTTTAGTACCATGTCTTCCATTGCGCTATTCCAGAAAATAGGTGCACACGACACCCCCTATAAAGGGGTTGTGGTTGTGATTTCCAGACTTTTGAGCTTCAAGTGTAATTGTCCCTCCTTCGAAGCAATTTCCGAAGAATCTGCATCCTATAGAGACGATCCCCATAAATGGGTTTGGAAATCCAGATTTATTTTTAGATCAAGTTGAACTGGAAATCCAGATTTGTTTGAAATTTGTTTTTCAGTTGAAATCCGGCAATTTTCCGAATTAAAAAATCACACCTCTACAGAGGGTACGAACCTATTTCATGGAATAGCCCATTGTAATTTCATATTTTGTCATATTAGAAATATGATGAGTAAATATAACATTTTTACTAAAGAAAATACTGTGTTTCAGTTTGTAAATGGAATTTGTTTGCCATTCTGTTTAATGGACATGTGATAACTAAACAAATGTGTCACTACCATGACTGATATATTGCAATTTGCTATTAGGCTATAATTACAGGTTAAGGTTAATTTCACATAGGATTGTACCTAAAGTCTGAGAAAACCAATCTTGCCCAGGGCCTTGCCCTTGTGTCAGGCAATGTTGATTTTACACAAGCATTCTACCTTAATTCTGTGAAAACCAACATTGCCCTACTTTGTACACTAACAACATGCCCGTGTATCTTTCCATCAACCAAAGGAAGTTCAGTATTAGGAAACGCACAACCCTATACAATGTTGTTATTTTTCCTTATAGTAAAATGACCACATTCTAGGAGTGTGCTACAAACAGGTGCGTCACCAAGTAATAGGCATACGGTATATAGTTGTAGCATTTACGAATTGAGAACTCCTCGCAGGAATGGATTGACTCATCCTGTAATCCACTCCCGGCATGATGGTGGCACCAAAGCCCCTTGGCAGCTCTTAACACTGGTCAAGGGGAGAAGCCCAGTGAAGTTGATGGGTTACTAAGACACTTTATTCACAAATATTCATAAATAATGATTATGCTTATGACATATGTAATACCGTGAAGCTACATCTTCTAAGATACAAGTCTTGCAAGGTGTTTTTTCTGTGACCTGTGATTCCTTTCTGGGAACGCCGTTCCCACGTTCCCGTAGATTTCGTAGTCCTGATGTTGAAGATGTCAATGACGATGACGATGACAACGACATAGACGGGTTTGCACACGATATACACCCGCCATGTTTGCTGAATTACACGTACTATGGCCTCAATCAATTTAGCAGCTATTAATTAATAGTTTTGAGATCTGATGAATCGACTTATGGTTCCCGATCGCGATATCGGCAACACTAACTGATGCACACGGTCTTAATCTTTCTTAAAGAAAGCACGTAGCCATCACGGAAATTTGTGCTACTGAGGGCGTAAATCAGATAATTAGTGCAGCTATTCAGCAGAGCAATGTGGCCGACTATAAAAACCAGGGACGGTGGGATGGGGGTGTAACCGCTTACCATCAAGACAGTTCCGAACGGGAACCACATTATGACAAAGACTATTATTACGATCAAAACCACCCTTAAGATTTGTCTTTCGGCCGTCATTGTTGGGCACGACCGTGTGTTGATACACGATGTTCGTACTAAGTAATAAATACGACCGTAGCAATAGCATATAGCAGCAACCGGTATAACCAATCCGAGCACTACGAGGTACCACACGTACCCTGATTCGGTAGCTTTAGCATGATCAAACGAACATGCTAGAATTTCAAACGTATATCCTCCCCACCCTGTATAATTGGGGAAATCGACAAACAACCCGTACATCCAAATCCCGACTATCATGAAACCCACCGTCATTCGGTTATAAACTTTGCCATGTACAGCGTTGTGGCAAATATAAACGTAGCGCTCCACGGCAATATTCGCGATGGAAAATATTGAGACCGTGCAACAGATCACATTCAACGATGCTAGGGCATCACAGAGAAGAGGATGACGATAGAAAAAAGGTCCCCTGTCAATTGCTCCGACAACTGCAAAGGGTGCAATGATAAGATTGACTATCAAGTCTGACACGGATAGGTTTATGATAAACACGTTGTGAATGTTGCGTAACTTTGTGTGCAGAATGATTGCCATGATGAGTAAAATATTTCCAAATACACTCATGCCGTTTGCAATAACCACGATGACGATAATCGGGGGAATCAAACCAGCAGAAGGGAAACCCGCATCATCATGTGTCCCTTTATCTTGCGCTAGACTAATATTGGTAGCATTTCCTTGTATCGGTCCCATTCTGTTCATCAATTCGTGGCTGAAAAAGAAATTTAAATAAACATATTTTATAAATATATTAACGTATTTCCTTAACTCACTTAAGCTACGATCAGTCAGAAGTCAAGGCATGAAAATACCGTCTATTTTGTTTGCCCCGGCCCGCCAGTAAAGCGAGATTTCAAGAAAACAAATAGAAATCGAGTAATTTACAACTCGCGATTGTGACGGATTGCCTCCATCAATTTTAATCTTCTTAGGCCCATTTTGAAGAGGAAGTCCTAATTATTTAGGATATTATTTTCGATGTAATAAAAAACATGATTTTCGTTACTTTTGTTGAGTCGATAAAGTTGCATTTTCAATGCGATCGTAAACATCGTAATTTTGTTGATTTTTAGACGTCGCAGCAAAAACTTTGTGCACAAGAAATGTTCCTAACGTATTAAACTTGATCAAAAATATGTCTATTTGTAATACATTTTTGGACAGGGATCAGGGCCACGACTTTTATTTACCTTCAGTACAAAATATACGCCATTTTCCAACACACAGAGACTAAACCGTTTTTTCTAACAAAAGCTATTCAGCAGGATTCGAACCGAGGAGGGGAGAATCCATTATAGATTACTAGTCCACAGTCGTAACCGCTCGGCCATAACTACTCATTGACGTGTCTATGTGTTCTCTATATAATGAACTAGTGGTGAACTATTGAGTATTCGACGACATTTTAGCCAAATTGAACCCAGTTTCAAAATTGTATTTTAAATGTGAAAACGGTGTCGCTGCAAGCTAGGTTTGGATTCAATGTAAAGAGCAATTAATTGATGATCGTAAAAGGTTATTAATTTAAAGCTTTTAATGAGGCAGGAGTCAGGGCCACGGGAAATATACTTTATTTTTTTCAGTAATGACAAAAACATTTTCTTCAGAAAATGGCATTTTCAAGCAGAAACGTCCCTGCAAACATGACTTTAGCATATCAAAATAATGGATTAATATTGTATTGCTCCCCTTAGTGAAAATCCCCATAGTCACATGGCGTTGATCCACATTTAAATGCCTTAATGTTGGCATTGTATAAGGCTGACATTTTGGCATATTGAATTGCACAAGATCGACATCCTCTTTTCAAGGGAAAACAAAATCGCGTCGTATACAATAGACTCACTGGCGTTGGCATCTGACTGCGATACAGGAAAAAAACAAGGTCAACTTAACAAGAAACAATTTTGGTTTTGTTTTGAGTCTCGAAAGTTTTTGACAATCTGTCTGTTATCTCGTTGGGTGATGTTAGCGATATTTTGATACCTGTTTGCCCCTAAATATCGTAAATCGTCCAAAAATAGAATAATGCTTTGTTTTAAAAAAATCACGCCGTTTCAAATTCAATAGGTAGCATAACCATATTACATCGTCAGAAATGAACACCAGAAATTTCGATCATATGGTGCCTCTTCATCACTGTTCATAGGAAGTAGGATGCGTGTTAAGGTCCGTTCATTGTTCATACTCCTGTTGTTGCGCATCGTCCGACGTCGACGGATATCGACGCACGAGTTGAACATGTTGAAGCAATGTTGAAGCAACTTTCATCCGTCGACCGATGTCCAACGACGCGATTATGAACGGACCTTTATTCTATGCAGATCCGGGTATCTTTACTATTGCTTTTAAAATGGCATCATTTTTGTGTTCATGAATCTTGATCGATTAACAATCTTTGAGAGGTTGAATATCAAACTGTAGCTAACCAATTTACCATACAATCTATATGATTCATGATCTAGTATAAGGACGATCAGATTCACAACGGCCCAGAAACAAATAGCTGCACTTTTTGTTCGGCGTATGTCTGTTTCCTCAAATATATTTCGTGTAGGCCTATAGCCTAATAAAAATACTTTTAGAAAATATAGAAATAAACATAAAATTGAATACGTATAAACTCTGGCTTAACTTCCCGGCTTAACATACCGTTGTCAGATTCACATAGTTGATATTGATATGCTTTGTACTCTAAAATATATACTGTCTATAGCTAACAGAAAATGTTCCAAATAGGAGGACATTCATACAACCATATCTTTGATATATCATAGTTTATGCAAAGACCCTCTTCAATTTGGAAAGAAAAGGTTTTTATGCTGCAATGGATCTATCGGAGGCACATCGGTCGAACAGTTGTAACACAGCAACCTTACTCACCCCAACTGATGCATGTATTTGATGCATGCACTCGTTCTGATTAGTGCTGCTTTGAAAAGCACATTTTAACGAACTCAGCAACCTTAAACCCCAAGTGATACATGCATCTGTTGTGTTCTGATATATACTGTACTGTATTTACATAATCATTGCAAGGTACATATGTCACATATACTTACCTTTAGTTAACATTTTGCAAGGGTTTTCTTATCCCGGGTTTGTTTTCGGTAACGCGTTTGGTTCTCCAAGAAGGAGACAATTCGGTCGGTATTACCGAATTGTCTTCTATTTGCCCAACTAAGACCCGTCACCACGTAATAAAGCCGTGAGTGACAGACTACTGTATACAGGTTGCAGAATTCGGAACGGTTTACTCCGTTACAGGAATAGTACCAAGTAGGTAGTATGGCATGAATATTCTATCGTATGAACATGAGCTGTAATACATACCAGCGTTTCATAAGCTGAACTTGTTGCAACCACAAATGAACACCTTTATCCGTGTGGTGCTTTTTGTTTTGCTTTTGGAAGTTGTTGCCGATAAAGACGGATGTGTTAGCAGGTTAATTAACATACACCTAACACAAAAAGTCCCGGACTTTTCAGATGCTTAGATTTTGGCTAATCCAAAATCAATAATTGATACGAAAAATCTGAGATATTAAAAAATGAGCAAATTTCTTCTCCGTTGTTTGATACCTCATTCATAATATAATCGAGTGGATACTTTCGAATTTATGATTGTTTCAATGACCACAACTATCAAACAAATAATTGTAATTGGGATATACGAGGGGGTATCAAAAAGTTCTTGAAATCACCCAGAAGTGAAGGAGCTATATCGATTAAATTTTGTCAGTGTAATCACTGGTCCTTAAAAACATTATGGTGCAAAAATGGCGCTACATGTAGATGCCAAGGCCATGTAAATCAATGACGTCTTCCAACGGTGATGTGTACATGGTAAATTATAATGGTCCAATAACTGATTCTTGTGGGACGCCTTCCAGAAGAATGTTAGGCTCTGATTTTTATTTCAAATTTTGTCATTTGTCACTCGTAGGTCTCTATTTATCTCTGTAAATGACAATATTTCTAAGCCTCATACTCCTCTGGAAGGCGTCCCACAATGATCAGTTTTTGGACTATTATCGTTTACCATGTACACAGCACCGTTGAGAGACGTCATTGATTTACATGGCCTTGGCATCTAGCGTCACCTGTATAAAAAGAAAACATACTTATGAGACCATTTTTGCACCATATTGTTTTTAAGGACCAGTGATTACACTGACAAGATTTCATCGATATAGCTCCTTCACTTCTGGGTGATTTCAAAAACTTTTGATACCCCTCGTATATATAGGATATCATTGCGTGTGTGATTACGCAGTGAAAATATGTGTGTACAGACTCCCTGTCGATGCAATGCCTGTTAACCATTCATCCAGATGTTGACTGGTTTAGATAGCACATAGTGGACAAATACAAATCAATGATATCCCATTGGAAACCAATTATAGTGCAACTTTGCTGTCGTTTGTCGTTGTTATTGAAATCATCATAACTACAAAAGTATCCATTCGAATTTTAAATGAGGTATCACACTATTGAGAAGAAATTTGCTCATTTAATGTATCTCAATTTTTGGTACCGATTACTGATTTTGGATTAGCCAACATCAAAGCGCCTGGTCCGGGACTTTTTGTGTTAGGTGTATCATACGCACTAATATCCCGTTCATACATTCCTCTTACAGAGTTTAAAGGAGAACGGCACTATTCATCAAACCAAGCATTATATGGTAGGAAAAATAAAAAATGTATATTGACCAGTTTAATTGAACACAGAACTATAATGTTCAATAAAGTGCTGATGGGATAGCTGGAAATATTGTACTTTAGGTCACAGATTCTGGACTGTACTACAGTGCAACAGAGCATAAACTTCCAGATATTGAATTATAAATATAGTGCCTCCTGATTGTTGTACAACAATGAACATTTCAATCCTAATTTTAAGTATGTGTATCATATATAATTAAAACAGCTTTGTTTTAAAGTACTATTTCGTGTCCTTGTATGATTATCAGCATTGTTACATTTCTTATTAAACCTGATTTCGGATTGGCCAATACTTGATTATCCATACAAGCTAATCCAACCAGCTACTGCCTACTTCCTTTCATGGCATTGACTATTTAAACTTTTTTAAATTTTATTTGGACTTAGTGCAGGCCTTTAACACGATACCTGTTTGTACACCCATGCATGTCAGCACACGGTCACCTAAAGTAACATACACCATTATGACTTCACACTGGCGAATTGCATTTCAAATTTCATGTAGCGCGAATTTTAAACCACTGGTCCCTTAGCACGGGCATGTCCTTGAATATTCCTTCCATTGTTTGCGTGCATGGCTGCACAAGTATTAATAGACTTTTGCCAAGTCTGTGTACAGTTGTATGAAATAGTGGTTACATGTGTTTTTTTCTCTTTTTAAATATGCTAAATGTTTGGAGGACGATATTTTAAATACTAAAGGGATATTGAATTATCTGCTCAGACCATTCTTTTAAGCACATCTTTACCTTTAATTTGATACCATGCCAGTCTGGTTTGGATACACAGTATTACTTAATAATTTCAACGAGTTTGGTCATTAATTAAGCTTAATTAAGACAGATTTTGGGTTTTGTTAAAAGTAAAGATAAATGTGAACTTTTTCTCAGACAGTATTGTTGGCAATGATGGGAACTTAATTTCCTGTAACGTGTTAATAGCATTTTATCAAGAAAATAGCATTTATAGTTTTTGCTGGAAATTCCCAAAAGCAAAATGTTAATGTATTTCTTTATAATATGCTAATCATATGCAAATAAGGTCAAACCTTTTTTTCTCTATGATATTACATCACGAAGCTGTATTCTATAATATGATATTGTCTCCATGTCTTACATATGTTACTTTTTGAATTAGAGCGTAATTTCAATAACATGCACTTTTGAAAATGTATGCTCTGTTGCACTGTAGTATCGTCCGGAACACCCAGTGTTCCAGTATCGCCCGATACTGGCGCATACAAGATGTTCCAGTATCGGGCGATACTGGTACACAATTACGTACCAGTATCGTTTACTGGGACAAAAATCACTATTGGTAGCATGTGTACCGTACGAGTCGTATCGCTCGATACTGGAACATAGAAAAACTTAACCTGGTCTGTATAATAATAATGCTACATATCTGAGCGCTAAAGTTCCGTGGCAAGGATTTCCTTTAAATATCTTTAAAAGAAATTACTATTTGTTTGCTTTTAGTTCCCGATTAAGCTACATTCGTATTTCCCGAACACATACAAGGCCTGGGTACTACAAAGGAAATACGTCATATACCTGTATCTCAGAATATATTTACCGAGATAACAACAACTGGTTGTGAGCTCATTTCACTTTCTATAGGGAAGACTAAAAGTGGCTCAACTACTATAACAAGGCCCCCAATATGCGCAACGATATTATACATGAGGGCGGTTTTTACCGCCTTTTTGAAAAGGAAAAAACCCGAACAAAGCAGAGATAACTTAAATACCTTGAGTGTACAAAAATGTTTCGATAGGACTTTTTGCATCCTATGTCTTTTGAAAGTTACTAATCATATTATGTACCAGGTAACATCGTATAGCTCCAACTAATAATATTAATGTATGCAATATAAAATATGGGGTTGTTAACTTGTCACAGTGCAAATTTCACATGCTGCCCAACAATGCATTGCTATTCATTCACCCGTGAAAATGCTTTCAAGTCAGGGTGACATTGATAAGAGTACATCCTGTTCTTTCTTAAGACAGCTACATCTAAAACTCTGCTGTTAGTCCATGATTTAATTTGTTTCCTCTATTGTAATATACCCTGTATAATATCTTTACGTTACAGCGTTTGTTAATGTCGAGCTGTCCTATGATTTGTGCTACATTATACACACTCCTTAAAACGAACACCATCAGTTCTATAACTCATTTGGAATATATTACCACACGCACTAGATGTGTGTCCGCTATAAACCTAAAACAAACCGTTCCTAACCACATGATTTTATTTAAGCCAGTTATCGATATCAAAAAGGTATATATAAAACGAGCAGATTTCTTCCAGCAATTTGACCCCTCATTTATAAACATTTAGTAAATATCAGTCTACATGCTTCTATTTAGTGAATACTTTTTGATGTTGATGTTGGTAACCAGATTAACCAAAAAACAGTTGTAGCAAATCCATTTTCCATGGGATGTCATCGAACACTGTGCGCTATCAAAAGCAGCAAGGCATGTAAAACATTAATCGTGAGCTGTGATTCAAACATGATTGTGTGCTATCTGAACGAGCCACCCGGTATATGGATGAATGGGTCTGAGGTGATTATGGTATAAAGAGTGTGACTAGCTGTGAAGATTAAAACTCTTTTGCTGATTAGCTGCGAGTCTTTACACATACATTTTCACTGCGTTCACACACAAATCAATGATTTCCTATACATAGTGCTACTTTGCTGTTGTTATGCGCGGTCATTGAAATCGCCTTACGGGGTCACACCACTAAATAGAGCTCCATAGGGATATGTACAAAAACACTGATATAAAACTCTGTTTTAGGCACTAAATTGGACCCCGTAGTGTCATTTTTTCTTAAAGATGATCACCTTTCCCCACCAAAAAGTGAAAAAAATAGGTAGGTGGACCTGCTCGATTTTCCAAAATATGCCCATGGAGTGGACTACCTCTCTGAAGAGCTTGGAAATGTCGCCGTAATCGCCAATGTTTCCAGTAAAAAGCACAAATTTGAAAGATCTCTCAAAATTTACCTAGATGATATTCACAGTTTATAGTCAGGGTGCATGTAGGTGATGTCCCATTAATCATAATTAATAAACAATCATAGGCATGTACGCAATGGTATTACTGTAAAGTCTTTTTAATTGAGGATTTTGTGATGCATACTTTCCGATTTTAGTTTTAAACACCGTCCTTAAGGGTTGGGGAAACCCCATTTAGTGTAGTGCACCCTTACCTTAAAAGTATCAATTCTATTTTTATGAATGAGGTATCAAACTACGGGGAAGAAATTTGCCCATTTAATGTGTATCTCAGATTTTTGGTACCGATTATCTATTTTGAATTAGCCAACCTCAAAGCACCTGGGCTGGGACTTGATTTGCTAGGTATATATATATATATACAATCCACCAACGTCCAGAATGATTAACAATGTGAATATGACGAGAACCTGCTCTGTCATAGGGGGCGCGCCAACACTGTCCGGGCTATGCAGACGACGCTGGACATAGGCGTATTCACGAGTATTCAGGTTAAAATATGCGAACGAGGTTACCTGATCAAGTGAATGGGACGACCGCTTAACAACGGTTTAAATTCAAAAAATAGCATTTACAATTGGGATGATTAGCCATCCCGAACGGTTTTGGATTGGAAAATTTTTCTTCTAACCTATGATGAATTTTATGGGGTCATATAATCAAAATCCATTGTTACATCAGGGCCGTCAGAAGGGGGGGTGCGTTGGGTGCGGACGCACCCCCCTTGAAAATCTCTTCTTTTTTTAAAGGTAAAAATTGCGTTTTTCTTAGTTTCAAATTTCAATGATAGTAAAATGACTCATAAAACATTGACTACAGTGCTTTTTGGACTGCTAAATTGTGTGTCCGTGCGAAATTTTTTGACGTGCGAAATTTTTTGACTCCACCCCCCCCCCCCCCCCCCCCCCCCCCCCCCCCCCCCCCCCCCCACTTACGTGAAATTCACGAGGTGACTGACTTGGAAAAAATGTTGGGCAACCTTTTACGAAAAATAAAACCTAGCTACGCCACTGCTTCCGGTAAAAAATCGTGAAAACGCACCCCCCTTGGGCAAAAGCTGCTGACGGCCCTGTACATTGAAACCAACGGAAATTCAAAATTAACGGCCGTTCGTAGCCACCGTCGTCTGGGGCTATGCGAGTTCTGTGCACCAGACTACCAGACGTAGGGCGCTGTTATGTTTTGGAGGTTAGCGTTTATTCCGTATAGAACAACACTTAATAAGGCGAAGAAAACAATACGATTTATGCCGTTTTTTGTTCGTTAGGGCGAAATCTATTGTTTAAAATGACGTTAAGGCGAAATTATTTTGAAACGAATTTCGCCTTATTCCACTATTAATTTGCCTTATTCCACTATTAATATTGTAACGGAAACTGGGTTTTGATTGTGCATCAACCCTGTACCGTTTTTGGCTATTTTATTTTGTGTTTAAGCTTATTACAATACAACTTACAAGGCCTACGATATTTACAGATTATCTGATGATCCAATAGATTTAATTTACTATAGGCTCCAGGCCCGTAGCCAGCCTTTTCAATTAGGGGGTTCGATTTCTAAAATTTTCGTAAAAGGTTGCCCCAAATTTTTTCCCAGTCAGTCACCTCGTGAATTTCACGTAAAAAAATTTAAAAAAATTTTACCGTTGAAAAATTTAGGGGGTTCGATCGAACCCCTCGAACCCCCACTGGCTACGGGCCTGGCTACAACTATTGATTATGAAGATCAGTTCATTATTTAACAATAAAGTGTGTTAATTAAGGTTTTTTCAGGCCAGAATGCACCACCGAAAGCATAGTCAGTGCAGAATTCTAATAACAGTGGCGAAAAACGATCTGTTATAAGTCTTTTAGGAACCAAATCTCACTTCGTCAGTTCTAACTGAATTCAGGTAAAGCACATAGAATACTTACAGTAACCATCAAAATCCATTGGTATAAATCCAATGTTTAGAGCATGTTTTGTAATCAAAATTCCTCCACACAGAAAAGTGAATTCTTGCTTTATTAAAAAGGCCATTTTTGTATCCAGGGAAGTTTAGTGTTTCTAGTTTTTGTGCAATGACAGCGTTTTGTTAATAATCTTTAACAATAGCTCAATTTCTCTCAAAGTATGATAATTAAGTAGAAATTGATTACATAGAATAAATGATAAAACAAGTTTGATGTAATATTATATTTTAAGTTAAGTTCCAGGATATTAATTTATTCAGGTGATTTTTGTTTTTATAAAAGTACTTCCAAATCTGATGATATCATGACTCAGCAGATTTTCAGCCAATCAGGAACATTCTATTTAAATTAAACTGACCAATGACAGGTGAGGGAATAACTTTTGACCAGTCAGCCAATCAGCTACCATGGAACAATAATGGGCGGAGCTACAGAATGCATAAAAGGGGCTGCATTTGCTCAGAAATGGCAGATAGGTAGGGGCATGTCCCCGATCCCGCTAGAGATTGCCTGGGGCCCTAGCGCTGCAAAGACAAAAGGATGAAAGCCAAGCCTGAATACAGGTTTGTAACCCATCCTTGCGTCATCCAGCGGATGTAAGCCAAGCCTGTGTAACCCATCCTTGCGCCATCAAGAGCGGATGAAAGCCAAGCCTGAATTAGAGAATAATGACTGAGTAACAACTGTGAATTTGTTCAGAAATCAGAGGTTGTTGTTCTGGTCTGAGGAATTGTCCCGAAGGGGCGCAGCCCCTGAGGGACGATTCCGAATGACCAGAACAACAACCGATGATTTCAAAACAAATTCACGAAAACAGTAATTAAGCAGTCATTATTCTCATTCATTACTGAAAAAGATGCATATTTAGGGAGCAGTTCCATTTATACGCGATAAATTTATCGCGACTGTATCGGGGCCTGATATGTTTTGGACCCGATGTTTTTCAAGTTGATACGCGATAAAATAGTCATCAGCAGGCCCGGGCCCGATACGAGGCCTCTGCCATACCATGGGGTATGTTTAGCAAATAGAGCGGGACATTGTTTAGCAAATACACGAGGATAATACAATTTACGTTAAACATCCATAATCAATAACATTATCTCTAAAAACATGAAATGCTGAATTTGTACCTTACAACTAGAATAAATAACCCGAAGCTCTATTTACATACCGACCACTTATCTTTCGTTATATTTAAACAAGCGGTAATACGCTACTCGATAAATAATCCTTTGCTACCCGCAACTGTTCGCGATAAAAATCTCATCGGGGCCTGATAAAAAACTCATTCCCGGAACATTCTCGCAATTTTTATCGCGTGCAAATGGAACTGTTCCCTTATCCAAATCCTTGATTTGTACCGATATAATCGCGCTAACAATTAATTAGTTTTCTGTTTATTTTGTCCACTCCCTTCTTAGTTATTGAAACAGTCCAAGTCGGGTCATCCCCTCATTAACATTTGTATCGTTCAACCAATCAGAAATAACCTTTAACCGTGTTTCCTCATAACTCATTGAATATTCAGTTTAGGGGCATGAGGCTTTAATTTGATTGGTCGGTCAATGAGCTAACAATAGCACACTTTGGCGCAGTACTTCGGGCAATTATTAGTAACCTGCGCTCGGCGTGCGCGTTCTCATCTAACGATTCATTTGATTGGAACGCACTTGGTACGCAGCTATCGCGATTATTCATGAAGTAATGAATACAGGTTTGTAACCCATCTTTGCTCCATCAAGACGACGTTGATCATAAACATCTTCCCACCAATAAAGACCTTTTAATGCACTTTCTTATTGAGAGACTCTTGTATTATCAGGCCTGTGAACGACTCTCTTGACTTCATCAACAGCACCGACATCTCATGCATACTAACGGCTTGACGTCTTTAAAAGAAGACCTTCTTAGACGATCACAGTAGAATCAGTCAAATGTCTTATCCTTCCTTTTAAGACTTGGCAACTCATATTTTATCTGATGTTGTAAATAATTCTAATAGTGATAACAACGATGGTTATACCTTTAGTTTGTAATGAATGAATAAATGCTTTGTCTATAGTTATTTTCGTTAAAGACAACAAGAATGAGTTACACAAATAGGTCATTTCAGTCTCCAGTCTTTAATACTTGAATTACTGCATCTTCACGTATTGTCGAGAGTAAGGAAGACGCACGCTACCACGATATACTTCCTTTATCATATCTCTGCTTCCTATCTTATCTCAAGACATCTTCAAACCTCTTGAAACAAAGACATCAGGTTCGAAGACGAAGGGCACTTTACGTTACAACATCATAATAAAACTGTTACTGACAGTGGCGTAGCTCAGGGGGGGGGGGGGGAAGGGGGGGCAATTGCCCCCCCCCCCCCCCCCCCCCCTGACAGATTGTTTTTGTGCCCCCGCCCCGGCTTTGTGCCCCCGCCCCTCTCTTTGGATATACTGTTTATATGCGGGGTAACCATTTAAAAATGACCATTTTAGCCTGGTTTTTAAAATTAAATGACAATTTTTGTTGAAAAACTGCTTAAAACCCTGAGGATTGGCCAATATTTGTTGACTACAGTGCTTTTTTGACTGGTAAACTTTGTGTCCGTGCGAAATTTTTTGACCGTGCGAAATTTTTTGACTTCACCCACCCACCCCACACTTACGTGAAATTCACGAGGTGACTGACTTGGAAATTTTTTGGGGCAACCTTTTACGAAAATTTTAGAAATCTTGCCCCCCCTGAAAAAAAACCTAGCTACGCCACTGGTTACTGATTGGTTCCAACAAATACGCACATCCCCGGTCTCTTATAAATATCACGCAAATCTTCGGATCTTTTCACAAACCGATTATTACTGAAATGATTATATTATATTATATTATAACTATATTATATTATATTATATTATATTATATTATATTATATTATATTATATTATATTATATTATATTATATTATATTATATTATAATTATATTATATTATATTATATTATATTATATTATATTATATTATGTTATATTATATTATATTATATTATATTATATTATATTATATTATATTATATTATATTATATTATATTATATTATATTATATTATATTATTATATTATATTATTGAAGTAAACAATCTGCTTGACAAAACCAATTAATATACTCACATATAAATATTTCATCCTCATACATCGGAGGATTTCATCAGAGTGGCAATGATCCACTTTGGCGCGAAGAAACATCATCTTCAGAGTTGCCAGTTGGTTTAAGTAGTGGATTATAGATGTGACTGAGCAAAAAGTCCCCTCCTCACGGTTGAGTGTTTTGTCCCCTCTCGTTCTTATTTCCATCGCCTCGCGTACCTCTCTGGATCTCCTGTTGTGTCCACGACCTAATATTGTGGCCTCATTCCAGTATATGACGTGATTTGCCTGGCTACATGATCCGAAATAGCTGATTTAGTCTGTTCTTTATCTGAAGCCTTTCTCTCTGATCTCGTGTATTTCTTTATGTCTGCTTTCTTTGCCTCTGCTTGGTGTTCTGCTAGTCTAACCCACATACGTCAACTTGCAGACATAATAAATATACAAAACAAATGATACAATTTTAAAACAAATGTTAAACATAATTCCAAAGTAATTTCCGTGCAAATGGAATTCCTCAAGCTTCTTAATCTTAATCAGTTTTGTTTCATGAAAATCGGGTAGCAGAGATATGATAAATTGTCTAAAAGAGTCATGAAATCATCTGGGCCACTTTGACTAAATCACTTGGAAGAACATTATAAATAGAATCGAACCACGAACATAGGAATAGAGCGCTCTCGTTAGACAATGGTTCATTTCAAGTGGATCTTCTGGCTGCAAACTTTCAGAGGAGACTCCAATATGCATAGAGACGCGGCGCGTAGCAATAACGTAGCAACAGGCTAAAAAAGCCCACATTTCACGAAATCTAACCCAAATTTTAAAAAAATCAAACATAAACTGGTTCGTCGTGGGACCCATACGCACTCGCACAGAAAATTTGAAGTCAATCGAAGGTGCGAAAAGGGGAGAACATCTCCGTACAAGAATCGGCAACTCCGTATTATATATAAGATTATATTATATTATACGAGGGTCATTCGATAAGTTCTACCTCCTACCTCATAACTTTGCTGTTATATAAGCTAGTTGTATGAAATATTCCATAATTGTAGCATAGCATCTCAGCTACATACTCATAGTAAATTGGTCTGAGTACTGGTTGTACCTTTTTGGAGATGCAGTGAAAACCAAACGTCATTTAGTGCGACGGAAACGGATAACAAACAGCCAAATGTCTCCTAAGTACTATTCATTTGGTCAATTCAAAGAGACAAAACGTACCTGTCGGTCAATTAAAACCGTTCTAAATTACAAATATCTTTTGAACAGACTATAAACAATAAAAGTGACTGATTTCTTGGGGGAGGCCCTCTAATTAGCCAGAACCAGACCAGGACAGCCATTATATTAAATAATAATAATAACACACATTTATAGAGCGCTTTACTTTAGTGAGATCTAAACTCAAAGCCCTGTACAACATATGAATAAAAGATTAAAGCAAAAACACAACAATGATCTTAAAACTACAAAAATATACATACACAGAGTCAAACGCATATTTTGAAGCAAAAACATGAGATATGAAATACAGTGTATGGCATTAAAATGCATTATGAAATGAAAAAATCATGAACAATTAGAGAATAATTTCATCAGGAATCCAAGGAAAATTAATAATAAAGATTCATAGAAAAATTCCAAATTTGAACTTACTGTTCCAGACAGTTTCGACGTCGAAAAGCCAATAATGACATGAAACAGCACCTAATGAATGGCGACGAGGGGGCCTACCAACTTAGTCACCTGTACGACCCTTTGATCCGGATTACGTCATCACAATCATCACGTGACGTCACCAGAAAATCAACATCTTCTGGTAACACTGGATCAGCGGTCATACACCATTGATAAAGACATCCGAACGGACGTCGAAACTGTCTGGAACAGTAAGTTCAAATTTGGAATTTTTCTATGAATCTTTATCATGAACAATTAGATTTCCAAGTTAAATAAGAAGTTCTTAAGTCGCGACTTGAACTCCTGAACTGAACCTGCCTGGCGTATGTCCATTGGGAGAGTGTTCCATAATTTAGGGCCCGCGATGGAGAAAGCTCAATCACCGAAAGACTTTTTTGCTTTTTGGAACAACAAGAAACTCACGGGAGTCAGAGCGAAGGTTAGCCGTGGGAATATAAGGTTTCAGCAATTCAGACACATAACTTGGACCAGCATTGTTAAGTGATTTATACACGATGAGGATGAGCAGGAGCTTGAACACGATTCTTTTCTTGATAGGAAGCCAGTGGAGATTTCTGATGACGTGACTTATATGGTCACGTTTCTTTGTGCCTGTAACTAATCTTGCGGCCGAGTTTTGAACACGTTGTAATTTAGAGATAACTTTATCAGGAAGTCCGTACAAAATGCAGTTACAGTAATCTAATCTGGATGAGACAAACGCGTGCACAAGTATATTTAACCCTACCCATGAGAATCGCTGCAAAAGTAATGTTTACTTTTCATAAAAACTACGAGATCTCATTATACAGGCCTAAATGGAGGGATTTCAAGTCTCTCGAAGAGGTTATTTTCTATCACGGACTAACCTGATTAACTATTCTAAAGGTTGCATAAAAAGGAAATATCATAAAGTGACTATCATGTTAAGATTTAACATTCGAGGCATCACTGTAGCTTGACTTGTATTTTTGTAACAACGAACATTTGACTGAAGAATAGCAGTAATTCCAGTATGCTAAAGGTGTAGCAATAAATTCGAGTTGATATTATACTGTTTGCAAACCTACAAAGGTTAATATTGCCTAAAATCTGATTTATACATTATAATACAGTATTATATTCAGAAATCATCCATTGTTTTCTATTTTTAGTATTTAAATTGGGATGTTATATCTAATCATTCAAGACTTAAACGAGAAAACGAAAAAATGTGTATTTATCTTTGGGGTAATTTCCCGTGTCCGTTGTCCAAAATCTTTCTCTGGCTTTGATCGCATCATAACAACAGTGAAACAGGTATCAATTATCATTGACTTTAAATGTGTAGCTATGATTCAGAGCTATAATCGTGACAAATGTCATGAGGCTGACATTCATATTAGCGATTTTATGAGTGAGGAGGTACAACTTATTGAATGACCCTCGTATTATATTATATTATATATTATATATTATTATTATATTATATTATATTATATTATATTATATTATATTATATTATATTATATTATATTATATTATATTATATTATATTATATTATATTATATTATATTATATTAGTTGGTTGGTTCGGTCCTGTCATGACTGACCAAGGGCGTCCCCAGAGGGGGGGTGTGGGGGGTGTGGGGGGTGTCACACCCCCCCCCCCCCCCCCCCCCCTGACAGCTGTTCTCTCTAGCACTACCAGCATTTCAAACAATGGTTGGTTGGTTCGGTCCTGTCATGACTGACCAAGGGCGTCCCCAGAGGGGGGTGTGGACACCCCCCCCCCCCCCCATTCATCAAATCTGTCGGCAAAATTTTGGTGCTGTGGGCAAATCAAAGGAAGGAGGAAGAAAAGGGAGAAAGAAAAAAAGGAAAGAGAAAGGAAAAGGGAAAGAAGAAGGGAAGAAAGAAAGAAAGAGAAAGGAAAAGGGAAAGGAAAGAGGAAAGAAAGAAAGAAAGAAAGAGAAAGGAAAGAGGAAAGAAAGAAAGGAAAAGGGGAAGAAAGAAAGAAAGCCCTATAAGCCCTATTATCGTATGCGCAAATGATAATGTTGTGTCGGCATATGTTATGTTAACACAAATCAAATCAAAAATGAACAAAGGCAATGTAAGCATATGAATTTGTAGGCACTGTGAACGAGCCCATTTTTATGAGATTTTGTGTCGGCGCACATGAACAGCCTAGGCCCAAGTATTTGTTTTGCTCATTGTCAAGACACGCAAACAAATTGTGTCGGCATAGGCTAGGCCTAACGGGCAATGTATGGGACTTGTATTGCTCTACTAACTAGGCCTATTTCATTGTCGTTGTCAATGCAAACCCAAGTCAATAATGTCGCCAATGGCCAATCATGTTGGCAGATAGGTTACGAAATATTAAATAATTCGCCTATAATTATTTAAGTTGATGTAGGCCAATTGCTCTCATTGTACTGATTGTAGACTCTGCAAGCCCACTATCAGTCTATCGCAAAAGTAAGTCCAACTCTAACGTTTATGTGTCAATGCAAAGTAAGAACTTTAAGTTCTTAATAAGTAGACTCTGTCCTAACTTCGACTTGAACAATGCAAATTATCATTATCATTATCATTATCATTATCATTATCATTATCATTATCATTATCATTATCATTATCATTATCATTATCATTATCATTATCATTATTACAATAAGCACAGCCGTCGTTATTTGCGTGAGACCAGGATTTGTGTGTGCACCAGGGGCACAATCGATATCTCGCGTAATTGTATAGGTCTGTGTCGATGTCGGACATACAGGCTGTAGGCCTATCATGCCTATACTGAACATTTGACCATATTTTGTTAGCATTATTCAACAAAAACAAGATGGCTTCAGGAAAGTGTCCCATGACCAATTTAGTTTAAAAACTGAAAATCTTTGTGCGCTTCGCGCGCATTCTTTCTACAGGTTCCAACATTATAATGGATCTCGAACCAAACCAAATATTATATGGGGGACGTTAAAAACGTCATACTGGACCCTTTAAGTTTTAGAAATGCCAAATGTTGCGCGCTTCGCGCGTATTAGTTTCAATGTTTCATTATTCAAGCTGAACAAGATGGCTTCAGGAAAGTTTTCCATGACCATTTTAGCTTAAAAACTGAAAATCTTTTTGCGCTTTGCGCGCATTCTTTCTACAGGTATCAACATTATAATGGTCTTGAACCAAACCAAATATTATATGGTGACGTTAAAACGTTATACTGGACCCTTTAAGTGTTAGATATGCAAAATTTTGCGCGCTTCGCGCGTAATAGATTCAATGTTTCATTATTTAAGCTGAATTTATAGTATCAGAAGGCTTCCAAACAGTTTCCAATGACCATTTTAGTTTAAAAACTGAAATTTTTTGCGCGCTCTGCGCGCATATTTTCTATATACAGGTTTTAACATTATAATGGCCCTCAAACCATACGACTTGGATCAGGACTTGATATGTGTAACTATGCAATATCAAACCGTCAAAAACGTCATACTTGACTATTTAAGTGTTAGAAATGCCAATTTTTGCGCGCTTCAAGAAAGCTTCAGGATAGTTTTCCATGACCATTTTAGTTCAAGAACTGAAAAATTTTGCGCGCTCAGCGCGCATATTTTCTGCAGGTTTTTGCGCGCGTTGTATTAGTTTCAACGTTTCAATATTTAAGATAAACAAGATGGCTTGAGGTTGTGTGCCCCCCCCCCTCTCCCTAACAAAACAGTCCTGGATACGCCCTTGGCTCCCCCAGAACTATTCAATCAGCGCTATGCGCTGCTTTATTTAACATTTGTGTCCCCCCATGTCTGAAAAGTGATTGACGCCCCTGACCATACAGTCCATACTAAAATATGCGTGTATGAATTTCGGCGAGCGAAGCGAGCCGAAAAAAGTTTTTTGTCGGCACAAATGGCTCTGTCGGCAATTGATGACCTTTACACCCCCCCCCCCCCCCCAATGAAAAGGGTCTGGGGACGCCCTTGTGACTGACAGCTCGTGACCTTACAGATACTACGCCACAAATAACGATTTTCAGCAAAGGAGTAACAATCACGGAGCGGGTGTCCAGTAATCAACTTTATTTGGTCAATCCACCGGGAACGAGGTCTGCCTCTCTTGCGCTTCCCTTCAATCATGCCTTGCATGATCATCTTCTCTAGGTTATTACCCTTGCGACGTGAGATATGGCCGAAGTAGCTCAGCATTTGGGTGTTGATAGCATGAAGAAGTCGTTTAGACACCCCTATTTCTTCAATAATACTGGCATTGGTCCTTCTCATTGTCCATACGATACGAAGCATACGCCTCCAACACCACATCTCGAAAGCAGCTATTCTGTTTTTGTCAGCTTTGGTTAGGGTCCACGTCTCACACGCATACATGGCTATTGGAAATACAAGGGCTTGGACAAGCCTGGTTTTTGTTGCTCTGGTTATTCCTCTGTCAGCCCAGATCTTACTTAGGTTGATCATTGCTGATCTAGCCATTGCTAAACGGTGTCTAATCTCTTGACTGCAACCACCCTCTTTGGTGACCAGGGATCCAAGAAAGTTGAATTTCGAGACCAATTCCACCTCATTACCATCAATTATGAGAGGCTCTCCAACACCATCTGTGCCTATGGACATGATCTTGGTCTTGCTGACATTTAGATGTAGGCCAAGCTGCTCACTCTCCACCTTGACTTTCTTCAGGAGTTCCGCCATCTCTTCCATATTTGTTGCAAACAGGGTGGTGTCATCGGCATAACGTAGATTGTGTATTTGGTATCCACCTACTGACAGCCCCCCTGGCCAATCATCCAATGCACGTCTCATTATAGACTCTGCATAAAGGTTGAAGAGTGCTGGTGAAAGTATGCACCCTTGACGTACTCCCTGACCTAGAGCAAACCAGTCACTATTTCCTTTCTCAGTGCGAACACAGGCAGCTTGACCATCATACAGATTGCGAATTAGGTGGACGAGGTGGTAAGGGATTCCCATTTCTTGCAGTGCTGTCCACAATGCCGAATACCTCACACAATCAAAGGCCTTAGCGTAGTCTATGAAGCACATGAAGAGCTCCCTCTGGTATTCAAAACATTTTTCCATTATGTGACGTACATTGGATTTCTGATCTCTTGTGCCGCGGCCTTTCCGGAAACCGGCTTGCTCAGCAGGAAGTTCACGTTCAAGATGAGGTCTAAGACGTTCGTTGATGATGTGCAGCAGGATTTTGCTTGCATGTG
Source organism: Ophiura sarsii (assembly GCA_035610835.1). Taxonomy (NCBI): domain Eukaryota; kingdom Metazoa; phylum Echinodermata; class Ophiuroidea; order Amphilepidida; family Ophiuridae; genus Ophiura; species Ophiura sarsii. The sequence continues at coordinate 26,762,733 of CM069448.1, forward strand.
ATATCAGAGCGATGGTACGATGATTTTTACATTCGCTAGCATCCCCTTTCTTTGGAAGTGTTAGGAAAACTGATCTCTTCCAATCCTCTGGCCATACTCTTGACTTCCACACACTATTGCACAGCTTTTGCATAATAACTGCTACAGAATTATCAGCTTGCTTCAGGAGCTCACTTGGAATATCGTCTAGACCAGGTGCCTTTTGACTTTTTAACTTCTTGATGGCTTCCTGGACCTCTGATAGAAGAATATCAGGCTCATCTTCACCTAGTGGAGGCAGGGGAGACTCCTGTGAGCCATTTGTCTCTTTGGGACGCATACAGATTTTCACAGTAGCTTTTCCAACGATCCTTGATTTCTTCACTCTCAGTTAAGACCTTTCCTTGCTCGTCCTTGATGATAGCCAATCTATAATATATTATATTATATTATATACGCTAAAAACCGTCATTAAGGCGACAGAGAATCATGCGTTTTATTCCGTCTTTTGTTCGTTAGGGCGAAATCTATTGTTTAAAATGACGTTAAGACGAATTTCTTTTCCAAAGAAATTTGCCTTATTCCACTATTATATTATATCCTATTATATTATATCCTATTATATTATCTATAATAATATAAACAATCAGACCTATAACAATTCCATGATGATAAGACATACGTTGCAGTTAGCAATTTCTTTTGGCCTTCAGTCGGATTAGAATATGATTTAGTGAAACAAACACTTTTGATTTGGCTAATACAGATAAAGGCTACATCTCCTAGGAGTAGAACGAAACAGAGCCCGGGAAAGGCCAAATTAACTTTAGATATTGTCAATAGTTCCGATTTTTTAAGTTAAAACTGATTTAATTTAATTTAATTTAATTTAATTTAATTTAATTTAATTGTTCTTTTCAATCATATCAACATACAATGACAATGGTGCAATAGTCATTGGAACAACTGAAAGCAAATACCTGGCGTTGTTCCATTTCATTAAACAAAACTTTATATACAGTTGAGTAAAGAAATACAATACAGACATATATATAAACAGAACCTTGATACAAATCTTTCTTGAACTGTCAGGTTTGCAGTAGAGTTAAAGGCATATTAATTATTATGCGATCTTTTTTATGGAACACCCTCTATCTGTGATTTTATTTACTTGAAATGCATTTTTTGTCAAATTACATTTATAACCATGAAACTAAATAATCTTACAAGTTACAAAACAAAACGTTTCATAATAACTCCTGACAGCAACTATTCACAAGCGAACACCCCCCTATAACTTGGGGGGGGGGGGGGGGGGGGGGGGGGGGGGCTAAGGGATATCTTTGTTCAGTTTATTTTATAAGCACCAAATTGGGCTCATATGTTGCTCATACCATACTCTTGTGATTTATGTTGGATGCCAAACTTTGAGCATTCGGGGACAGCCATAATGGCCAATTGCAATATTATGGCCGCCATACTGGGGGATCTGAAATTCAAATTACTTCAATTAAGCTGACAAGCATACCAAATTGTTTGTCCCGAATTTGAAGAGGGTAGGGGTGTGTGACTGGGCATTCTCAAAACAGGGGCTTACCGAACTGACACATCCTAAATTGGGGGTCTTGGCGAACGGCCCAAGTTGAAAACATTTTACACACAATTGGGTGTTTTTAAAGTAAATTAGGACAAATTGGGCTAAATTTACAAAAAAAATGGGTGTATTTGGGGGCAACTCGGCGCTAGAGTTTGGATTGTAAAGCTTGTGGAACGACTTATCAGTGAAATGAGATGCTTTATGAGCGGCGACAGGTCGTGAAAAGGGGGTCTTTGTCCCCGCACATACCCGTATGGCCAATATACGTGAGTACCCCTCACCCCCCCCCCCCCCCGGGTGTTTGTCTGAGCACAAGGATTCGAAAATGTATAGTTTGCCCCACTTCCGATGTGTGGTTACTGAGATATTGAGCAAAAGGTCGTTGACCTTTGCTTTTGGGGGTCAAAATTTGAACATGCTCCGATTTTGACAAACGATATATCTCAAATTGTTCGTCATATCATAAGGGTTCAAGAAATGTAAGTTACTGTTGTTACCACCTGGAGTCATTTTTGTGCCTTGTACAGGGTCAAAAGGACACAATCCCTATATACGCCTATATACGCCTATACTGTCCTCAAAATAAGTAACTGACCAGGTAATAAATATACTCTTAACTCCATAAGGGAACAGTTCCATTTATACGCGATAAATTTATCGCGACTGTATCGGGGCCTGATATGTTTTGTACCCGATGTTTTTCAAGTTGATCCGCGATAAAATAGTCATCAGGCCCCGATAAAATAGACATCGGGGCCCGATACGAGGCCTCTGCCATACCCTGGGGTATGTTTAGCAAATAAAGCGGGACATTGTTTAGCAAATACACGAGGATAATACAATTTACGTTAAACATCCATAATCAATAACATTATCTCTAAAAACATGAAATGCTGAATTTGTACCTTACAACTAGAATAAATAACCCGAAGCTCTATTTACATACCGACCACTTATCTTTCGTTATATTTAAACAAGCGGTAATACGCTACTCGATAAATAATCCTTTGCTACTCGCAACTGTTCGCGATAAAAATCTCATCGGGGCCTGATAAAAAACTCCTCGGGGCCCGGAACATTCTCGCAATTTTTATCGCGTACAAATGGAACTGCTCCCTAACTATAGCTCTTACATAAAAATAGTAAACAATAAAGTTGTAAAGAAATTTCTCTTCTTTAACGTGATACATTATTCATTAAGATCAGTTAATAATTAAGAACGCTACATTGAAAAGGATAGAACAAAGTGCAGTTTACATTTTAACACTTGGGTTTTGAACACGCGGGACAGTGTAACAGGTATGTGTATGGGTTGCATTGATCGATTGAAGCAACCCCAATCCCCGTCTTACTATCGAACCGTGAGTTGTTGCTACCAGTTAATCAATAACCTGCCTGTTGCTAGTCCGGGGCTGCATGTAGACGAACGAAATGTTAAAATGAAAAACGGACTTTGTTTTGGTTTAGGGCATATAACTAGATTAATATTCATTCAATCTTCACGTGTAATATCTCAAATTCAAGACAAAAAATTTCCTTACAACTTTATATCCTAATATTTTTACGTAGGAGTTATAGTTTTGGAGTTGAGAGCATATTTATTACCTGGTCAGTTACTTATTTTGAGGACTGTATATAGAATTTGACCTGCCGTAACTTCTTCATTTAATCTGTATAAAAGTCTACACCTTCTTGAAGAAAAGGGTTCAATGAATCCAACCATGAACATGAAATTGACCATTTAGGAGACAATTATAAAAAAATAAAGATAACTCAAAATATATTTTGTCAAATTTTGTCGTTCTAGTTTTATTATAATCCAATAAAATTCTCTCTTTTTTTTAATATCTGATTTATTTCTTGAATTATCGATCAAAATGTGCCAAAAATGTGAATCACAGTTACAGCAGTTTTACGGAGGCCATACTAAGAGCTATACTGGGGGTCGGGTGACCTTTCGGGTGATTTTTTTTTTAATTCCAAAATGTTGTAATTTTCATCACTATAATCCTAATCCTACTACCACACGGCAACAACACGGCCAGCCTGTGTTTATAACCCGAACCCGACATGCAAGTTTTTGGGCTACAAAATGGCCCCAGGATTGGCTTTGGTGCAGGAGGTCCGTGGTTCAAATCCCGGGGGGGAGGGGGGGGGGGGGGTCGGGGTGACCTTTCGGGTGAATTTTCTCCGTCGGGAAAAAATCTGTTGCCGTGTGGTGTTATAGAGTTAGGGTTAATATCAGACGAGATCATTTACAGCGGTATCGCAAGAATTGACAATGCATTGCATTATATCGGCGTGTCATACCTAGATGATGTAAATCATTGGGGTCGCTACTCTATAAAGAATGTTTGTGGGATAATGATATAGTGTTAGAATGAATATTGTGATTTGGTGGGTTTTTTGTCTGTTGATTCAATATTAGATCACTTTAAGCATAAACATTTTATTATATATATACAATCCATAATGACAATGTGAAATACCAAGGTTGACCATGGATAAAAATTCCCAACATCCTATGGTGATGACAATCCCAGTTGATATCTTAATTGGATTTGCGACGGGAAGCAATGAGGGAATTGCGTGCAATTACTTGTTATACTCCCTCACAAAATCGAAAAGTAAGATTTGGGTCACCTATTAGCCTATAACAATAATTGCCTAAAAAGACCTTTTCTGGGAGGACTCTTTTTCATTTAGACCAGGTCTAAAGTAAGACCAGGAGTTTTAGTCTGCTGCAGTCTTTATCAGCTTGCCCTGCTCTTTGTCAGATGCAGGCTTATGCAAAGTGCTTCGCCATATCAGTCGATTGGCTGCCAGGCCATCCCGGGTCTCAATATCGATGTAGAGTGCATTCAAGTCTCTTATACTGGCAACATCATCAAACATGTAGACGCGGGCGGCCTGTGGTTCTCATCAAACAAATGCTGACTCTCCATATAAGACAGCCATCCTATATGATGCGATAGTTCAGCCAACGTAAGCTCGTAGTTTGCGTTGCACGAGCAAGATATACATGCTGGGTCTGTGCAGGATAACACCTAGGCATTAGACATTGTTTCTTCTTATAGAGAAAGTGCCGAATTATCCTGAGTAGAAAATGTTGAATTCTCGCTCCTCTTCAGCTTAAGTGTTACCATAAGTCTATGAATTGTTTAAACCATAACAACCCTGAAGTCATTTTAAAACCCAATTGGTTTCCTCCTTATTAAGTAGAGATGAGAACAATTGATCAAAGAGTATGAATAGATTTTCACAAGGTACAGCTTAAAAGTCGTCTGTATAGTGACACGAATACACTATTGAACATACACTAATACCTAAACAAATAAGGAATTTGATATACAAATTAATCTGTGCAATTGTAATACAAACTCCTCAAAAAATGTTCGGAAATCTATTTCAATCGCCAATTGTGTGGTGGATGGTCCATGATATGTTACATATCACATTGGTAGCAATTACTTGTTTCAGTGCTCAGCCATCTGGTTGAGAATATAGAGAGGTGTTTATCTAAATGTGCCAAAATTACCACCATTATTGAGACCATCCCATATTTTCAAGCAAGTGGCTTAGCACTGAAACAAGTAATAGCTACAATTGTGGAATTGTTTGTATCATTCATTGGAAAGATACACATCGGCTTTCCATTGATATGTAACGCATGGGGTAACGCAATATAAACATATCATGAAATATATACATTATAGGCGATTGAACAAAATTCCGAACTTTTTTTTAGAATACGTGCTTAGTGATAGCGAAAGTTTTCCATGCCGGCAAGCCCTCCTAGGATTGGTCTATAGACCAATATTAATATAGATTCAACACCGGTAGATGATTGTAGTCCTTGCCGACTATTCATAAGTAATCAGGAAAGGTACTTATTGCGGGCTTATTGCCCCCCCCCCCCCCCCCCCCCCCGATCGAATGATTTAAGTTGGAATCTAATCCTGATTTTAGGACTACTATCTATTACCACAGTGCAAAAAGAGATATTTCAGTCCGTTTTGTAAGTGTTGGGGTGATTTTGTTTGTACGTGTTCTGTCAACACTGCTATACACCAGCTGTCCAACTTCATGGGCTCATTTCTCGAAACATTCAGGGTTACCCTGTATAAGATTGGTACTTCAATCATCACAAATATCATGTAAAATATAAAAGTGGAAAATCGACGTTTTGTAACACCCCTTTATCATGTAAAAGTATAATGTACATTCTTACCAAGTATTTTCCCATATATTAGGGCCTACATTATAGTTCCATAATATTAATAATATAAACCATCAGACCTATAATAATTCCAACATGATGCCACATACGTTGCAGTTAGTAATGTCCTTTGGGCCTTCAGTCGGATTAGAATATGATCTAGCGAAACAAACGCTTTTGATTAGACTATAAAGATATAGGAAAATACAGTCAAAGTAGATTTATGAGTCCATGAAAGTCTTTTCTGATAGTCAAACTTCATTATAAGAGAGAGAAAAATATGTGTTAAAATTAGAAAAAAAACACTTGTTTAAACCTGTTCTTCGAAGGGCATCCTCACAACAAAATATAGTTTCAAACAAAATAGGGCGCAATCATGTCTGAAATTTTTGCTGAAAGCGAAATTCATTAAGCTGGAAGTGTTACTAGCCAGCGAGATATGAAAATAAACCAGTTTCGGACGTTCACAAAACTACTCACAACATATTGTTGAGAAGTTTCATTAAAAATTGATAGTATACATGAGAGAAAGGTTCATTGTATCTACTCCAATTTCCACTTACTTTTGATTGTGGATGTTTCGTCAAAACATTATTGCCTTTATCAACACATGATAGGTAGTGAGTGATTAGCTATTGCTTTCGACGCTAGGTAGTTGCTAAGCGACGACTCTAGAGTTTCTAGATGTGTTTTTTCTCTAGTTCATCCAAACATGTAAAAGATGAATAGCAGATAATGTATTTATGGAAGCTCTACTGCACACACGGAATGCCAGATATGTTAACGACGTGCTAGAAATTGTGCAGAAAGAGTGTGTGGATGAGTTAACGGACCACCTAAACCAAATAGACAATTGGAGATCCATACAATTCGCATATGAACAAGAAGTCGACGGACATGTCCCACTTTAATTGACACACTGATCGTGAAGATAGGAGATGGTAGTGCGGTTAGGCTTTATGCAAGAAACTGATTCACACATACCAGCTACTCAATTATCGGTCTCAACATACATGTACATGTACATTGCACCAGAAATCAGGAGTAATAGGAACAATAAGGCACACTAACACTATGACTGGTCACGCAGTGAGACATTGTGCAATATGATGCAATCTGAGTCCAGCTAGAAGGCTCTTCTCGCAAATGGCGGATCCGTGCAAAGGGTGAATAAACAGAGCCTCCTACGTGCTCAGTCATGTTTTCGGGGCTTGACTAGTGAACAACATTGAACAACATCGAAACAACAGTAAAATCAAAATGCAAGGCTTCAGCACCCAAGGGCAGAGGGAGGAGAAGAGGGAAGCAGTCTGCTCCACCCCGCCGAACCCTACACAGAGAACGAGATCGAGTTCTTGCTGCAACCTCAATTAGCTTGTTGTATGCATCCTTGCTACGTCCTCATCACGTCGCTTGCTTTGCGCTACCACGGCGAAACTACTGACTCATTCGGCGACACTACTGAGTCAATACAGCGCCCTGGTCAGAACGCCGAACCTCCGCGCATTTTGTTGGCATGCATAAACAAGCAAGGTGCACCGGTGCTCAAGGGCGACCATAAGAACCCTCTCCCGTCCTAGCCAGTGTCCACTGCGTCACTAATGGGTTATTGGAGACCTTGATTGGTTTTGCTTGGCGTTTTGCTTATTTTTAGCGTAATGCAAGCGCCTTTCTGATCGCAGCCGTTCTAGTGACCGTGATTTAAAAATTGACAATTTCGGACAGTTTTCCGTGCTCTTCCTGCGTGTTATGTATAAATTTCGAAACTTTTTCAGCGCAATGCAAAAGTGTGACACGGCCATTTATTGAAGTAGCTTGAAATGTTCATGGCCTGATGAAAGCAATGTGAGAGGGACGGAGTTCGTGAAGAGATAAGTTGTGCGATGTGATTGTTTTAAATTTCAGATTTAATTTTGAACATTATTTATGTTGTACACAAACTGAAATAGATGAAAGACTTTTTGCAAAAAAAACCCATAAATGGAATATGAGGAGCCTGCAGTACGTGATCAGTCCTACAGCTACCCACACATTGTGTCCTGAACAATCGTATGGTATTGTGAGTTATGTGACCAAATCTTTCAGCGCATGTTATATATTAGGAGGGAATAAGGGGATATCATCAACATTATATACACGTTTTCTTCACCCAAATATGTTTTCCGTGTGATAGTGCGAGTAATTTAAACAATATATAGACACTTTTGGGATAAGTAGTATCAATTCTGGAAACACGCGATACGATAATTGTTTGAGACCATTATACACCTATCAGTTGTAAGACGCACTAAACGACCCCCGGGAGAGGTGCGGCATGGGTGCGTCGTTTACAACCACATTCTTGACGGAGGGTACGTCAGTGGCAGCCTTTGGTCCGTCACGAAATTGACGAAGGGTGCGTCAGTGTCCGTCACTTTACATAGGTGCGTCACAGTGAACATCATTTTTACGAACAACAAAATACGAACTTTATAATTTAAATACATGTATATGCCATATACTATACCACCAACCAGGCTATAGTTTACGAACATCACTTTTCCGATATACCGCATGTTCTAAAATGCCTGCAATCACTCGATCGCCGTGCAAGTGTGCAAGAGTTTGGCAAGCGGAAAAAAAGGAACCGACAGTAGACCGAGAACCTTTCATTTTAAGAGTACTGTCACATAATATAGGAGATCAGCATTGCGCTTCACCACTCAAGCGCAACCACTCAAGCGCATAACAGTAACCACAGCAGAGGTAGGAGAACAGGCCCGTTCACTAGGATCATGTACGAAAAACATAACGGGGTGCGTCATATGGTCCATCAAAATCAACCAATGGTGCGTCACAAAATTGACTGAGGGTGCGTAAATTGTATGACAAAGGTCCGTCACTTTTTTGACACAGGTGCGTCATGTTACATGAGAAGTTGACGCACCTTGGTAAAGTGACGCACCATTCCCGGGGGTCGTATAGTGCGTCTTACAACTGATAGGTGTATTACACGAAGAAGCCACCCGAGAAATATCGGACACGAACATTACCCGCCATTCATGATGATCTGAGTGACATTTGACTTTCCACGTGACCGGGGTGATGTAAACACCTTCGACAAGCATAAACCACGCGAACCCCAATCTCGAGAAACAAAGAAATTGATTGATTCATCATTTTGTATTAATTAAAACTAAATTTGTTTGTTTTTAATTGTTATTTCAATTGAATGTTCGAAAAGATTTCCAGACTACCGGGGAGATGTAAACTGCCTTCGACAAAGCCAAACCACACATACCACTCTCGAAAAAAGGAATTCCAAGTTCTAGATTGATTCATCATTTTTACTCAATAAAATATTTGATTTTAATTGTTATTTCAATGAAATGTTACGACACTTGTCAACAGCTTTGATCAGGTTAAACGCGTCGTAAAATGCTTTTCGATACCGATGATTGGCAAGGCTGTATACAACTGGATTGATAGCGGAATTTATTAGAGTACTAACACGCCCAATCCATGCCAATTTTTGTATCGCCACCAAAGACATTAAGTGACGTCCTCCAACCTGCAAGACCACGTCTTGAATTTCAGTGATTGAATATGGAAACAGGCAGACAAAGAACACGGTAGAGTTGATCATCACAAGCCGGGCTACGGCATTTCGGGTTTCCGATGCACTGTGATCTGCCGTAATGCTACGATCCATTTGGCTTCTGCTATTAAGTTTAGCTATTATAAGTCCATACAGAATTGAGATCACAATAACAGACGTATAAAACTGCGCTGTGTCGACAACTATATTAACGCTGGCACAATATGTACACTTATTCACACATTCGTACACAAGTATTGGCTCTCTAGAAAGCGAACTAATTCCACTTGTGTAGCATTTTTGTGATATGCTACTGTAAGAATTTGCGATTCCGGCTAGTCCAAAAGACAAAACCCAGATTACTATAACCATATAAACAGCTCTTGCTTTATTGTTAACCCGACGATGCCATAAGGGCTTGCATATGGCGAAATATCGTTCAACGGATACCAAAGTGACAAGAAATACAGAGCCATGTATTAATGCATCGGTGATGAGATGTGGAAGATAGCATCCAATGGGGTGAGTCCATGGTAAGCCTCCTCCTCGCCAGAAAATATAGTCATATTTTAGAGAATTCACCATATAAGTCCATATTCTACCGACTGATGCCACTAACAAAATACTGGCGTCTGCTATGGCAAGATTTCCCAGATAAAAGTTGGCCGTATTACGCATTCTTGGGATGCGGTAAAGTACAAACAAAAAGGCGCCGTTGTTAAGAAGGCCGAAAGCTGCCACACCAGGTATGAAGATGGTTATAAACAGGCGATCCCAATCACTGTATACGACTGTTTCGTTACGGTTTAACAAAAATGTATTGTTCACCGTACAGCGCGTGTCAGCCATTATCTGTATAAAACTAAAAGGTAGAACACAATTTTTGAAGAGATTGAAGAGATTAGAAACAGTTCCCTTCAGTGTCTGGTTGATTTGTGATCATTCTTCTGTATCTTTTCGATTTGCGAGCGTATTGATTAAATGCCAATCTCTCCTACTGTACCTCGTTGTACAACGAAAATAATCAATATCAAACACGAACGTCTGAATGTTATTGTAAACCCCTCAAAAGACAGCCCTACCTTTTTTCTTGTTTAAATCACTTTTGTGCCAGCAGCCAGATTGCTAGTTAAACGCCCTCAATGTTTTTAAGATGTCACCCCGTCCACTGTTTGTTATATGGAACATGGGAACTTCCATAAGACTAATCCTGGTGTTAGAGAAACCATGGTCCTCTGGAGCCATAGTCCGGCCTCCATAGAAATATACGGAATGAAGCGTGAAACTAGTGTTGCGTGTAGAGATGAGTGCCCTATACCAGTATACCAACATATACTTTACTGTATTATAGAGCAGACTATGGCTCCAGGGGGACTAAACTGCATTATATATGCAGTTTACAATTCATCTTAATATGCAGGCATAGTGCAGTTTAAGATCCAGATTAGATTTATTCCGTTAGCGGTACAGTATGATGACAGTATACGTACAAATATAAAATACGTACAGTATACGTATTTTATATTTGACACCTTTGAAATGATATTGATACATAATTATATGCCAAAAACACTCAGGAACTCAATCTAAAACTATAAATATTGGATATCCTACAATCTTAAACTATAAATATCGGATATCCAACATTCTTAAACTATTTTGTCAGTGTTATTGCGATTTATTCCGTCGAGGGCGCTAACGGAATAAATCTAATCTGGTTCTTAAACTGCACTATACTTACAGATTAAGACGAATCGTAAACTGCATATATAGTGCAGTTTAACAAGGAGACCAGGTTCAATATACACTGAAATCATATAAGGCAATAATAATAATGTATGGAAAAGTATTAAGAGTTTAAGGGTGCTGTTTATTACAACGTCATCTTTTAATGCATTGTTAATATTATAATTTATATAACAGTAATAAAATTGATATCGATCAACATCCAATATTAAATACGTGCACACGTACTAGTCATTATTTCTTGTTATGATAAAACGAGGTTCGTTTGACCAATCTAACGCCCTTGCCTGTCGCTTGAAATGAAAGTCTTTATTTTAACTCAACATACATAATCCAGCATGTATTATATCGTTGGATGAAAAATCCCCACATCGTAAGTGATGATTGCCCCAGATGAAAGCTTTCAAATTGGAGCTGCGGCGTATATGGCGAAGGGAAGCAATGTGGGCCTGTGGTTCTCATCACACAGATGCTAACTCTCCATAGAAGACATCCATCCTCCATGATGCGATAGTTCAGGCAACGTAGTAGCTCGCATTAAGCTTAGCAGCGCTATAAATTTATGTAACTTGGTGCCTTAAAAACCGGCACCAAATTTAGATGTCTTCCATCAAAGCCGGTTGCTATATGACATAATTCTCGTGTGCAACCAACCGGCTGCAACATAATGAAAATTACCCCATGCAGTTAGCAAGTAGTACCACACGTACACGCCCCGAATTTAAATAGGATTGCCTGGTTGTACACGCGCACTGTGCAATTTACTCGTAGTAATTGATAACAATAGGTTTACCAGACCGAATTAATAGCGCTTCTAATCGGGCAATTTATGTCATGGTAGTTTGCGTTGTCTGAGGGTCAATGCCGGACGTTAAAAACCTTGGCGCCCATCTTTGTCTTATAGAGAATGTGCCGACTTATCTTAAGCTGAAAGAGTTGAGTTCTCTCTCCTCTCCATCTTAAGTGTTACCATAAGTCTATGAATCATTTGAACCATAATCTTGATGTCATTTTAAAACCGAATTGGTTTCCACTATGAAAACAGTAGATTATGCAGAGTATGAATGGATTTCGCGATGTACGGCTAAAGTCATCTGAAAAGTGACACGAGCACAATATTGAACAAACACAAACACACCTAAATAAATTTGATATAGACATTAATCTGTGCAATTGTGATATAAACTCCTCGTAAAAGGTTCGGAAATATATTCCAATCGCCAATGTTCATATTGTGTTACATCACATTGGTAGCAATTATACTTGTTTCAGTGCTCAGCCACCTGGTTAAGAATATGGAGAGGTCTTAATCTCAATGTGCCAAAATTACCACTATTTTGAGCTAAAACAACTCTGTCGACTGTTCAATAAAGTGTACAAACGACAGTGTAAAAGAGATGCTCTTTTCCGGTGAACTACGGACTTTTGAGAACATAAATAGCGGTGATTTTGCCATTGAGACCATCAAGCAAGTGGCTGAGCACTGAAACAAGTAATTGCTACAATTGTGGTGTCATTCATTGGAAAGATGAACACGTCGGCTTTCCATTGATATGTAATGCACGGGGTAATGCAATATAAACACATCATGAAATATACAGATTAAGTTGTTGAGGTGTTTAGAATAGTACATGTTTGGTGATAGCGAACGTTTTCCACGCCGGCAATCCCTCCTAGGATTGGTACATTATATAGGACTATACCATACAGATTCCATACCTGTAAATGACTGTAGTCCTTGCCGACTAATCTTAACCCCCTGGGGTCTACCGGCCAATTTGGCTTCAAAGCAGTATTTTGATTGGTTACTCATAACATTATATCATATAATGAGCCAATCTGGGATGCTGTAAGAAAGGTACTAGTGCTACAGCGAGTCGACATGCAAAGAAATAAACGCACTATATTGATTGGTTACTCAGAGGGTTATATCATGCAATGAACCAATCAGTGAGACTGTAAGAGTAGTCCCCAGGGGGTTAAGTATTCAGAAAGGGTTATTTCCCCCCGATCGAATGATTCAAGTTGGAATCTATCTTAGGACTACTATCTATTACCGCAGTGCAAAATGAGATCTTTTCAGTCCATTTTGTATATAGGTTTGTAGGGGTGATTATGATTGTACATGTTCTGTCACCACTGCTCAAATGTTTGATGATAAATGAGAGCGTTACACCAGCTGTCCAACTTCAGGGGCTTATTTTTCGGCACTTTTATTTCAGGGTTACCCTGTATAAGGTTGGTACTTCAATGATCACATATATCGTGTAAAATGTAAAGTTGAAAATCCAGTCGTTTTGTAACACCCCGTGTAAACGTATTATATAGGGATCCTATCCAGTCGTTTTGTAACACCCCTTTAACATGTAAACGTATAGGGATCCTATTTACCGGTGTGAAATATGCAGGAATACAACGGTGTATCAACGCTAGTATTTCTTTACGGTCAAAACTAAGAGAGCATTTTCAACTTAATTTAAACAATACCTCTGTTTACTGCACATACTTACCGAGTTGCAAAATCGACAAAAACAAGAACTCAAACGACGTGATACGGTGAAATTATCTAGTGATAGAATACAGGGTGTGTGAGTTTAAGTATTCAGGTCCCGTTTTCAACAAAATATGGGAAAATACTTCTGTCAAAAATTTGTCAATTTCTTCATTGTTTAATAAGAGTAGAAATACTTCTTCATGCTTGTTGAAGTTTTCAAGACAACATTTTATCCACACCATAATTACAACATGTTTCTGTGTGTACAAACGAAGATAATCTGAAAATATAATAACACAATAATATTACATGAAAATATGCTGTAAATATCACTAGGCCCTATGCGATCAAGCAAAATGAGTCGGAACTCAAAAATATCACATTTTCAGTTTTCTACTAAAAAAACTACAAGCGATTCCAAGATATGCGGGATGGAAAACTCAACAGAGAATTCTATCCTTTGTTTGATTATAATTATCTTGAGAAATTAATATTCCCGACTTCCGACTCACATCACTTGTTTTTTGTTCGTTTTTATAGTGGTTTATTTGTTGGAATATAAGTTATTTGGAATTTGGGGATGCTTGGACTACGATCGTTGGATAATCAGTGCTTTGATGCGCGATTGCTTGGATAGCTCGGCTTCAGAGCCTAGGATTTTCACATTTCACCCGCCCATTTGTTTTTCATTTTTGTCTAGCTTATGACTCCATGTTCTAGAAATACTGTACATCAACTATTTACCAAATTACTAAACAACATGCACAGTGACCATCGAGAATTTTCATGCACAGAATTTTATTTGGTGATCTGTTAAAATTGTATAAGTTCCTTTTTTGGCTCAGTGTATAGGTGGATAAAAACTAGGCGGGTAAAAATCTATTCTCTGCAGCAAAGCTAATGCTTAAATTGGTTCATATTGGGATGTTTGTAATAGGGCAGTGGGGGGGGGGGGGGTTGGAAGGAAAGGGGTAGGTAAAGGAAATGATAATTGGGAAAGAAGAGAAAGGAGAGGGGGAGAAAAGGGGAAATATATGGAGAGGTAGAGAAAAAGTGAGCAGGTGAGAGAGAAAGGGGGAAGGGGGAACAAAAGGGAATGGTGAGGGGAGAGAGTGAGATGAAGGGAAAGGAGAGATAAAGGGGAAGAGAACATTGAACCTTTAACATTATTTGCAAAATCAGGATCCTTGCTTATAATTATAATTACAATGACATTGAAAATATATTCACTCGAAACCCTCTCCTTGCGTTTGAATATTAATAAACTTCAGGGTGGTCCGCCTCCTTGACCTCAGCCAGGTGCGTTGCCCCTCGGGCCTCGACCCCAGCCGTAAACCGCTAATTCGCTACGCTCTATTTTTTTCCAGCCGGGCATTTTTTTCTTGGCATTACACAACAGCAAGCTGTGCCTTTTATGGAAACACTTGACTTGAACTTGAACTCCAGATTTGAGAAGCCAAAGCTAAAGCCCTTCCAGTCGTGGTTAATTGTAAAACAAAAATACAGGGTGATCAAAATGTGTCAATATTTTCACATAAAATAACTATGTATTTTATTACTTTCAGCTTATTGTGTCACTGTATTGCATTGAAAATAGACAACATTGTTCATATTCACTATTTTAAAATACACTAGTTATGTATTTTTAGATGTTAGCACTTAATATTACAAACTGATAATGTGTTGCATTTCATATAGCAGTATCAAAATGCTGCTCAATCAAACCTTAACATTTCAAACACAATACATCACCTTCTCATATTTATTATTACTACTTGAAATACTATGTGCAATTTTCAGCTCTACCACCAGTCAGGATAATTTTCTCGTAACTGATAACACCTTTCACCACTCGCACTAAATCGGTTTCAGCAAAATGTGTCACCTTTTGCATGTTGGCGGAGGTGCAAGCTGTGGGGGAGTACATGGTTGTAAATTGCTATTTGACTTGTTTATACCCAGTTACTTACTTACCTACTTACTTATGACGTTCTCGAACGGTCTTCGTGATGGCTCGCCATACTACTCTGTCCCTCATGCATGCTTTCATCTCCTCCTCATTCTTCAGTCCTGTATCTTTCGCCAAGGTGTCCAAGTATGTTAAGGCTGGGCGGCCGACAGATGTGTGTCCGTGTTTGGGTCTCCATAGCAGCAGGTCAGATACAATCTCATTAGTCTTCTCATGCAATGCCCGGCAAATCTCATCCTTCGATCTGTGATGTTTTCTGATACCTTTTGTAAGTTTCCATACAGGTCTTTGTTTGGTGCCTTATCTTTCCAACTAATGTTGAGTGCAGTTCTCAGCATTCTAGTGTAGCATCCATCTAGAGATTTCTTCAGTCTGTTGGTGATGGTCCATGTCTCAGCTCCATACAGTAGAACACTTTGAACAGTAGTTTGGAAAAGTCTGATTTTGATTTTTCGACAGAGGCTGGATTTCCACACTTTGTTCAGAGCATTGCAGGTCTTCCAAGCAAGTGCCTTACGTACTTTTATGTCATGCTGGCTACTACCTACCCAAGCTCCCAGGTACTGGATGTCCTCTACGTTGTCTAGGTTACTTCTATCAGAGGTTTTTAGCTAATGTTCTTTTAAGAAATATTGCGCTAGAGTATAACCAATGATCAATACCTCTTTCTGAAAGACAGCAGCCCAGAAGAATACTTGGAGTGTTACTTTAGCAGGTGGGTATATAAAGCCAAATATCCAAATATATATAAATATACGAGGGTATCAAAAAGTTCTTGAAATCACCCAGAAGTGAAGGAGTCTGAAACTTTTTTTGTTATGTGTCCCTTGAGACACCTTCAAAAGGTCCCTGTGCATGCAAAGTCACACATATCTCTCCCACTATTTATTACCTGTCCACAGACCGCCATTGTAGAGATCCTCAGATTAAACGCCATTGATTGATCCACAGGTTGCCTCAGATTTCGTTATTCCCAAAACAGCAATAAATAGTTTAAAGTGTTGACAGAAAGGGGTCAAAGGTCATTACAAACAAGCTTGGTGACTATAATCTTGTGGGTAACACGGGGTGTACACAGATTGACCTCTAATGACACCTACATGACCTTTGACCCCTTTCTGTCAATACTTGAAACTATTTATTGCTGTTTTGGGAATAACGCAATCTGAGGCAATCTGAGGATCAATCAATGTCGGTCAATCTGTGGAGCTCTACAATGGCGGTCTGTGAGATGTGTGACTTTGCACAAAGATGTCTGAAGGGTCACATAACAACAACAAAAAGTTTCTGACTCCTTTACTTCTGGGTGATACCCCCTCGTATTTTGTTGGTGTGTAACTTATGGAAAGAGGCAATCCAGTTGATGTTATAAGTTGGCCATGTAATCATTATGTTTATGTACACAAAATACCCGTACGTGGACAAATAATGTTTTCGGTGATTCATCAGGCTCGAGTGATGTCGTAGACAAACTAAGTATTTGGTAAGTGAAAATTGATGATAACCGACCGTATCACAACATGTTTAATAGTGTAGGCCTAATAGTAGGTATAGCACCCAAAAAATTCAAATGCACTGAAAGTGTACAAAATTCATGTCTCATGTTGTAGATAATTGCAAAAATAGAAATTTGGTAAAAAAATCATGCAAAAAGGTTGTACGGTTCTCAAGATGTTGTCCATTGATTATTGGAAAATATGACCGGAAATCTGCCAAAAAGTGCCATTTATTGTCAAAACTGCCATTTTAGCAAGTTTACACCCTTCTCATTATAAAACTATGTACATACAGTAGCTACAAAACACAGATGCAAGATACTGGCCATAGGTTTATCCATTTCTATTAAAATCAGACATGATATTTATTTCATATTTGTACAGCAGACTCCAGAATATGCCATTTTATTCAAAATTCATAATCGCAACTCTGAAAATCGTCAAAAAATGACTAAGTCCAGCTAATTAATATGCGTAACGTGAATATCTGAAGTTCTACAAGCAGTAGAGAGATGAGCTTTGGCATACTGTTTACCTGTGACAAGACGTATATTAAAATGTAAAATTTAGTTAATTATCTCATTAAATATGCAAATGAGCTCATTATGTATTCAAATTTTGCATATATGCAAATTATGTCAGTTTGACTCGCATTTTGTTTACATAAGTTTATTCCTGAACATATTCTCTAGCCATTTCCAGTATGTTGCTATCGATCAGTGCAATTGCTGTGGAGAGGTCTGCAGTAAGCTACCATAATAAGCTTATTCTGTGTTTTGGGGTCTTTTTCTGGTGTGATGCATTCAATGGATATACAAACTAAGCATATCAACCAAAAGTAGAGAGTTTTTACTAGCACCTGGTACCTCCTACCTTTCAAATTGGGCCTTCAAATTTTCAAATCGGGCAATTATATCAAAATTTAGAGCAAATTCCCAAACATTATGTAACTATAGCCACAACCCAGCCGAATAACATTCGATTGATATGTATGACCCAGGGTCATGTACAGAGAGGTCATAGCTACCATATATAGCAAGCTCAGTGCCAAATAAGGAGTGCATCATAACAGAATGGTCAATTATTGGTATGGGTGTTTTTCAATGCTGAGCTGCATTGTTTATAGTGTGGGCTGTCAATGGGACCCAAGTGTGTGACTTTCAGGCAAGGCATAAAAAGTACTTGCAAAGATTTGAAAAAAACAAAAACTTCCAGGTGTAGAATAATCACCAAACTTCAGATTCAGATAGAGAAGAGATCAATCTAATTAATGGTGAAGAGTGTACATTTATAAATTATTAAGTTTTTTCAAACCAGTCCATTAAGTTTTGCCTGAAAACAAGTAAATTCACCCGAGTGTGCACACACTCTGTGTGGCAGACAGTGGCGTAGCCAAGGGGGGGCAAGGGGGGGCAGCTGCCCCCCCTGTGGGGTTCTCTGCCCCCCCTGTTGCCCCCCCTGTGGGAAATGTCAGTTGAAATAATTTGGGACTAACCTATTCACAACACAAGGAAATTCAATCCTCAATTTGGTTGTTGCCCCCCCACCAAAACTCCCGGCCCCCCCTTTGCCCCCCCACTGAGAAAAACCTGGCTACGCCACTGGTGGCAGACCCTAGTGTAGCGAATGTGCTATACCTACTAATACTTAGTAATACGTCATGTATATTTCGCGTGTAACCACTGCACGGGTACATCCACGGTGTATCATCATAGAGAAGTTTTCCTTTCTGGCCTGTTTCAGGATCGAAGTTATATTGATTTATTCGGGAAACAGTTTACTACCTCTCCCAAAGTGTGGACAGGCCCAACTCTTTTAGTGGGTGACACACACATTTGCAGAAACCGATTATAGTCTTGCATCACATTTTCTTCTTCATTCAAATATATCCCTTCTGAGCGCTGTTTGTCTTTTTTAGACTCTTCTTGTTTAATATTTTAATTATAAGTCCACAATAACAACATGATTTATGTTCATATTTTCGTATCAAGAATAGATCTTATATATTTTAAAGACATCTATACAGCAATTTATACTGATCATCACAAAACCTGAATCTAGATTAAAATGTCACTGAACAAAGTGACAGCATTTCCCGGGGTTTGTTCACGTCGGTATAGTGCCACTTAAAATTAGTTCGCTCGAAGAAAAAAGTTTGCTATAAAGTGTTGTCGTTCATAAATCAACCAAACATTTACCTTGAAAAAATACGTTCATTAAAAAACGTAAAAAACGTAATTCGAAGATCAGTTGGCGCTACGAAGTCTGAATAAATTTTAAAATCATTTTACTGCGTGGTGAAACACCTGTTGAATGAAATGAACCAGGAAGTAAAGTGGGTGATGACGGAAGTTTTAACGCATGTAGCGTTTTTCGTAATAAAAATATTACAATCAATTAAATTAACGATACAATCACTACGCTAATCAGAAATACTGTTTTTCAGTGACACTTTTGTCATTTTGAACTCATAAGTTTAAATGTAAAACTATTACTAGAATGAACCAACATCTCTAGATTTATCTAATGATACTTTTTGTACTTATTTGAGAAAATATAAAACTTATATTCTAGAATTACTATGTTGAC
The DNA here is from genome assembly GCA_035610835.1 of Ophiura sarsii. Classification (NCBI taxonomy): domain Eukaryota; kingdom Metazoa; phylum Echinodermata; class Ophiuroidea; order Amphilepidida; family Ophiuridae; genus Ophiura; species Ophiura sarsii. The sequence goes on from CM069448.1 coordinate 26,782,399, forward strand.
AAAGTGAGCCATCCATGAACCACTGCACTGCACTACCGTACGAGTGAATGAGGAAATCCCCAGAAGAAAATCGAGCAGTTTCACTGATTTAGAATAACACATTTCTAAAGTTTTGGGAAGAACGAAAGGCATCAGTTTTGTTGAATTTCAAGGTTTTCTCTGGGTGGAGTAGAGTGATCGAGCAGCGGCCATGGCGAGGAGTCTTGACACTCCGATTTATGAGGATGTGAAATTATGGAAACTTGACCAAGTGTCTGATTGGCTGAGTGAGGTGTGTATGATTTATGGTACAAATCATAGTATGATATAAAGCTTTTAAAATATAAAAGGCCTTTATAAGCTTAATCAACTATGGGCTATATCTTGCCTCACGTCCCGTACGGAATAAACCGTATAGCTACAACGTATCATTAATTGGTTTGAGCATGCGCACTTGAGTTACGGGACGTCTAGCAAGACATTGCCCAACTATGTTCAGTAGCGTAGGCAGGGTCACTTGTCAGGGGGCAAAGGGAATTTTTTCCCGGTGAACATCAGTTCGACCCGGGGCGGTGGCGTAACATTTTTTTGGGGGTTGTAGAGTCATTGAGTCCCCAAACAGGCGTGAAAAACTGCAATTTTTACAATATCGTCGCGTTAAGGTACTAGTATAGGTACGTTGGATACCCCACGCTCTATATATACTACTCCCTTGACGCGGCGAAAAACAGTGTAATTGTCTAGTACAAATTCGTCGCGTTAAGGTTTTAGTATAGGTGCGTTGGATACCCCGGACGCTCTATATACTAGGCCTACTCCCTATACATAACTTCACGTACCTATTGCTTGCAATAGGTACGTGACATAGCCCCTGGTTTCAAAGCCGATACAAATGTGTCACAGCAGCGAGTAATTTTTCACGGAAATATTTCTTGAACTGTAAACAGCCTCGATTTGCGAGTCACATCGCGCGTCCCATTTGCCTTTTAAGGACTCTCGTATCATAGCGTCGCCCTCGATTTACGAGTCACATCTTGCGTAATCCACGCCCATATGCCCATATATGGGAGGCTCTTGTTTTGCATATTCATTTTGACCCGGCTGACCTCGTGACGTTCTCAAAACAATGTCGCCGAATCATGTGTTTTTCCGACCACACCATTTTCTTCAAATACAATTTGACGACGATGTAATCCACCGATTTTCATGTTTGAATTATATTTGTAACTCTGAAGTATTTGCTAAGCCCAAGTGACATTTTCTAAGACGTCAAATGTAGCCTGGACGGTAAGTGCATACCACTGAAAATTGGGTTTATATGCCACCACACAACACGGGGGTTCCGTCATGATCGATCCCGGGGTAGAATTCGCGTGTAACTACTCCCTTGACGCGACGAAAAACAGTGCTTCTCTATATTGTCTAGGTATACAAATTCGTAGTAGTAGGTTGATTACTTATTTATCATACTAAATGAATACACGGTCCAGAGGACAGAAAAGGGGATTTCTTTTGGGGGATATTATATCAGCAAAAGAGGGGCTTGGTATAGTTTTTTGGGGAAAGAAGGTTAAAAAAAGGAAGGAAGCGACCGCAGATGTCGGCCTTCAAAACGCCAGAAAACCTATAGCTACAAGGGACCCCCCCCCCCCACACTTTGCCCTATCCAAAAACAAAACAAGGTGTCAAGTTAGTTCAAATTAGAAAAAAATTGAAACTTTTAGCATAAAAAGGCAATTTTTGTCCGGGCTGCGCGCACATTTTCTGACTTAATAAGGTGAAATTAAACCAAATATTGAAAATGTTAGCATAAAACAGCAACATTTTTGGTGTGTTAGTAGGTATTAGACCAAATTTGACCGTTTTAGCGTAAAATGCCACAAAAAATGTGTGAGCTTGCCATGCGTCATTTTTTTCTTCTTGCCCAATCCCCCACAGTTCAACACGGATTGACTCTCCTGACAGTCGCTACGCTGTGTGACGGAACATAGCGAATATAGAGTGGCATAAAACTTACAATCTAAATCACAACACTTTTGATCAAAATGGCCTAAATCGGGTTTAGCCCTTATACCATTTTTTATCCCTGGTTTGTAAAACCAGAAGGGATTTTGTCATCATGTAGGCCTAATGTGTGTCTGTGCGTATGTAGGGGTGTGTGTAGGGGTGTGCCTTTTGGTTAGCCTTTTTGGGCGCCCGCTACGGCGGGAGCCCTTGTATTGTCATCAGTTTGCGAAAACTTACACAATTTGGTATTTCTAGATATTATAGATGGAGGCTGCCATGTTTACTGATGGTCTCTTACTAACATTTACGTAACAGTGAAATGTTAAGTTGTAGTGTACGAGTGCTATCGGCGTTCACGAACTATAAACGAGGCTGAATATCACGCTCGTTATAAAGGATGGAGATAGTTACGCTCGGTTACATTCTCGATATGAATATGTACAGTGCAGTATATCAGCTATAATGCAGCCTGCGTATAGATGTATTATAATAGCAAAGCATTGCATGTACATTGTACAGGGCATTGAGAGGTGTCAGTGGGTTAGGGCGGTGTACAGTTGTAGTTTACGCAGTCCGCTGTTCAATATCAACTCATCTGTAGGCCTAATACTGACTGGTTCAATTATGAATTACTTACATGCAGAGATCAGTGGGTTGGTCTTGGTAGTTTGGTGCGTGGGTATAATATAAACACCAAGAAAGTTGGAGTCTTCAATTCCAAACTGCTGAGTTCTCTACTAAACTTTCATTAGTAATAATATGATTAAGTCGCTGTTAAAATTATTACTTCATCAATTCATCAATCACATTGAATGATGAATAAATGAAGTGATGAATTCATAATCATTGATTGACTATTGACAGATGTAATCATATTGATAATCATTGATTGACTATTGACAGATGTAATAATATTGATTGATTGATTGATTGATCGATTGATCGATTGATCGATTGATCGATTGATCGATTGATCGATTGATCGATTGATCGATTGATCGATTGATCGATTGATCGATTGATCGATTGATCGATTAATACTAAATGAAATCATGAATGCATAAATTAATTAGATAATCCTTCAATTGGATTAACAAGTCATTTATAGAAATAGTTAAAGAATATATAATACATAAATATATAAATAATGTAAACATCCTATCTATGGTCTATTTGGCCATCACGAGACAGTGACGTAACCGCGTATTCTACTAATTGCACTACATAACACTCGCGGCGCTGGCGTATACATATGACTACATGAGCGTTGAAAGGCGGAATATACATACGTGTGCGTACAAGCTGCGTCTGGTAAGTTACGCCACTGTCCAGAGGAAGCCAAATAGAGTATAGAGCTTAACGGGTACGCCGGCGGACAAGTTTAAGACTTTTACACTTTCGTCAGGATTAGCTCTGACTTCTTCAGGACCAAATTATTATATTTAATATAATTTGTAATTAATCAAATGTCCTATCTAGATTTATTATTTAATATATCGTAATTAATCAAATGAAGCATGTTGATTTGAGCGCCCATTCCTTTTTAAAGGATTTTTTTCTTCCAAATGCTGTATCTGTTGAAAGGATGGACGGATTGACTTAAAACCTTCAGTGATAGGTAGGCCATGGTCAAACACTGTAGCTGCTTGTTTGGGGGTGTAATTTGCAAAGGTCATCTGAGGTCAAAGGTCATCTAGAGGTCAAATCGTAAAAGTTGCCCGATTGACGTCAAACTTAGAGAAACGAAACATGAACGCCGGGTGATTATTTTTTGGGGTCTAATTTGCATAGGTCATCTGAGGTCAACAAAGGTCATCCAGGGGTCAAATCGTAAAAGTTGCACGATTGACTTCAAACTTGGAGAAAAGAAACATGAACACCAGGTGAACATGTCTAAAATAAATTAGAGGTCATCCAAGGTCATCTGAGGTCAAAGGTCATCCAGAGGTCAAGTTGTAAAAGTTGCCCGATTGACGTCAAACTTGGAGACAAGAAACATGAACACCGGGTGAACATGTCTAAAATAAATTAGAGGTCATCTGAGGTCAAAGGTCATCCAGAGGTCAAATTGTAAAAGTTGCCCGATTGACGTCAAACTTGGAGACAAGAAACATGAACACCGGGTGAACATGTCTAAAATAAATTAGAGGTCATCTGAGGTCAAAGGTCATCCAGAGGTCAAATCGTAAAAGTTGCCCGATTGACGTCAAACTTGGAGACAAGAAACATGAACACCTGGTGAACATGTCTAAAATAAATTAGAGGTCATCTGAGGTCAAAGGTCATGCAGAGGTCAAATCGTAAAAGTTGCCCGATCGACGTCAAACTTGGAGACACGAAACATGAACACCGGGGGAACATGTCAAAAATAAATTAGAGGTCATCAGAGGTCAACGGTCATTAGAGGTCAACCAAGGTCAAAGGGTCAACAATGGGGTTAAATTGTGCAATGAACACCGTGGGAACATGTAAAAAAATAATTATAGGTCATCTGAGGTCAAAGGTCAGCCAGAGGTCAAATCGTTAAAGTTGCCCGATTGACCTCAAACTTGGAGAAAAGAAACATGAACACCGGGGGAACATGACCCATATATGACCTTTGACCTCATTTAGTTGATCTCCCAGCCAGGGGGATTCGCAAGTCGTGACTTGCAGTATTTTCTATTTTAGCTTGGTGGTAATTACTGCGATTATGTTTATTGATGACATTCACAACAAAGCTTTCAATAAGGTCTATATGTCATCAGTGTACAAAAATAAAACCCACACACATTGTTCTGTTAAAGGGGCATTGAGAGATGTATCGATATACTAAATGAGCAAATAACGTAAAGATAATCATCAACATAGCCCAAATCCAAAATATCATACAATTCCGACATCGCCTTCATGCCAAACTAAGCAAATAACGACACTTCCGGGTTGATATTTGCCGCAAAAGTCCGTGAGTAAAACTTAGCATAACTTCTGAATTCAGCACCTTAGTTTCGATATGATCATATCGAATTCTAAGAAAATCATGAAATTTTATATGATCAGCGGCGAATGTTGGCAAACTGTTTCAGATTGTAGTTAGTATATGCCTAAGTATTACTTTGATGCAAAAAAACTGATTTCCAGGATAATTTAGGGCGCACTCCCATACGTATCTCTCAATGCCCCTTTAATTACCCAATAAATTATCAAAATTACAGTCTCAAATTTAACCACGTTTTTAACTTGAAATCCACGTTGTATAGTAAGGTCAATGTGGTTAAAATAAATTACCGTAGTGGTATAAGGGTTATATTGAAGGGTATACTTCCGGGAATTTGAGTACCCCCTCCAGGCCCAGGGGAGAGGGATGGGGGATGGGATACGGAGATGTGCCGCTCTAACGGGTCACTTTTTTTGCAAAAAATCCCTAAACATGGGTATGATTTGTGCTGGAAAATCCCTAACAATGGGGTCACTTTTTATCCCCCTGGTTTTAAAACCAGAAGGGGATTTTGTCATCATGTCATGTGTGTGCGTCCGTCCGTCCGTGTGTGCCCTTTGGTTAGCATTTTTGGTTAGCCTCTTTGGTTAGCCTTTTTTCTGAATGCTGTATCTTTTGAACGGATGGACGAATTGACTTCAACCCTTCATGGTCAAAAACTGTGGCTGCTTTTTTTGGGGTCTAATTTGCATAGGTCATCTGAGTTCAAAGGTCATCCAAGGGTCAAATCGATTGCCCGATTGACTTCAATCTGGGAGAAATGAAACATGAACACCAGGTGAACATGTCTAAAATTAATTAGAGTTCATCCGAGGTCAACAGTCATTAGAGGTCATCCAAGGTCAAAGGTCAACAAGGGGTTAAATCGTGCAATGAACACCGGGGGACCATGTCAAAAATCAATTAGAGGTCATCCGACCTCATTTTTTGTGGGTCTAATTTGCATAGGTCATCTGAGGTCAAAGATCATCCAGGGGTCAATCGTAAAAATTGCCAGATTGACTTCAAACTTAGAGAAAAGAAACATGAACACTGGGTGAACATGTCTAAAATTAATTAAAGGTCATCCGAGGTCAACAGTCATTAGAGGTCATCAAAGATCAACAAAGGTTAAATCGTGCAATGAACACCGGGAGAACATGTCAACAAATAATTAGAGGTCATCTGAGGTCAAAGGTCATCCAGAGGTCAAATCATGAAAGTTGCCCGATTGACGTCAAAACTTGGAGAAAAGAACCATGAACACCGGGTGAACATGTCTAAAATTAATTAAAGGTCATCCGAGGTCAACGGTTATTAGAGGTCATCTAAGGTCAAAGGTCAACAAGGTGTTAAATTGTGCAATGAACACCGGGGGAACATGTCAAAAAATAATTAGAGGTCATCTGAGGTCAAAGGTCATCCAGAGGTCAAATCGTAAAAGTTGCCCGGTTGACGTCAAACTTGGAGAAAAGAAACATGAACACCGGGGGAACATGACCCTGCCCTATGTGACCTTTGACCTAGTTTAGTTGATCTCCCAGCCAGGGGGATTCACAAGTCGTGACTTGCAGTTTTTTACATTACGGGTCTATTTTTTGCGAAAACTTTGGCTATTTTTGCAAACATTTGCGAAAATTGGGTCTATTTTCCCGATAATTTGCAAAAAATTGGGGTCTAAAATGAAGCAAAATCCTTAGAAATGGGTACCGTTTTTCCAAAATCAACCCCCCCCCCCCCCACCAAGCCAACAAAAAGAATTCTCTCCTGTATAGCCTATTCCACTATTAAAGACAATACAATACCCAGTTTGTTGCTATTATGACACACAAGGGTCAAGATAAGTGGGCGCTGGGCGATTTTATTTTTATCCCTAGCGACCAGTGGTAATGCTAAAAAATAAACAACCGAGCGCTGATATTTTGCCCAAATCAGTGCCTGGTTAAAGATCAGGAAGCTTAGCAATACATCAAATTTCGATCTGACACTGCTGCCATGCAGGATTTTTTGTTTAAAATCAAGTCAAGTATGATGTTTGAAAGTACATGTACTGGCGATTCATAACAGCAGAGTTTTCAATCAAAAATACTAATTTTTATCAGCGAAAACCAATCCTAATTGTTCACAGTGTCTACTGCCCCCAATGTCATGATTGTGAGGGTTCCCCTGTAGCCCCTTCGATGACGTAGTGATGTTGCAAAAGGTCGAGTTGACTTCTCAATTAATTTTCTAGGCCATAGAACATGTGCAATGAATGCAAGAGGGAAAGTTCCTTATTTAAACAAATAACACTTTAAATACTATTTGATTTCGATTTTTTTTTCTTTCTTTTTTTCAGATTGGTTTCTATGAGTTTGTTGGCGGCTTCGAGTCAAAGAATATAGATGGCAAGAAAATGCTGGTTGGTATTATAAATAGTATTGATACATATTGATCAAATCATGAATATGTATGAATTTGGGTGGCTTCAAAAACGCTGCTCGGTATTATAACTTTTGATTTATTCATTAACTCATGAATATGCATGTATTTGGGTGAAAATATTGCTGGTTGGTAGTATAACTTTTGATTTATTCATAACCTCATGAATATTCATGTGTTGGGTAGGAAGCTTCGAGTAGGTAGCTTCGATTAGACTATTGTAGCTGGCAACAAATGCTGGTTGGTAAACCTTTTATTCATAATCTCAGAATATCAGCACTGTTCAATGGTTCTATTTTTTCTACATACATGTAGGCCACAATCTTTAAAATTGGCAGACCAAATTGAGGGACTGGCAAAAAAAAACAGGGCAAAAATGTGCGGCATGCGCATTTGTGCCCAGCAACAAAAGAAAAAACACTTGATTGTCCAATTCAAATTCAATGCGTCGATCGATCGTCATGCCGTGCCATGAGAGGTAAATTGCTTGTCCTATCATATGCTGCATAAACCAGCGGCCCGCTGTGGCGTGATGGCGCGTGATTTAGCTCATGGTTATTAATCAGCTTATCAGCACACACATTTGGAACTGCATTTTTTCAGTCTTTACACAGGGGCTGTGTGTAAATAGTGAAGACATGAAGGATTCATTCTAGACTGGGTCCCTGTGTCCCTCTATCAGTCTTCACATTGAGCACCCTCGCAGGGGCTGTGTGTAAATAGTGAAGACATGAAGGATTAGTCTAGACTGATTCCCTGTGTCCCTCTATCAGTCTTCACATTGAGCACCCTCGCAGGGGCTGTGTGTAAATAGTGAAGACATGAAGGATTAGTCTAGACTGAGTCCCTGTGTCCCTCTATCAGTCTTCACATTGAGCACCCTCGCAGGGGCTGTGTGTAAATAGTGAAGACATGAAGGATTAGTCTAGACTGAGTCCCTGTGTCCCTCTATCAGTCTTCACATTGAGCATCCTCGCAGGGGCTGTGTGTAAATAGTGAAGACATAAAGGATTCAGTCTAGCTGTGCCTTAATCAAATGCCACTATCTAGGAATATGAATTGATCCGAAAAAATGGTTTTTAAATGGCAATAAATTATGTTTGTGCTTGGTTTGATTTGTTTAGGCCCTGATTTAGCCCTGTTTTACACTTAAAGGTAGATGACCCGATCACATTTCCGATTTTCAATTAGTAGTTTTCTATTCTACATAAAAGGTCATCCTTACAAAAGCTGTGTTCCAAAGTTTGAGTTGCATAGCTCTAATGGTTCTTATTTTAGACGCACAAGATGCTGTGAACTGTACCCATTGAGTAGTACACAAACTATATCGGTGGTTACCACCATTCGCGGTAATTCGACGTTATTTCATCGATTTCTCCGCAATTATACCGATTTAGGCCGTCAAATTTCAGTATGATGATGAGAAAAATACGAGCTTTCATATGATATGAAAATCTCCGTATGTTTGAAATAATTCTGTGTTACGAAAATGTGATCGGGTCATCTACCTTTAACAGCCATGATACTTGATAGGCCAAGAATAAAGGCATTGTATTTGTTTTTGCTTTTCGTTTTTTTAAATTTGCTTGTTTGTTTGTTTATTTATTTATTTATATATTTATTTATTTATTTATTTATTTATTTATTTATTTATCTTTTTTTTTCTTTTTTTTTCTTTTTTTCTTTTTTTCTTTTTTTCTTTATGTAATATTTATTTGTTTTATTGTTTATTTTTAATTTTTATATAAGTTTGTTTGTTTATTTATTTGTTTATTCATAAATTTATATATTTATTTATAAATATATAAATTTATATAAACTGATTTATCAGTTGAGCACTTTTTGATTATCTTTTGATATCTTAATGTGTATAGATCCCTTAAAAATATTTGATACTCTGATCGCAAGTTTTAACACCATTGATTGTGTATTCGCATTTTCAATGTGTCAAAGACCTCCGATCAGAGAGACATCTTTCGCCTGACGATTGGACAAAATGACCATATGGGATTGTCCATGAAACTCAGAGTAGCGATAATATTCCGGAAAGGTCTATACCTCTGAATTTTTATACGCTCTACCGTTTACGGTATTGTTCAATGGCTAGTCTAACCAGAAACGGTTGTCAATACATATATTTATTTATATATATTTTTGGATTTTAAAAGATTTATTTACTTATTTTTTTATTTATCTATTTTTTTATTATTTATATTTGGTTTCTTTCGAGATACATTGTTGTGCTATATTAATTCTGTGCCCATATGAGACCTGTCATCACAAAATGAGCATTAAGTCGGAAAACTTAGTTTTGAGGTTTGTCCAGATTCATAATACTCAGGAAACAAGCTTTGAAATGATATGTAACATGTCATAATTGCTCAATGTTTTCCCTGTCAAAAATCAAATTGAAGTTGCAAAATGTCTTTGTTTTCTATTGATTTTTGGCATGTTCATTGTACCATATCTCCTAATGCACATTGGCGACTTAACGCTCATTTTGTGGTGACAGGTCTCATATTATCTTTAAATCCTTTATTTCTGTGATCCACGTCCCACACCATACAAACCATTGTATTTTAGGTCTTTGTTCTACTAAAAGGTAGGTGTTCCGATTTCTGGCCAGATTTTTAACTTGATGTTATTTATTGTACATGAAGGGTCATCTTTAAAAAGTCATACTGTAAAACACTCTAATTTTGCAGATAATTTATTTTAGTGGGCATTTAGTTTTTCAAATCTTCAAAATTGTCAGTTTCGCGGGTATTTAGTTTCGCGAATCCACATCCCTCACGAAATTTGCGAAAGTAAATCCGGCGCCAAAGTTTGAGTTGCATACTTCAGTAGTTCTTATTTTAGAAGCACAAGGTGACATGAAATTTGCCCATTGACTAGTACACAAACTAGCCAGTTGGTTAACCACCTTTGGCGGTAATTCACTGCATTTTGGCCTATAGCGTCTAACTAAATGAAACATATATCTTGCGCTTAAGATTTTACAGAAATAATGAGAATAATATGGGTTTTTCTTTTAAGATCAAATGTCAACAAAAAATCTCAAGTAATCGGAACATACACCTTTAATTTGTTTATGTTTATTTCCGGTATCCATGACCCCTACGTATACCAAACAAGCCATTTACTATCCAGGCCTGTGTTCTATTCAATTCCTGTACGTCCATGATCAGTATCCCATTAATACGCCAAACAAATCATTTATTATTTCAGATCTAGGTGTTCTATCTATATTCCTATGCATCCGGGACCAGTGTGCCAAACAATCCATTTATTATCTAAGGCCTGTTCTATTTAATTCCTATATATGTCCGGGACCCTTGTCCCCTGAGTATCATATAGAAAGGAAGCTCACTCGTTACCTCGCTGATAGTCATTCACATCAAGACACTTCCCCTATCATGGCTATACTTAGCTATAACCCCCTTCCCCTGATCACTGACTGGTCTTATCCGTCACTCACTGTATCTACATAGTCTGTGCAGTCAGCGAGGGAAATAACCAAGTACATGTAAATGTACCGGCATATTGTATGGATTTAACTAATAATGTCTCTGGGTTTATGTCTTTATTTTCTTCATATTCTCGGAAGACTTTGAGTGAGGACGAATTACGACGGTGCTATCCTAATATGCGAGGGGGAAGAGGGGACCCTTCAATGTAAGTATTTAAGTTGATCTTATTTGATTTTGTTTTAAAAAAATTGCACATAGACTAAATCAAGGTAAGTTCAATCATAAAATACATTACGATGATAAGCAATAAGCATGTAACTTATAATACGCGTCCTACCATTTATAGTAAGACAAGTTTGAGGGAATGATCGAAATAAGGAGATTCGTCCAAATGCTTACTAATTTGATATAGACCAGGGGTATTTAGGATTTTTTGTTTGAGTTTGAGATATTTCTTTACTTCAGATCTTAATCTTAAAAAAATATCCAAAATAAAACAAAAATGCACTGATACTGATATAGACTAGTGGTAGAAACCACCGTACTAACACTATATACATATATTTTTTGGACGCATGATTTCACAGATTTAATGAAGGTCCGTCAAATTTACCTCCCTTGACTTACTTGACTTATGGCGGGTGATATTCCCAAGATGCTTCTCCAAATCTTCCTTTCCAACATATCTGTCTAGCCTGTCTTGATTTCTTCTACCTGCAATAATACCAACAATGCCTATGAAAGCCTTTGTGCTTTATCCAGGCTGCAATCTCGGTTATCCATCCCTCTTTTGTCCATCCGGCTGATCAATGACCCCGAAGGATATACAAGTTTTTACAGCCTAATCACCTTATTTTCACACTCTGAAGCATTTGAAGGCTGTCTTTTAATGTTCGTAGTACTGCTTAGTGCTTAAAAAATACCTTGTCACTGTAATTGTGATGCGATCTGTGAAAACCCGCCACATGTCGGGATTTTTTCATATTGGAGATATTTATATCATTAAGAAAGCTGAATATGTGCTGATTACAGAACTGTTTTATCATTTTTCCACGATCACTACAAAAAAAAGTTATGAGTGAATGATGATTGTGATGTCATAAAAAGCTACAAAACAAGAAATCATGAAAACAGGCCATAAAAGATACATAGTTCAATAGAATAACATTATAAGGCTAATTAGAAAAGTGACTTAAGTAAGTTTTTGAAGGTGATGACACAAAGTAATAAAATTAATTTTCTAAACAAAGTCTATAAAAAGAAGAAAAAAGTTGTTTTATTTTTTATTTTTTTATTTTTTTATTTTTCCCATAATCCCTATTTCACATTTTGCGACATCTGACGGGTTTTCACAGATCGCATCACAATTACCCTCATACAGTATACCCTTCCAATTGTCCCAATTTGAGCACCTCAATGCAGAATTACATACTTCGCTTACCCAGATTGTTCACATCCATCGTGTCCAGATAACCGATGTTGGACTATATTTTGAGCACTGGTTTGAGCTTAGGATCAAAATTTGGCAAAACAAGCATCTTGAAGTATATTCCTACTCTCTTTCGTAGTGGCAAACCAATCAAGAAGCAGGAAATGAAAATATACGGAGTGCATTGAAGATGTCTAATTTCACTCCGCATGCACGCAACATGTGCTTTCTTTTGATTTGTTGTTCATGCAGCATATGGCTGGAAATTTCGGGCGGGCAAGGGGTACCCGCCCAAAATTACATTACCTGGGCAGCAAATTTAACCATCGGGTACCGGATTTCCACTTTTTTCACACTGTCACATAAGCCACGCCGTCATTTACCACTCAATTACGATGCATAAATCTCCAGGGGTTTAACAACATGCATTCACACAAAAGATAAAGAGGCCAACGTTGATGGGCTGTTTCTAATATTTACGATTTTATTTCTAGAAACGTCATCGTACCCGTAATTTTGAAAGAGGATCTGGATGATTTCTAGGTATTTTCAATACTTTTGCCAATCCATACAGCGCTATTAAAATCCCTTTTACATGTATATCGTAGACCCACATCCTTAGTACTGTATATCGCCAATTTGTACTACAATGTATGAACAAAATTATTGTGATATTATCGCAAATATAACTTGCACATTTACGACAGTGTAAAACTGCATAATGCAGTTTTATTTGTAATTTGATGCCCAAGTGCTGAATTCAGCAGGCAAAAAAATTGCGACATGATATGACGTTTATGGGCATTAGTGGCCAACCTTCGGGTACCCGCTCAAAAATGATTTCGGGTACCTGCGGGTGCACAATTACCTGACAATCACAGCCCTAACCCTAACTCCCTAAGTGTGTTTTTGTTAATTAAACTATGAGACAAAAACGGGTCAAATTTGAGGGGAAAATTAGTCTCCGCATGCATGCACCACGGTTCGAACCTGGGCTGTGTGCGTGCAAGTCCGCTTCTCTACCGACTGAGCTACACGGTGAAATCCAAAAAAGTTTTTTTCACAAGTTGAACTATGTGCTGAGCTTGGTACGAGATTGACGGACCGCCGCGAGGTACAAGATTGTAGCACTGTCGGGTTTTGTAGTATCCAGGTTTAGGGTTAATGCAGCACGGGTTTGCTGGTTTTACTGAGGGTATTGTCAAACTTGTAAACATGTTGTATTCATTTTAAATAATATGCACAAGATTGAATGATTTGATTACCATTGTCGTGTATGAATTAGGTCGATACATACATGTACGTATGTTTTTGTTTCTAAAATAAAATCCAAAAAACATCAATGTGCTTGCATGCAAATGTTAATATCTCTCAATTGCACTAGTAGGAGCCAGTATGTAAATGTTGTGTCAAATGGTTGTTAAAAGCAAAGTTGAACTTGATTCTGTATCTACATAGTATTAGATTTGAGAATTTGGCGTATGTAAATGTTGTGTCAAATGGTTGTTAAAAGCAAAGTTGAACTTGATTCTGTATCTACATAGTATTAGATTTGAGAATTTGTAATGTACTTCGAGGGTTCCTACCACATAATTTCTTGTTTTATGAGGCAGTTTAATGATTCTATCCACAAAATTTATTTTAAAAAAGTGTGCCGGCCAGTCAGCGGGAGTGCCTGTACACCCGACCGGCATAGCTATAACCTGGCATTGGCCCCTATTGGGGGCTCCCAAAACAACAACATTAGCAGTCAGCACACTGTCATTGAGTTTTCTAATTTCACTCAAAACAACACACACACATTTGAGACCTGTCACCACAAAATGAGCGTTAAGTGTGCATTAGGCGATATGGTCTTATGAACATGCCAAAAAACAATACAAAACAAAGGAATTTTTGTCTTTCAATTTGATTTTTGATCAGGAATACATTGAGGAATTATGACATATTGCATCATTTTAAAGCTTGTTTTCTGGGCATTCTGAATCTGGATAAACCTTAGAATCTAATTTTCCGACTTAACTCTCATTTGTGATGACAGGTCTCATTTATTGTTCTGTATAGTGTTTATACATGCATAATTGGGTTTGGGGTGGTTAAGTTTGTGAGGAGGGGGCATGTGTTTATTTTAGGGATAGGGGTTGTATGCTTTGTTTAAAGGCGTAACTTTATTACTGATAAGTTGGTGTCACTTCATAAAACTAAAATAAAGTTTACAACAATTGAAATAATTGTTTAGTAATTGGAGTCTTTACCACCATATTTGTGACCGATATGAGCCACCACAGTAAACGCTGACTGTAATGAGCCAATGTCAGGTGCATTGCAAGCAGAAATTTGTGCAACAATTGTTTGTATTTTTTATTTGAGTCCCTGATATTACCAATCACCATAATAAGCTTATAGATTGATGTCTTGCTCCCATGTGAATTTTCAAGGGAAGTGCATTGGGTTATGGAATCCCAGGAGACCATAGTCACTGAAATACATTGTAGGTATCTTGAGGTTGGGGCACTAAAGTTTACAACATATCGTCACTGTTCTGTCAAAACATCTTATCTCCATCTGGCTCTTCTGCATGTATACATTCTATATGGATAACCTTAGGGCAGTCTGCTTTAAATAACATGTTCAAGGGCCAAGGGGGGTTCTTAGCACAATGTACATAAGCTTATTATTTTGCTGGTGATGTGTAATGGGTTATGGAACCATTAGAGGTAATAGTCTAAAGGTAAATTGATTCCCAGGATGGGGGCAGTAAGTTTACACATACATAGGCTTGTTATTTTGTAGGGGAAGTGTAATGAGTTAGTGGGAGCTCGAGAAGTAATAGTCACTGGGATAGCCACCCTTGTTTAGGGAGCACTAAAATGGTGCCGTGTACATGTAAGCATGGGGCAATTTGGTATTATATTGTAGAAGCTCTACATTAGAGGCAATTTAGTCATCAGGGAAGCTACCTGAGAATTGGGAAATTCTGTTACACGGTGGTTGGGCACCAACAGGGTGTGTGTTAACCGGTATCGCATCGCAGTTTGCACCACAATCAAGCACAACTGCGACGCACATTTGTACATGCATAGCAAACTTGCTACACAACATTTTTGACTCGGGACACTATTATTTCCTTTCGAAGTTCCGATTGATTTTAACTTACTATTATTAGTGATGTAGATGGTCCATTTCACGCCATTTAATCACGTAGTATTCCGTATTTGGATACGTTTAAATTGATAAACTCACTTCATTCGTCGAGTTTACTCGCCACATGACACGTTCCGTTTTCCAATATAGGGGTGAGAGAGAGGGGCGAGTAATCGTATAGTAAATAATGAATGGTTTTAATTATTGTTTGCTTCTGAACGGGTCAGCGGACAGCTAATTAGTGACATTATCTGAAATATATATGATAAATATTTGATTTCATCAGTCTTCTTCCTATTCTAGAAAAAAAATTAGGCCTACTCGGAAATCGCAAATGTTTAAAATTGTACCAAAGCTCAACCCCCCCTTTTTTAAATCGCCTATTTGAAAATAGATTTAACGGATCAACAGCAAATTGGAATTAAAAAAAGTAAAACAAAACTGCTATGCAAAATTTGTAAATTGCTATACAAAAAAATAATTGCATAGCAGTTTTGCTACACACAAAAAAAATCTTAACACACACCCTGGGCACTAATATACAACGCATTCATAGCCGCCATTAAGGGTGGGAATTTCGGGTAATTGTGTACTGTACCCGGGCACCCAAAATATTTTTGGGTGGGTACCCGGCCCCCCCAAAAAAAACCAACAAAACAAAACAAACAACAACAACAACAACATTTTTTTTGTTCTTTCTTTTTTTATTAATGTAAATTTTCCGTTCCCTGGATGTACAGCTAAGTGTATGTAATGTACACTTTTTGCATCTTCACCGGCCCGATGCAAACAAAATTGTTAAATATTATGAACAGTAACGCATTCATGAACAATGTACATCAATTAAAATATACCCAAGGAAAACATTTTACTCTTTGTTTTTGTTGATTAATGTAAATTTTCCTTGATGTACAGCTAAGACTTCAAACGGTAATGTACACTAAAATTAAGATGTTGTTGCCTTCGAAAATAAATGTATTTTAAAATACAAAACAGTGTTGAAAAAAATCATACTTTTGATAAGAATTAATTAAATATTTAGTATAAGATCTTACATGTAGGTTAGGGGTTACTATCCCTAATGGTGTTGGTCGAGGGTATTATGGGGGTTATTAAGGGTCAAATATGGGTCATCTGATGTCCTGTTTGGGCTTTTTTTCTTCTTTTTTTTAAATAATAAAAAAAATACATTTTTTTTAATTTTAAACATTTCGGGTATCGGGTACCTTATATCGGGTACCTTATATCGGGCGGGTACTCGTTTGCCCGCCCGAAATTCCCAGCCTTAGTCGTTATTCATGAATTGCACCCTTTCTGCAATTTACACCCAAGTTTAATACCCAGCTACTTACCCAGTTCTATTTAAGGCCCGATCATCAATTACTAACTGTTATAAAATTAGACAAATCTGACACTTTCTGTCAAGATTATTTCAAAGACTGGTGGTTTCTTGCCTGGTGACTTATACATGTATGAGTCAGATCATGCAGATATAACTGACATTTGGTATTATGATAGGAAACTATCAACTCAAATGTTATGTGGCACAAAATAAATGGATTCTTGCGAATAAAAATCCGAAGAAGTGGTGATATACACCTAGCACATAAAGTCCCTGATACCAGGTGCTTTGAGGTTCGTTAATTCAAAATAGATAATCGGTACCAAAAATCTGAGATATACAGGCTGTCCCATAATGATTAGTACCCATCGATGCCCAAAGTTCAATAATTTTTGTCATCATCAAAATCGATGGGATTAGGTCCGTTGTTTTTACATCATATTTGTCATACTGTACTATTTTATTAGAATTCTAGATCATGAATATCAAATTTATCAAACTTAAGATACACTCCATTATGTAAAACATGGTGATTTCACCTTTTTGACAAAGTGCTAAAAAATAGGGTGTGCTCTTAGGCCAAACAAAAATAAAAGTTTGTCTCAAAGCTTGCGAAGGCTTCAAAATCGGGCGACGCGCGCTGTTTTTTGTCTTCCATTTTTTTTTTTTTTTTACATTTTTTATTTGTGTGGCAATTTTTACTCTTACTATTTGCAACCGTTGACACTTTCTGATATTTGTTTTTTCTATTTGAAATGAATATTGTGATGTAGTTGTGTATAAGAACAATTGTGCAGCGTTTTTTGAAGAACTGAGTCATGTAAAAGTTTGAGAAAAGGAAAATCTGCCGATATTTTTAATAAAAACTCAAAATAAAAATTTGTAGGGGAAAAAAAAATTGATTTAACAATTTTCTGCATTTCAGACGCGGTATTTTGGCATTTCAAAACCAATGCGCGCGCAAGCTTTGAGACGAACCTTTTATTTTGTTTGGCCTCTTACAGCTTGTTTGAAAGAAACTTGTGTATTCTCATAATCTCG
>CM069448.1:26800287-26937237 GCA_035610835.1 Ophiura sarsii
CTTATATGCATAACTGAATAGGCATTTTTACGTTACTCAAGCTTTGTTTTGACAGAACAGCGAGGAAGGAAACACCAAATACATCCGCTTTTTCTATTGATTTGATTTGTCACTTAAATGCATTGGTCAATGAACACATGTTTGATAATGTCTTACATAATATTATTATGCAAGGCATTATGAAACATGTCCGATTCATTGGGGGCAAATCAAGACAAGATCCTTGTGCTTGGCCTTGTACACAGGCATTATTAGTAAAGGGTTCAACAAAAGAAAGAAGTATACCACTTTGTTTTATGTCATTTTGAGTAATTTTCAATTTGTTTCTGACCAAACAGGCTAGATAGGCATTTAGATGAATCTTTTAGGCATAATTTGATACCAAATTTGTCCCTTAACAACAAAGATAAACCATGATTAGCACCATTTAAAGGAAAATATCCCATTTTCAAAAGTCGCAATTTCGAATACACAGCACGAGAAGAAAATACCAATATTGGTGGTCCCTCTGTGTGTTTGTATAGCCAGGATTGACGGGCTATCGATCGCACAGCGCATCAGTTTAAATTTGAATTAGCCCCGCGCATTGAGGGATATGCGCGGTGATCAGTACGGGATAAATACGGCGTATGTGTGTGTGTTAACAATTGGCCCTTTATTCTCGTGCTGTGTATTGGAAATGCGACTTTTGAAAATGGGATATTTTCCTTTAAATGGTGCTAATCATGGTTTATCTTTGTTGTTAGGGGGCAAATTTGGTATCAAATTATGCCTAGAAGATTCATCTAAATGCCTATCTAGTCATTTTGGTCAAAAACAAATTAAAAGTTACTCAAAATGACATAAACAAAGTGGTATACTTTCTTTTGTTGAACCCTTTATGACTTAAAGCACGAGGCATAGCACAAGGCAGCTGCCGAGTGCTATAAGGAATTAATTAGTACTCATTGACACCCCTGCAACTCAGACACTTCAATACAATATACACACCACTTTCACAGTAGAACACCTCTAAGCAACACTGATAAAGATAAATAATCATCTACTCAACACACACACCAAGTTGGGTAATAATTACAGAGCTGTAATTAATCAGGTTATTTACGATGTCAAATTTATAGCACTCTGAAGCTGTACTGTAAGTGAAATTTGTGGAATTCTGGACTGGCTGTGTATGTGCTATTAGCACAATTACGATCGTCAGTTAAAGCACAAACATATTTGTGGGACTTGTGTTTATCATGCCGCAACACAACCTGTGGCATAGGCAAAGCATATTTCTTCCGATGTGCACCATTCCAAGGTCTGTGGTGCCCAACAATGTGAAATAAAATTGTCAAAATTGTCAGAGGGAGGCATCCCCCCTTTCACCTTGGCAGGTCTGCTACTGAATGCAACTACAGTGTCGATTTATTGTATATAAATGAATATAGTTGAGGGATTGTAGGAGAATTTTATTTATGCACTTATCAATTGCATTCCTGGCCCTGGGGGACCTGGGGATAAGGGCCGGGATGTATGTGTACACCTCGGCTACTGGCCCGGGGTGTGCATGTGTACCCTAGCGTATGCCCCCACTACATCTGCCCGGCCATTCCCCGGCTTATTTTTCAGTGATGTACGCCCCCCGCTACGTCCCGGCTAGTAGGGGGCACGTTTTGTATGTTTTTGTTCAAATCTTGTACAATGGCCTTTTGTGTGTTTAATTGGTGTCGGTATTTTCGACAAAAATGATAATATTTCTAACAAAAGAGATCTTTCATTGGAATTACTGATGACACTTTCAAGGAAAAGAAATAGGGGAAGTGGCTGGGGACGGTTTGCTCTGCCAAGTGCCAACTTTGTATCACATTTTGTTATCAAGCTTGTCATTTCTCAACCTATGAACATGTGAACACTTCTGAATCTATTTTTAGGCAAATAAAAATGGTATCAACATTTGTCCATGAATGCAAAGGTCAAAAATGTGTTATTATTTTGACATCACTGATGTGTTATTGACATCACTATAGAAAGCAAAATAAATTACATGGTATCAGTATTTAAAAAAAACCATATAACGACTCTGAACTCCGACATCAAGTACTCGGACTCAGGTAGGTTGGACTGGACAGTAGTCGTGGAATAGGCAATGCACTTTAGCTGTTTTTACTCTGTTCGATGAATTGTTCACCTTTTGAGCTTACCAGGATGACTGTTGTCTATTGTTGTATGCAATACATGTATTGTTATACTCAATATGAGTGTTTCAAAGAAGCCCATTGTTAACTATGGTATATATCCTGTTTTGTCTTGCCACTCACTTATTACATTTGAATTCCGTAAAGTCATAGTTAGGCCAATAGTATCTAGAGCCCGGGGGGCACTGACATTGGAAAAGGGTATAGGTATGTGCCGTGCTGAAGACCCCCTTTTCACCCTCTGCTGCTAGCTCTTATGACCCCCCTTTTGAGCCTGCATGAGTTCTTAAGACCCCAATTTTATTGAAAATTAAAAAAATCGCGACATTTTGCGTTCCAAAGCCCCAATTCTTGGAAAATTTTGCATTCTAAAACCACACACAAAAAATGCTAATCAAAATTGAACTATTGGCCAGTTCTCAAGACCTATTTTTTTGAACAAATCAGTTCCTAAGGCCTTTTTTTGTGTCTTAAAATCCAATCAGTTCAGTTCTGTAGCGCCCCCCCCCCCCCCCCCCCCCCCCCCCCTTTTAAGACCCTGGGCGGCACACCTCTACCCAAAAAAAAGTTAATCCCCCCCCCCCCCCCAGCCAGAGAAAAATATTTCCTCTTTGGAAACTATTAATGTTGTGGTAGTAATTTGTTGAGATAAATATGGTTCAGGTGGGAGGTCCACATCCTGGAAGCTGGTGGGTGTTCACCTTCTTCTTTTTTGTCAGTCAAAATAATCATCATAGCATTGAAAGATACTCTTACATTGTTGGATCATAATGAAAGCTTGAAATTTAAAGCAATGGGAACTCCACCATAAAGGAAACCAGAAATATGCATGACTTCCCAGATGCGAATCAACCTGCGAGTTCCTATGATAGGCATTATGCAAACTAAACCCCTGTTCTGATGTGTTCATCTTTGTAATGATACCAAAAGTGTAGTAATTGTTTCAGTGCTCATCAGCCACTTGGTTGAGTATGATATTAGGAAGTCTCAATCTGAATGTGTCAATATCATCATTATTTGTGCATCTCTCTGCACTGTTATAGTTGTCATTATAACACTTCATTAAAGGGACACAATGTCATGTTGATTTTTTTAATTTTAATTAATTTACTTGCCATTATTGTTGTTTCTACTAAGAAAAACACCAGCATAACTTGATTAAAACAATGTTTTAAATATGTTGGAATACCACCCTTAACCATGTAAAATTCTGATTGGGCCCGATCAGCATTTTTTGAATCTACGTTTTGTTGTACAAAGAGGGCTGAGGTGTAAGTTCATACATGTAATACAATTGTAAAAATATACAAATCCCAGTTTTTATCATATATTTTTGTAATTGAGGGCGCTGCATTCAACACATCTCTTAATGCTCCTTTAAACGGACCATGGAGTTGTTATTTTTAGCACGAAATAGTGGTGAATTTGGCACATTTTGATGCAAAGATGTCCCCAGACCTATGTTCATGTACTAACCCAGCTATAAGAAGAATGAATAGCAAACAACGATCGCGCGCACATTGTATTTAGAGCCATGATATATATTTGGAGGGAGCATTCTTATTGGTTTCATGAACAGAGATTGGTGCATATGTGAAGTTATTCAGGGGATTAAAGACCATGGCACTTTACCAAAGATACCTGCAGTGGGAGTTCTGATTCACTCTAGATTCTACAACCTGCCCTCCTAGATGTGATGCGTCCATCAAAATAGAATATGATACACGGTCAAATTCTGTAACAAATCCCATAAAAGATGACATATCTATGTTCTCTGAACTTGATAACAATAAACGGGTGGGGTGGGGGGACAAGCAAGTTTCAGGTGCATGCAGTAATACAGGGGGGGGGCGGTCAAAAAAGTTTGTTGCATGGCGTGAGGGGGTCAAAAAAGTTTCGATATACCAAAAACAAGAAAGTTTCAGGTGCGGACTGTAATACAGGGGGGGTCAAAAAAGTTTGTTGCATGGGGAGAGGGGGTCAAAAAAGTTTCGATATACCAAAAAGGAAATTATCCAGCCCCCCCCACCCTGAAGTATTTATGAACGGTCCCCTAGGTATTCTTTTTGTACAGATATTGAGCACTTTTGTGTGCATGTGTGTAAATAACAATTAGACTTGCCTTAATCCAAATATATCTGAGACAGACAAACTTTTTCGTCCTTCCCCACCCCTTTCTACAGTCAAATGGACCTTTCAGGTAGAGTCGGTTAATTGGGCAGGGGGTTGGTGTTGTTGTTTTTCTTTAAAGTTTTGTTTAACATTTTGGTGAATTTCAACAATTTTTGAAATATAAGATTTTTTTTTTAAAAATCACAATAAATTTCACAAAATTAAACAACAACAACAAAAAAATCAATTTTTGTTCAAAAATGTCAACAACAAAATCAAACAATTGTTTTCAAAATTAAGAAAAAAGTGGGTCGGCTGGACCCATGAACAGTGTCCCCCGTTGCCTGGCAAGTGATACAAATGAAATTTACTCTTGTGTGATTTTTGAACCATGCATATCAATATCATCATATAAATACTGACGACTTTGAATAATGGCTTTATACACTGTAACATGAAAATAGGCACAATTTGTTGTGTTTATCCTGGTGATAGGTGTATACAAACTTCTATTCTATTATTCAGTGGTTATTGTGTGGTTTATGTATGTCATAGTTACCTGTACTTACATGTAGGTCAAGCTGTACGGGGCTTTACTATTCTTTGGATATAAGAATTGTTTTAACAATTCTTATATCCAAAGAATATTTAAAAATATTTAAAAATATTTAAAAATATTTAGCAGGAAAGTTGGTAATAAACATGAACATTTCCTAATTAATGTCCATAACCTGACAGTGTATTGTCTGAGGTTTTCTCGATTGTAAATATGATTAAATTAGCGAACCAACTGGAAAATGTTAAAGGTAAGACCAAGTTTTGTTTTGGGATTAAAAATAGTCAAAACAAAACTCAATTTAATAAATAAATGATTTGAAAAATAATCACAGACCTTAAAAAGTTTGGAAGTTGAAAACACTGAAAAATAAATGAAAATAACACATCTCCTATCCTCAAAAACATTTGTCAGATCGGGTCAGGTCAGGTCAAGTCAAGTCAAGACAAGTCAAGACAAGACAAGACAAGTCAAATCAAGTCAAATCAAGTCTAGTCAAATCAAGTCAAATCAAGACAAGTCAAGACAAGTCAAGACAAGTCAAGACAAGTCAAGACAAGTCAAGACAAGTCAAGACAAGTCAAGACAAGACAAGTCAAATCAAGTCAAATCAAGTCAAGTCAAATCAAGTCAAATCAAGTTAAGTCATGACAAGTCAAATCAAGACAAGTCAAGACAAGTCAAGACAAGTCAAGTCAAGACAAGTCAAGACAAGTCAAGACAAGTCAAGTCAAATCAAATCAAGACAAGACAAGTCAAATCATGACTATGCAAGTCAAGGCAAATCAAGTGTCAAGTCAAGACGAGACAGGTCAAGTCAATTCAAACCAAATCAAGACAAGAAAAGTCAAGACAGATCAAGACAAGACAAGACAGGTCAAGTCAATTCAAACCAAATCAAGACAAGAAAAGTCAAGACAGATCAAGACAAGACAAGTCAAATCAAGATCATACAAGACATGTCAAGACAAGTCAAGTCAAGACAAGTCAATTTGAATCTAGTCAACTCAAGTCATTGGTTGGTTTCAGTCAAGTCGAGCCATGATTCGATACTTAGTCGAGTCATTAATTGTGACTTGTGTCGACTCAAATCTTCAAAATTGGTAAAAGCAAGTCCAAGTCAAGTCAATACAACACTGCAGAAGATACGAGATCTTTAATCACATAATGACCCTTCTCACAAACACAATCACACTTAAAACACCATTTGCTCGGACTCTGAAGGTCCTTTGGGCTCTGGTTTTTATATTTTATAGTTTAGTAATTAACCATGGTTTTTTTTTAATCTCTTAATTGCTATCCTTATCTTTAATCACAACATCTTGGGGCTTTGACTTCCATCCAGGTCTCAAGTCAGAAATCTGTCAAACATTTCTTAACTAGCCCCCTACCCTATGATGTTGGTACGTAGGTGGCATACCTTTTTAGCACTCTTCATCAGGAAGACGGAGAATATGTCCAATGCTGGCGGCTCTTTACAAGGTGGATAAGGGACGCACCATTAGATACTCAGGGGGGGGGCATGTTTAAAAAAAATTAAAACTTTGCCCACTATTCAGGGGAAAAAACCTTTGCCCACCAACCAGGGGAAAAAAAGAAAGATGACTCACTGCTGAGTAAAAAAAAGAAGAAGATGACTCACCCAACTCAATATAGAGAAAACAGTAAAACCTAAAAAAATAAAACTTTGCCGCCTTTGCTCAAAACAACAACAAAATTGCCGCCGAAGGCTGCGGGGAAAAAAATGTTGCCTACTTTGGTGGCAAAAAAAAAAAAATCCGCCCGACCCCAACTTCCATGCCCCCCCCCCCCCTGAAAATCAAATGGTGTGTCCCTAACAGGTTCTGTTTCAGTCATATCATAAATGGTGATGTGGGTCATGATCCGTGCGATGTCAAACAGCAAATCTTTTATTTATTTTTTCATTCCAAAATTTTGTAATTTTCATCTTAATAACCTTAACTCTACTAAACCACACGGCAACTGGGCGGAAATATGTTTTTATAACCTGGCGTGCAGGTTTTTGGGCTACAAAACGGACCCAGGCTATATAACGAGGCGAATATACTTTGCCGAGTGTGACTGACAGCCGTGGTGTAGTGGCTAGGATCTGGGCCCGGTGCTGGAGGTCCGTGGTTCAAATCCGGGTGTGGTGGGGGTCGGGTGACCTTTCTGGTAAATTTTGGGGTTTGGAAAACAAATCTGTTGTCATGTGGTGTACTAGAGTTAGGGATTGATATAACTGAAACAGAACAGTTGCGATCCTAGCCGGATAAACACTATACATTGTCAAACCATCTAAATTATTTTATAACTCTATGGCAGGGAGGGATCAATTAGATCATATTAGGCCCTTCACAATCGATTTTGAGTTTCCTGTTGCAGGTTTAAAAAAAGTGACGAGGTGACTTTTAATTATTAATTATTAATTATCTTTTATTTTCTTTATTTTAAAACTAATTAATTTGTGGTCGTAACCAATTTCAAACCCTTAATATAGATGACTCTGCATTTAATTATTTTCCAAGTATGATTAATTTGATACCCAAGTTATAATGCAATCATGTTCTATGTTTATACATCATCATAGCTGATATGATTAAAGTCAGAAAGTAGCAACTGAAGTTTATTGAATGTCATTTTAAAGGTGAAAATCCTAAATAAAAATAAAATAATTAAATATTTTGTAATTCTCAATTTTGGACGCGGGCGGCAACAGGAAACTCAAAATTAATTGTGAAAGGCCTTATCCCTATTAAAGGTAGATGACCCGATCACATTTTCGTAACACAGAATTATTTCAAACATACGGAGATTTTCATATCATATGAAAGCTCGTATTTTTCTCATCATCATACTGAAATTTGACGGCCTAAATCGGTATAATTACGGAGAAATCGATGAAATAACGTCGAATTACCGCGAATGGTGGTAACCACCGATATAGTTTGTGTACTACACAGTGGGTACAGTTCACAGCATCTTGTGCGTCTAAAATAAGAACCATTAGAGCTATGCAACTCAAACTTTGGAACACAACTTTTTTAAGGATGACCTTTCATGTAGAATAGAAAACTTCAAGTTGAAAATCGGAATGTGATCGGGTCATCTACCTTTAAGTGCCCAGGGCATTTAGCGAAATCATTTTGGGTGGGCGATTAACCCTATAACCAGCCAAGCTATGTTTTTTGTGTGGAAACCGGGGGAGGGGGACAAAGTAATAATTTTGTACCCAACAAGTCGCCGCGAAACACCCAAAAAAAAGGGGGGGGGGGTCTTATGAAGGCATGGGCGCTTAATAGGGATAATACAGTAAATTATATGTTTGCATTTCATTAAGTAGCTAATTGTTTGCTACAAAGTATATCATATGACCAAATGCCATAATCAGTATTAAACAGATTATCATACAGGAAACTTCATGGCTTTGATAAAATTATAGTTGCACTTATGCACTTATTAGTCTGTCTCATGACTACCTGGAACCTCAATACTGTCAAAAAGTGAGAATTTATGCACAATATTTTTTTTGCGCTGTACCGATTTTGAACCATTTTTAATGCGCAATTTGAAAGTTCATACACCACAACAAATTCAGAAATTTATATGTTTTTTGTTTTCTTTCTGTGGCTGCGTGAAGTCTAAAAAGTGTCCATGAAAATATCCGTGTTTACAGTGGATTACACATAATGTTCCTATTTTCTGAAGTGTGACATAATTTTCATCTTTTCTCAAGTGTGATAGTGTACAGTACATATTATGTATGGCAATTTTGTTTCCCCTTTCAAGCAATATATGTTTTTTTCAAAACACCTCAAAAGGTTTTTAAAAAATGTTACCCTCAAGGAAGTTTTTTTGGAATTTTGTGAGTGCTGTAATTATTGAACTATTAATCAAATACATATAAAAGTACATTTTTGGATGGGATTTTGGTCAGAGAATCCATTTATGGCATCAATTTTGACCAAAACTTTTTTGGCCCAATTTTTTTGAACAAAGCTAACAAACATAATTTTGAGTTTAAAATGCCCAAATCACTTGATGATGATGAAAAGACACTAAAGGAGGGACAATTTTTTTTTTTTTGAACCTAATCCAATATTTTTTGAAATGTTGACAAAAAGTGTTAAAAAAAATAAAAAACAATTTTTTCACATTTTTTGGCACTTTTTGGTCAAAATTGCAAAAAATATTAGATAAGGTTTTAAAAAAAATATCGTCCGTTTATTAGTGTATTAACATCATTATCAAGTGATTTGGCCATTTTTTACTCAAAATTATTTTTGTTAGCTTTGTTCAAAAAAATGTGGGTCAAAAAAATGAATTTTGTGATTTTCTCAAAAAATCTACTTTTTTGGTCAAAATTGACGCCAAACTTGGATTCTCTGATCCATTTCCTTTCCAAAAATGTACACTTTTATATGCATTAGATTAATAGTTCAATAATTACAGCACTCGCAAAATTCAAAAAATCAAATCAAAAACTTCCTGAAGTCCCCCCTTAACCCAAAATGTTACCCTCAATTTTTTTTCTTCATTTTCAGTTCATTAAAAGTTCTACAAAATAATTAAAATCCTTTTTTCTGACAGTGCTGCTTTTGCACCTGAAACCTGTCACCATGGTCACACTTGTAACGTGAATGTGTCTGTTATTAAAAGATACCCCTTTTCGAATGTTTTATTGTACACACATGTGACCATCATTCCAACTTGAAAACATTAAATTACATAATTATGGAGTAATGTTACCTAATATTATTCACAGAGATTGGTAAACATATGGTGAATATACAGTCAAATGAATTAGAAAAAGTATGATTTTCATTTTCGCGCTTGGGTTTTGAACATGCTGGGTTATTTGAGTCAAAAAGTCCATTGACCTCCTAGTTAAAGTGCACGCTTATTTTGCAAGGCGCACTGTGACGTGTTATGTGATGCCTTATCGCCATTTGCTCTTACCCTCACATTTCGTAGCCCATTTATTCTTACCCTAACTTGCCTTTTGCCCTTATCATAACTAACCATTTGCCTTATCCTAACTTGCCATTTGCCCTTATTGCAACTCGCCATTTGCCCTTATTACAACTCGCCATTTGCCATTATTACATCTCACCATTTGCCCTTATTACATCTCACCATTTGCCCTTATTACATCTCACCATTTGCCTTATCCTAACTTGCCATTTGCCCTTATTGCAACTCACCATTTGCCCTTATTACAACTTGCCATTTGCCCTTATTACAACTCGCCATTTGCCCTTATTACAACTCGCCATTTGCCCTTATTACATCTCACCATTTGCCCTTATTAAATCTCACCATTTGCCCTTATTACATCTCGCCATTTGCCCTTATTACATCTCACCATTTGCCCTTATTACATCTCGCCATTTGCCCTTATTACAACTCGCCATTCTCCCTTATCACAACTCACCATTTGCCTTATCCTAACTTGCCATTTGCCCTTATTACATCTCACCATTTGCCCTTTTTACATCTCACCATTTGCCCATTATTACATCTCGCCATTTGCCCTTATTACAACTCGCCATTCGCCCTTATCACAACTTACCATTTGCCCTTATCCTAACTTGCCATTTGCCCATATCCTAATTTGCCATTTGCCATAATTTTGATGTGATCTACATCAAAATGACCAAATCATGATATTTTACAAGATGACGGCTAATAAAGGTAAACGGTTTCAGACGATAGCTAGTATAATGCGTAAGAATTACATAAGTGCAATAAATCTGATTTCCAGGCAAATTGAGGGCGCACTCCAATATATATCTCTCGGTGCCCCTTGTAGTTTGGAGTTGGAGCTTTAGTTATACAGTTATGAGCATACTTGATTACCGGGTAAATTACTTTTGTGAGCACTGTATAGTGTATACCAAATTTCAGTTGCAGTCCCACTTTTATCTTGACTCAATTAATATCATTGCTGCAGTTCTATTCCCGGACGAGGTGTTGCTCACGTTAATTTAACCCATAATGCGTCAACCACATTATGACTTGCAAATCAGTGTTCTTGACTGAAGTTTTCAAATATTTTTACGATCAATCTTTTACAAAACAGGATATTGGCTGCGGTAATTTATTATTTTGATTCAAAGCCAATGTAATCATTAGGTACTTGAGTACGGGTTTCTATTTAGATAAACTGGGTTGGTATATACAGGGTGAGTCAAAAAAACCTGCAATAGTGGAAAGAATCCATTTTGTTTTCAAAACCATGTTGAATTTTGAAACCTTTTAAACGTTGCAAGAGTGACATATTTGTTCCTAAATTTGTGTGAAAAAATGAAGTCGATTGCATTTTCCGTTAGTCTTTGGTGACCCTCTATGCCACACACTCCAATTTACGTGTTTGTCCACGAACACAGTGATTTGCAATTGAAATTGCACACATTGCATTTTCATATTTAAATATCCCGCCAACAAAAAATTGGAAAGGTTCAGTTTTTCATCCAAATTTATCACATTATAAGCAATTCATAGCATGGGTGAGGTAAATTGATTATGTTAACTCACATGTAAACAAGAAAGGATGCATTAAATTCCAATTACATCACAAATCTACTCAAGTTTCCAAATTTGAACGAGAGACACATTTTGCGATCTATGGCATGTTTTGGGTATCTCGTGGACAAACGTGTGAAATTGGTGCATGGGTAAAAAGGTTCACCATAGGCAAATGGAAAATGATATTGACTTCATTTTTTCACACAAGTTAACAACAAATAGGGTATTATTATACCGTTTAAACATTTTCAAATTTCAACTTAGTTTTTAAAAAAAGATGGCTTCTTTCCACTGTTGCAGCAGGTGTTTTTTACTCACCCTGTATAGGTAAATGAGGTCTCAAAGATAAAATCATTGATGGTGTTCCCTATGAGGGGAGGTTTATTCACTTACTAGTATTACTTTTATGGTTATATGATGGACTAGAGTTCCAAATCTTAATCTGGTCAGTGACATGATATATGCCTAAGCTGCACCATATTACTTTGTTAGGTATTCAGAATAGTGACATAGATCTCAGTCCATGGTCTGAATTTATACACTCTTAGTAGTGTCGAACCAATCAGAAAGCAAGAAACTAAAATATGTGGAGTGTACTGAAAGTGTCTAATGCACGGTCCGTGTGTGCGCCGTTAAATGCGGGAACCACACGCTTTGTTTTGATTCGTTGTTCAGGCATCGCGGGTTTGCCGATTTTCATTGCGGGTGTTAGCAAACTTGTTGACATGTTTTTAATAATTATTACATACATGTAGATCAAAATTACGCTGAAATTGTGAATTTTGATTTGTATAGACGTGTTGTGTATGAATTAGGTCAATACATGCATGCGTATGTTTTGTTTTTTGAAAAATTAGACAAATCAATGCACTTGGACAAATGTTGATATCCTCACAATACCACTCCCCCTGTGGGGTCGTGCCATTATTCACATATCAACATCAGCACGTGTGCAATGATTTGTCAAATTTCTCTCGAAATAACACAAAAGCATGTATTGACCTAATTGATTTGCTTTCTGACTTGATTCTCATTAATACAAGAAGAAATGACCATCAATATAATGCTTGTTCTTGTTCAGATAGCACATTTGGATAGCATGCAATTTACCCAGGGAGTTAGAGCTTCATAAATGGATGCATGATTTTTTGCAGATGAGTTATATATGACTTTGTTTTTTTAACATTAATGATTAACCTCTAACCCTGATCTAGCTATTAATAGGAATAATGGAAACGGGGGCCAAATTATGAACTCAAACAAGGTTGTATGGCACCTCATTATGGACTCAAAACCGAGCCATCGTAGAGGGAGTCCAAGCAATCGTACATCACGCTAATAAGGCCTAAAAAAAATAAATTGATTGGCGTAACCCGACCGACCCTATTTTTACCGCCGACCCTAAACATTTTTTTTTTTTTCTATTTTTTTTTTGTGTGTGTGTGAGAAAAAGAAAAAACCCCAGTGAAAATGTGTATTTGTGCCATTTGTTTATGTCTGTATGGTATATGTGTGCTGGTATATAAAAATTTCATAGAAATTTTATAGATTTTAAAAAAACCCCAAAAAAACCCCAGACCTACCTACCCTATTTTTTTCTCTCTATGTTACGCCAATCAAACCTTCTTTTTTTTTAGGCCTAAGGGGTCTCGCTGATCCCCAAAATAACTTTTCGGAGCCTACAAGTATACCATTTTGTGATCACGCAATAAGACTGGGAGAGCTATAGGGGCCACTATGATGGCACAAATACTTCTATTGGATTTTGTTGGATTTGGCATGGCATGGGTTATGGATTTTTGCAAACCATAAGAGCTGATTTAATTTTAGATCTTCATATACTGTACAGTGTACATATATATAGGTCTGACCTTTGTACATTTGTTATATGATATGAAGACAGTTCATGTTAATCTGTATGTTTATTTGCGCGACACCAAGTAATGTTCTTTAAATTTAAAGGTGTATGTTCCGATCACTTTAGATTTCTTTCTTCATATCAACATATTTTGATATCAAAAGAAACCCTATATTTTTCTCATTATTTCTGTTAAATCTTAGGCGCAAGATATATGTTCCATTTAGACGTTATAGGCCAAAATGCAGTGAATTACCACCAAAGGTAGTTAACCATCCGGCTAGTTTGTGTACTATTTACTACTCATAATGGGTAAATTTCATGTCACCTTGTGCTTGTAAAATGAAACCATTGGACATAATATGCAACTCAAACTTTGGAATATGACTATTTTCAGGATGATCCTTCATGTAGAATAGAAACATCAAGTTGAATATCGAATATCGGGCCAGAAATTGGAACACCTACCTTTAATGTCTCAATTGTTTACCATTTAGCACCACCGTCCCATGTTTCTAGATATTACCGTGGTTTAGTAGCAAACAGGCAGGATTCAGAAATGTAAAACAAAATGGCATTAAAATACTGTTATACAGGTGGTATTAACCCTAACACTCCCGGTGGATTTTCCAACGAAATTTTTTTCAAGCAAAAAAAACACAGACAACAAGAGGTGCCACGCCCCGGGGTTTGAACCCACGACCTCTCGGTTACAAGTCCAACGCTCTACCAAGTGAGCCACGGGGGGAGCTATGCTGGGCGAGTGTATTCGCCCAGCTATGTAGCCCGGGGCCATTATTTCACCCAAAAACCTCAGCGGCAGGTGGAACCGACAGGCTGGGAAATGGGATTTCATCGGGTGTGGGGCTGTAAGAGTTAAAGGTATATTATGTGATCTTTCCAGGAAACGCCCTCAACATCGAGAAAAAAAATTGAAAGCAGATTTTCTTGCAGATTTACATTTCTGATCATAAATCGTACATACATTCCAAGTTACAGGGCGATACGATTCTTAATTACTTCAAAATCATGGTTTTAGAGTGAAAATAAACTGTCGTGTTAACACGACAGTTTATATTTTCTCTCTAAATTCACTCTAAAACCATGATTTTGAGGTAATTAGGAATCGTATCGCTCTGTAACTTGGAATGTATGATTTATGATCAGGAATGTAAATCTGCAAGAAAATCTACTTTCTAAAAAAAATCATGAATAGAGGGCGCTCTCTGGAAAAGATCACATAATATGCCTTTAAACTGGTTGTCAATAGGGAAAAATCTTTTAACAAATATTCAGTTTAATGGAGTGCATGGTCTGTGTTTGTGATGAAAAGGGGAAGTGCTAGAAATATAATACACCTATCTTATCAGTTCCTATAAAAGTAGACATTTTGATGCTATAAATTCTAGGCACCATATCATAGTTGTGCGAAAATAAAATGTGCAAATATGTTTATCTTAAAAATACAGGCCGGTGGGTAGGCCTATGCCTCAAATGTTTTAGAAAACATCTTTTGTGGTTGCAGTCATTAGGTGAAAACGGTGTAGCAAGTAGTCCAAGCAGGGGGGGCATGGGGCACTCAGCTTTTTTTTGGTAGGGGCGCCAAGGGTCTCAAAAAGGTGGCTTCTGAACTGAGAGCATTTTATGACGAAAATTAGGTTCTTAAGAACTGATTTTCTCAAAAAAGTAGGTCTTAAGAACTGGTTTATTTTCCAAATTTGATTAGAACGAAAATACTGCCCTTTGACTTAACCGCTGAGGACATAGACTCAAAGGGCAGAAGACATGATTTTGTATCTGACCAACAACTCAACTTAGCTTTCCAAATGTTCTTGTCAGAAATAAGTCTTATACATGTAAGGAACACAAAATGTGCAAATTTATCAACAAGCTAAATTGTCCCTATCTAGAATTGTGAACAATTGTTCACATGAAAATAGAACCACTTTCAGATTACTTCCTTACCTTGTGGATCCTGCTATATAAATGTTATGATTCATTATTATTATGAACTTGGTATCATTATTCCAGTGCGGTTTATTCCCATTTGCTATTAGGCAAGTTCCTTAATGCATAGTGGCTTGGAAACAATTAGCGTGTTCGTTCAGAACACAAGACCCGACCTATCATTTCATACCGGCTAATTGTATCGCTCTGTAACTCAGAATATATTCTTGATTTATAATCAGAAATGTAAATCTGCAAGAAAATCGGCATAATTCTGTTATACCCTTCACACCAACATCGGTTGTATGCGTCGTTCTTAAAAATCACGCACTATGAATACCCCTGTGAAGGGTATAACAGAATTACTCCAGAAAATCTACTTTTTAAAAAAAAAATCATGACTATAGTCTATTTGGCCATCACGAGACAGTGACGCAACTGCGTATTCTACAAATTGCTGCACATAACGCGCGCGCCTACTCGAGGCGCAGGCGTATGCACACGAGCGTTGAAAGACGGAAGATACAAACGCGTGCGTAAAAGCTGCGCCTGTTAAGTTACGTCACTGTCCAGAGGAAGCCAAACAGAGTATAGAGGGTGCCCCCTGGAAAAGATCACACACTATGCCTTTAACCCTGATGTGTTGTGTGCATACTTTTGATCCTATTGTCTTAAGAGTGTATGGATTAAATTGGCTACATTTGACTCTCTCGTTTCTCCTGTATGTCTATCAAAGTGGTATGAAATATCCATGATTCACAGTGATTTTGTGAAATGTACACAAATATATTGCACTGACTCATAACTTATTTGTGGCACTTGTTGTGCCCCATAGCAAGTGCAAAAATAAAGATGAATATATTTATATGCATTTTTAAATTCTGATTGTTGTTCTCTTTGTCTCCTTGCAGTGAACTAATGAAGCAAATCAACAAAGTAAAAAGTAACAAAAAGAGACGTTTTTTACCCAGGTAAGGTTTCCTCGTATACAGATGGCTAAAGAGAAACGCCAACATTTCTTTGAAGGTGGATATCTCAAATTGGGGGGGGGGGGGGGGGGGGGGGACATCTTATGATCATTTTTCTGTATTGTTAAACAAGTTGTATGTGGTGAAAACAAGTGTTGAAAAGAAAGTCCAAATTAAATAAGTTGATGGGTTAAAGGGGGGGATTGTCCCAAAGCAAGCAAGCCTGTGAAATCTACAAAATGGCACATAGACTTAAACACTGCTCTGAAAATGAACAAATGTTAAGATATAGCGAAAGTTTAAAAACCTTGGCAAAACGGTGTTTTTGTCAAACACAAGTCTTAAAAAAAGGAATTGTTTGATTGTCCTCTTCCGACCGACCCTAATTTTGAAAACAGACAAAAAGTAGGTTTTTTGCTTATACTGTAAAAACAAACAAAAACACTTTACTCTTGTAAACTGTTTTAAAAGTGAATGAAGTAATTTAATAAATAAAATATCCCCATGGCAACAAAAATTTAAGGTCAGGTCTGTCAATCGGTTTTTTTCTCTTTCTGAAAAATATTACTGACAGTAGTGGTTCATGTCAAGACAAAATGGGGCAATTTAACTATGCTTCTAGTGTTATAAAACTATTGATTCAAGCAAACTTACTCATTTCAAGCAGAAAATAGTCATATTTTGACAATTTGGATACAATTTAAATCTTTAAAAATAGAAAGTGACCCTAAAACACACACACAATATCCTAATTGATGCACATGTGTACACTTTTATCCTCTTCTGCCTCCAAATATCAAGCTTGTTACTTTGCCTTATTAAAATACATGTCTTATATGTAATATACATGTAATAGGTAATTTAAGACTTCCGTCAACTTTGGTCGCAGTAGTGTTCCGTTCAGTGGTAATAGCCAACAATCAAGAGTGTTGGATTGAAATGTCAACCCGGTTGTTTAATTGAAACATATGTTTCTTAAATGCTTAACTATTTCCTTTAAAAACAACATTGATTTGTCAGTTGCACTTCCTCTGGCATGGAATACATGTAGGTCCGAAGTTAGAACAAATTGCGGACGGAATTGTTTCTTTGTGAGGGTGACCCCTGGCAAAGAAGACTGAGGCTTCCCCCTCCCTATAAATCCCCTGACAGTTTGATCCCTGAATCCAACCGGGATTGTTATGGGTAGTGAGCAACTGTTTTCGTATTCACATAACCCTTACACTACACACCTGTGCCCTGATTGTAAATCCATTATACTATAGTTCAGTCAGTTCCAAATTGGCAAAACCTGTTGGGGTGTACATATACATACACACACCCCTACAAGATTTTATATAGCGCTATTTCATTTAGATCACGGCGCTGGCAACAAACAAACAAACATAAGTACAATCAACAAAAAATGTATATATAATAAAACTAGTACTACATGTATTACAGAATGAACATTATATAGGAAACAGGTAAGTCTTCAGGTGTTTCTTGAACACTTTTAAGGATTCACAGAGTCTGATGTTGCTGGGTATAGATTATTATTCCATACATGTAGTTAATGACCAGCAACAGTGACAGATTTATCTGCGACAGAGTTTTTTTGTACTTGAACAACTAGGAGAGATCGATCAGATCTGGATCGAAGACCAGGTAGACCAGGTTCATATACAGCAGCGAATGAATTAAGAAGAGCAACGCGCGCAAATCGCTTGCATGGTGCGCAATGTCGCATTGTCATTATATGCGTGACGTTTGCTTATGCCAACATCTCGCTTATATGTTTAATTACTTTTGTGCACGGATAGAAAAAATCTGAATATTTCGCTCCAATTTGGAACTGTCACCAAAACAAATCAAGAATGTTATTGTCTAATAGATCTCCTCTCTATTCTATCTCCATACAGTATTAATCTTGGCAAGAGGAATACAGAATCCCCTGTACCACCACCTGTACCACGGACCAGGGACTATCCCACCGATCAAAGGGTGCCATCGCAAGATGTAGAAGGTAAGACACACAAAAATGTTCTATTGAACCTGAGACTAATATAAATACTTTAGGTATATTAGTCTCAGATTGAACCAATATCCCAAATGCTCACAAACGTTAAACTATCCCCATACCCATGAGACACTTTTTTCTTCGGCAAGTTAGTTAAAATCAAAAGTGTGTTTAACTTAAAACCATGTTTAAATATGTACAAGAATACTGCCCTGTTATGGTTCCAAATAGAAATACTCGCTATAAACTGTATTTGATGTTAGATTGTTTTATTATTGCCTCATAGTTGTAGAATACCTCTAAGAAATCTCAACAACAAAAATCGTAAAGGGAGAAAACACCTCACTTTCAATAAAATTCAGACAATTTCAAGAAGAAGAAGGGAAAAAAAAGAAAAACAAATTGTGAAAGCCTACTTGTAGGCTAACCAATTTGAGTTTAAAAAACCTTGTATTTCTAGCCACCATGTCCACCAAACCCTGGATTTCTTTAATTTAACAATATTCACGTATATCCACTCTATGGTGTCAAAATTCTCACCGTAATTCTGGTCTAGGAGCATAAAAGATGGCCATAATAAAAGTCTGGCGAGATTTTTATCTCAAAACAACTCAGCGAAAGGCGCTTTCTTTCTGATGTTGAGTAACTACATAGGAAAGCAGTACAAAAATGCATGAAACCCCAGTTTCCAAGAAAAATGAGGACACATTTTAATTATCAAATGACTGAGTGTATCTTACTATCTTATTAATTTTACTTTTAATAATAATTAACAATGCTGTTTGTTAGATTTTTTCTAATTAAGCACAAATGAAACCCACTCCTGTTAAAATTAGGAAGTTCATCAAGTTGTTTGCTCAAATTGGCTCTGGTTCTACCTGTGTTCTTTATGCACATGAGAGCAATTCTGCATTATATGCAATGCATATGTCAGAAACTTAATGAAGCATTTGCTTTATATAAAGCGTAAATCGTAATTTATGGCGAGTATTGACCAAAAACAACCAAAACTCACTCAGATTGCTTGTTAATAACATCCAGCACGGATAATGAAACGATTTGCATGACTGTTAAAAATTATGCATATTTGCAGTGTAAACAACCAAACGTCATGCTCTTACTTTCAGTGTCTATCCCATATTATAAGTCTATTTACCAGAAGTTGTCATTTTACCATCATTTTAGTGAGCACTCAGTTGCCATTACAAGAAGAACATGGTATGATCCATATTTCATTGAACGGACTATAATGTGAATATTTGTTTGTTTATTTTCATTTCCATCAGAACAATGGCCGGAGGGAGAGTTTGATGATGCAGAGGTAAGACATTGCAAACAACAATAGTCATTGTTATAATGCTATATGTGACGTGTTCTACCGAAACCAGACGGAATTGGGCAGAGCTCCAAACTGAGAAATAGCCCAAAACCTAATTTGGGGTGATTTTTTAGGAATTTGAGTTTCTTGTAAATAATTAATCTTGTTAATCGTGTTTATAACCTTATTGTGAAAGTTTTAGATTAAAAAATCAAACCAAAAAAAAACAATGCAATTTTTATTTTTTGGTTAAGTACATTGTAAGTACATCTTTACGTGGCAACGAAGAACAGGGGGAGGGGGTTAAATAAAAAATGGGGACAATTATGTCCGCCCCCGGGAATTGAACCCGGGTCGGCCGCGTGACAGGCGAGATATACTACCACTCAGCCACGGGGGGAGGGCTTCACAGGCTAAAAAATCGGAGACCATATATACCCGTAGTTTAGTGCTACAGGAGATAGAACTTGTGCGCGCGCAAGCCAAGTGGTGCTAGCTGTGAGGTGACTGTGAGACGTAGTAGGGTTAGGGTTATAGAAATGCACTGTGTGGTGTCGTATTAACCCTAACCCTAGAACGTGGCAGTGGGGATGGAACGAAGAACAGGGGGAGGGGGTTAAATAAAAAATGGGAACAATTATGTCCGCCGGCCCCGGGAATTGAACCCGGGTCGGCCGCGTGACAGGCGAGATATACTACCACTCAGCCACGGGGGGAGGGCTTCACAGGCTAAAAAATCGGAGACCATATATACCCGTAGTTTAGTGCTACAGGAGATAGAACTTGTGCGCGCGCAAGCCAAGTGGTGCTGGCTGTGAGGTGACTGTGAGACGTAGTAGGGTTAGGGTTATAGAAGTGCACTGTGTGGTGTCGTATTAACCCTAACCCTAGAACGTGGCAGTGGGGATGGAACGAAGAACAGGGGGAGGGGGTTAAATAAAAAATGGGAACAATTATGTCCGCCGGCCCCGGGAATTGAACCCGGGTCGGCCGCGTGACAGGCGAGATATACTTCCACTCAGCCACGGGGGGAGGGCTTCACAGGCTAAAAAATCGGAGACCATATATACACGTAGTTTAGTGCTACAGGAGATAGAACTTGTGCGCGCGCAAGCCAAGTGGTGCTGGCTGTGAGGTGACTGTGAGACGTAGTAGGGTTAGGGTTAAAGGACGATATCTCAGCTTGGACGAACTTGAAAATGATTGAACTCTGCTTTGGGAAGTCCGATTAAAAAAAATTAAAAAGTACCATTGTAAAGCTGAAGATCTCTACTTTAATAATCAATTACTAACTCAATTTTGATATCTTGCCTACTTGTGTCTGGTTTCGGTAGAACACGTCACATATATGTACATAATTCAAGCTATTTCACGCGAGCGTGTTTTGTTGTTGTTTGCTGAGCTACTAACAAATGCATGCAATGCGCGAACAACTATGCATGCATGCGCGAGACGATTTCACGATTGACCAATCATGATCATGACACATGTTTATTTTTTAAAGCGGCTGGTACGCACTTCCGGGTTTATGCATGTACGTACGCATGCACAATACACACGTATTGTTGGAATTATGTCCATAGTATTATGACGCTGACTATAATAAGGCAAACATTTGGAAATATGTTTAAAAAAAGCAAATGTTCATATAACCCTAACCCTGCCAAATCCAACAGAATCCAACTACGTACCCAGCCTGTTTGCATAACCTGGCGTGGAAGTTTTTTGAAGAAATACTGGACCCAGCCTATATACTTGGTGCAGTATACTGCGCCAAGTAGCCTTTACACCGTGGTGTAGTGAGAAATCCCTTGCCCCGTGTGCTGGAGGTCCGTGGTTCAAATCCCGGCGCGGTGATATTTTGGGTCACGGCGATATTTTGGGTAACTTTTCGCAGCGGGGAGAAAATGTCTGAAAAAAGTGGTTATATGTTGAATATAGTTTTGAAAAGCATTATAAAAGAGGAAAAATTGACCGACCGACTAAACCCTACCTGCTGAAAGCTGTAAAACAAGGTGTTTTTATGTCACCTAATGGCGATTCTATAAATAGTTAGTGAAAGAACAAACGTGTTTTACTGTACTTCAATCATCTTACTCTGTGAATTGATGTCCGAGCCCATTTCAATGACGTAAGTATCAACACAAATCAAAGAGGAATTACTGGCACTTGCATATAAATGCTGTGCAAATCACTAGTAGAATACCCTCCGACGTCACTGCACATAATTAGATTAACAAAGTGTAGTATTAGTTTTGTCTTGAAAAAGTCGGAGCCCATTCCGATGAAAGTTTGGCAGTTATGAATTACTGTCCCATCATCAAACCATATCAGTTCACTAATTGTTCTTCCTTTGACCATGTCAATAACCTAACAATCAAAAGTTGCACTTTGGTTGTTTTCTGATCAGGAATTCCCACATGAGGATAATTCTAGGAATAGGTTGATAAGAATTGGGGCCCATGCACAAGCATCCTAAAGAAATGTCAGTTTTTATCATGGTTTTTATATAGAGCTTTTTCAAATATGCTCAAAGCGCGTACATTTAATCTGCTGCCACGATAGGATACATTAGAATTAGTTCGCTTTACTTCCCAGGTCTAAATTCCAGTTGATCCCAGTTGAAACGCTGTCCATTTTCCATATTAAAACCAACTGGTTTGAACTGTTATGTAACTGGTTTGAACTGTGTTTAACTGAATTTCAACTGGTTTCTATGAAACCAGCTCACTGGGCTCAATTGGAATTTAGACCTGGGTTCGGAGGCAAGGATGAAATAAGAGATATCATACCTGGAGCTACCTTTTCTTGCATTGCCCAAAACGTAGCTCCTATAACTCTATGGCGAGATGGGCAGAATTTAGGAAGGGAAAACCGGCCCGCAGGTGGCAGGATTTAAACCCGGGTCCAACCGCATGGGAGTTTGTTTCCATCTGCATTTATCACACTGATTTCATGAGCTTAACCGTATGAGGGTCATTAACAACATAGTTCGAAAAGGGGTCTCTGTGTAATTAAGTTTTTTGCTTTTGCATTTCAATATCATATTAATCCAGTCTTCTGCAGCGACTGCAAAGAAGACTAGTTTGCCATCAGAATTTTGAGGATTATCAGGGCTGGGTCGTCCGGTATGATTCATTCTGTTTCTGGCTTCATACGGGTCAGACACGCTGCTTTAAACGCCCACCCAACCCACCCTTAAATTGCCCACTTTCGCAATTGTCAGTAGGTTTACTGAATGTTGCATGATAACAATGGGAGCGATAGCCGTATAATATTATATTAGGCAAAGTAAATTAACAATTATTAAAGGAATAATGTGATCATGCGAAAATCAGGTACATTAATTAATTATCCACCTTAAATGCAAATAAGTTAAATTAAATGTATGGCAAACAAAATGTTATGACAAGTGATAGGTGATAAAATGTCCACCTTTATGCAAATCAGTGAAATTAAGTGTATGGTAAACAAAATGTTATATCAAATGAGAAGGTGATAAAATTTCCACCTTTATGCAAATTGGTTAAGTTTGCATATGGCAAACAAAATGTTATATCAAATGATACGGTGTTAAAGTGTTCACCTTAATGCAAATCAGTTAAATGAAGTGTATGCCAAACAATTATTATGGCAAAGGATATGGTGTTAAATGTGCTAAATATATGGAAGCATCAATCGTCCGCCGTACCGACATGCGGGTGAGTCTTGTATATACACAGACTATAATTGATAAATCTCGATACACCAAATAAACGCCAAAATGTGCATTTCAGCAATGACGGATCGTCCAAATAAATGACCCGTATGTAGCAAGAAGCTACCTTTACCTCATACCTCTGTGTAGACTCCCTCAAACTTTATGGTGGCAAATCATGGAAATGATTTTATAAAGCGGTATTGGCACATTTGAGACACCCTGTAAGCAATAGAAGAGTCAATCATAATGATATCCCTATTGCCCTCATTGACTTTAAGTTTGTTTAACACTTTCCACGCGGCTATTATTTTTACCATATACAAAACCGATTTTTCATAAACCTCTCCCAAATCTCATAGTCTATCTCAAGAATTACTTAACCAATACTATGAATGTTTGTACTTTTTTCAATGCATTTCTCATGGTGATTCCAAATATGGTCATAAAATTCAATAATGTTGACATTTTTTAAACATTTTGTGAAATTTTGGAATGTCGTCTGCAGCCGCCTGCCGCGTGGAAAGGGTTAACCTCATCAAATTTTGAATGTCTAAACTATAGACACATATATTAGTCTACAGTTTGTGTAGACACATCTATAGGAGTCACAGAGCTTAAAATAACTGTATCATAAAAAATAAAAAGCCAAATCTGATGACGTCATCAAAACTTAACCTCGAACCATGCACTCTGGGATTTTTTTGGTCTTATCTACCGAAATAAATGATGGAACTTCGATGACTGACTCTTGGTCATGATAAATTGTTGATATTTTGGTCATGTTTGGGAGCCCATGGGGTTTGTATAATTTTATGATTTGTCTTATGATAATTAGAAGCCATATAAGGGAAGCAATTATGCAACCTATTCCTTGATTTGATCTAAATTGGATGAGTTCGCAAGTATTTTTGTGACGTTTCTTCTTACAACCAGGACAGGACTGGATCTTAAAGCTTTTTTGGTCCCAGCCAGTCAGGCAGGTAGCTTCTAAAAGTGTCTAAGAAATAAGAAATTTATCTACCCAAATTTGTTTCCCAGTTCATAAATAGATTGAGGAATGGTCTTGTATCAGAACAACACTTTGAGTTTGGAAAAAAGTTACCTGCCAATTAGGCATGTACTTTTGCACTTTTACCAGCCTGACGCCAAATTTACACACCATGGACAGGTGGGAGGATGCTAAAGTCCAGCCCTGCTTACAACTATTGTTGGGGCTAGTGGTGAATGCAAGACACTCCCATAGAAATGTTGCTAGACTTAACACAAATGCTGGAATAAGCAAGAGTTTTGATTACTGATGAAAATATTCAATTATATATATTTTTTTTAATTAGGGTCATCACAGATCCCCCCCCCCCCCCCCCATCTGTTTTGTCCTTGAAAGAGGTTTTTATTTACTATATTTTAAGTTAAGTTTTAGCGATGGTAGTTTTCTTGCTTGCCATAAATCCTTTTTTCTTTTTAATCCATTCCTCTCAGGGGATAATATATTCTGATTGTCAAGATAATTTGTGCATCTGACCACCAAAACAAGCAGATTATGATTGCTAAGGGTCCAGACATACTGAATACATAATTATGAGCCCATGGACTGTAAGTACCCTGATAATTTCATTCTCCAAATTGTTATATCATTACAGGATGAGTATGATGACCCCTCGCCAGATCAACCAATCCATCGTAAGTATTGCTACTGTTTTATAAAAGAAATTACTTTGAAATCACTTACTGTAAAGCCAATATTTTCGTGTTAAGATATTTTCTCGCATTTTGATATCATAGATATTTTGTGATTTTTTTTTTTTGCGGGCGACCTTCTGGATGCATTGCATGAATGTTGAAAACAATATTTTCGTGTGTTATAATTTTTGCGGAAAAATAAAACCACCGCGAAAATTTCAGCTTTTACAGTATTTGATATTGAGGGCTCAGTACCACAAGGCCTTATCTCCATTTTGACCATTTTGAGAAAAAGACTATTGAAGTTTTTAAACACATTGGGGAGATGGAGATGAGGCCTTGTGATACTGGCAATAACTTTGAAAGGGGTTGTGTTATGGAGATAAGGCTGTGTTACTGGAAAGAGAATTTCTTTCTGAAAATGTTGATACCAAAATCTCATTTTTGAAAAAATGAAGATGAGGCCTTGTGTTTCTGAACCCTGTATCTCACAATGCATTGCTTTGTTCATATTGGCATAACAGGCTCAACAAAATTAGGGTGGGTAGGCGCTGTTGCTACTCAAATAAATCATTATAGTGTGATCCATTTAGTGCGCATCACCATTGTCTTTTAAGGTGCGTTCAGACAAGGGACGCGTCAAGAGGAAGAGGTTAGGGTCAAAAATGGTTTGTTGTTTTTTCTCCCAAATATGTGATTTTCATGATTTTTGAGGTAAAAAAATCACATTTTTGGCACTTTTTTGTCTATAATTCAAAAAATAAATAAGATATTAAAAAAAAATGTTCCTGGGGGATGTTATCAGGATTATCATAAAACTAGTATGACAAAATTTGACAAAATATATTTTGAGTTATCTTTTCCAAACCTAAAATGGGTCAAAAAAAGTGTTTTTTATAATTTTCTCCAAAATGGTCAATTTCATTATCATGGTTGGATTCATTGAACCCTTTTCT
The DNA here is from genome assembly GCA_035610835.1 of Ophiura sarsii. NCBI lineage: Eukaryota > Metazoa > Echinodermata > Ophiuroidea > Amphilepidida > Ophiuridae > Ophiura > Ophiura sarsii. Next base: position 26,826,090 of record CM069448.1, read on the forward strand.
GCAAAAAGTGTTTACTTTTATAAAGATTAAATTAATATTGAAGAAGTAACGGCAGTTTTACGGAGCCTGTACCTGAGAGTCAACCCCCCCTTAACCTAGTCTCACCATACATAATCAAGAAGCTGAATATTTTTACTCAAAATTTAAAATATAACTATCACTTATTCGGGCAGTACGTTATCTGATAATTTTATTATCACTTTTATATATATATAGCCTTTATGACAATGCAACAGTTGTTACGACCTAATTTACATGTAGCTACCTTGACACTTTCCACACGGCAGTCGTCTACAGACGACAGTTCCAAAATTTCATAAAATGTTAAAAAAATGTAAAATTATTGATTGTCATCACCATATTTGGAATCAACATGACAAATGCATTCAAATAGTACAAACATGTATAGTATTGGTTCAGTAATTCTTCAGATAAGACTTTGAAATTTGGGAAAGGTTTCTGACAAATCTGTTTTGTATAAAAATGAATAGCCACATGGAAATTGTTAGAGCATTTTGCTATAATAGCGTGTGTGCATACGGAGAGAGAAAAACGGCTTTGGAACTTATTAGACTATATAGCTTCAATGTCGATTATCTCGATAGGTGTAACTTGGTAACATGGATAGAAGTAGATCATACACATGACTTAACACTTTCCACACGGGAGGCAGCTGCAGACGACATTCTAAAATTTCACAAATGTTTCAAAAAAGTCAAAATTGTTGAATTTCATTACCATATTTGGAATCACCATGAGAAATGCATTGAAATAAGTACAAACATGCCTGGTATTGGTTAAGTAATCCTTGAGATACACTTTTAAAATAGGGTAAGGTTTCTGAAAAATCAGTTTTTGTATGGTAAAACTAATTAATAGCCGCGTGGACAGTATTAAGGTGGTAGAATAGGTCTCGTCTCGTCCGTGTTCATCTAGTTGGGTCTTTTGTATAAATACATCATACTGCCTACAACGTCTCCTATGTGTGACATTTCTTTTTGTAGGATCTGGAAATGTTCCCAGTTCATGACATTGATTTTATTAATCCCATGGTTTACAATATAGCAGATCCGCTTTCATTTGTTCTGATTTAGACTATTCAAATATTATGATGTAATCTTGTAATATGTGATGCGATCTGTAAAAACCCACCAATGGTAGCATTTTTTATATTGGAGAAGGAAAGTTAAAACTGTGCTGATTACAGAACTGTTTCGATCATTTTTCTACGATCACTACAAAAAAGTTATGAGTGAATGATGATTGTGATGTCATAAAAAGCTACAAAACAAGAAATCATGAAAACAGGCCAACAAAGATACATAATTCAATAGAATAACATTAAAGGGTTGATAATAAAAGTGACTTTAAGTAAGTTTTTGAAGGTGAAATTTCATGAAAAATGATGACACAAAGTATTGGAATTTAATTTTCTTTAAAAACAAATTTATAAGAATAAATTTTACAAAAATCTTTTTTATTTTATTATTATTTTAATTTTACCCATAATCCCTAGTTCACATTTTGCTACATCCGACGGGTATTCACAGATCGCATCACATATTAACGCATTACTTTATCACCCTTTGGGCTATAATTCATAATAGAAATTCCTCAGTTACGAGGATTATTTAGTTTCCAGTGCAAACATTGTTGTTGGAATGCAAGAAAGTTGTAAGTGACATTTTTCCCCAAAATGAGTTATTAGTTATTTATGAAAATATAAGCAAATAAACACATTTTAAGTCATTTTTACTAGTCTTGAAATTGGAGTAATTTGTAATCAAATAATTAAGCTTGATAAAAAAATATTTAAGTTAATGAAATAGAACACAAAAATGCTTCTCTTACAAAATGATAAAAATGTCATTTTTATTCTTGGATTCCTGTGCATGTGAAACAAATAAAAAGCATTTCTTTTCATTTCTTTTTTTCTGTGTCTATTTCAGCTCGGTCATCTAGCTATGGTGGTTCTACCGGTACAACAGCAGTAAGTGAACCATAAACTTACATTTATTTATTGTACACTATTTGATAACCTTTACGAGCACCTACACCCAAACCAAAAGTTTCAATTTCTCTATATTTAACACCATTTGATTTTAATAACAAGCGGCTACACTCCCAGCCCCCTTATCAGTGTTTTGTCTACTAACTACTAACAAGAAAGTGAAATATCGTTATCATTATCTATTCCAGGTTTAATGACACAAAGGTGCTACTTTCTGGTTGCTTGGAAACAGTGTTTCTAGATGTTTCCAACAATATGATCCGTTCTTGCAACCCTTTGTATTACAAAACGGCGATTCACAAGATCCCTTCTTTCCAAGAATAAGTTAGGTTTAAATTCACTATATTTCGCCAATTCAATTTTGAAACTCATATTTTTACTACCAAAAAGGTTTCTACCAATCCCTCCTTCCACCCATCTTCCAAACATCCCCCACCCTCAGGCATCAAGGAAGCTCAAAAATACTAACACATATGGATATTTTACAGATTACGATTACCCTCACTATACTACTCAAACTCACCCCTCCAGACCTCAAAGAAGGTAGAAAATTCTACATATTTTGAATGTTTACAGATTACTGTTACCCCTTAGACTGCTACACACTCACCCGATATATAACCAGCTGAAAGAGATACTATGTTTTTAACAAACGTGTGAACCTCGCCCCTACCCCTCCAGACCTCAAAGAATGTCGAAAATTCTACATATTTTTACAACTTTATTATTTAATATTTTAATGTAGGAGCTATAGTTTTGGAGTTAAGAGTATATTTATTACCTGGTCAGTTACTTATTTTGAGGACTGTATATCAGTGACTACACGTACACTACACGTACACATACACTCACTGATATATTACTACATGAAAGAGATTTAACTCTCTTTTTCTTTTTAACAACAAAAAAAAGAACCTCTCCCCTCCGGACCTTATAGAAGGTAGAAGATACTACACATTTGAATGTTTACAGATTATGGTTACCCCAAGGACTTCACAATCAGTGAGATAATATAACCAGCTGAAAAAGATTGAACTCTCTTTTTAACGAAAGAGTGAACCTCTCACCCCTCCGGACCTCAAAGAAGGAAGAAAATACAGGGTGTGTTAACAATAAGTGTTCCATTAGGGACAAAAGTAATAACAAATACATGCCTTTTTTTTTAAACAAACCCTGTTGGTAAGCCCTATTTGTCCTCTTTCAAATACACTTTATCTCATTAAATTTAACCCTTAACTCTAGAGATATGATCGACACGCCCTGTACTAACACATTTTGAATGTTTGCAGATTACAGTTACCCCTAGAACTGCACAATCAATGAGATATAGCCAGGTGAAAGAGCTCTTAATACACTAATCCATTTGCTCTATTTATATGCCATACATGAGCTAAATATAACCAACGGCCGTCATGAACACCCAGAAAAGTTCATATCATTCAAGCTGCGAACCCATTTTCACATTTTAATTTGCTATGCTTACGATATATTCTCTGTCACCTCATACAATAGTTTGGGTTGACATCTGCATTTTGATATACAGGGTGTCCCAGAATGATTTGCTTTGTTTGATAATAGTGTAATTATATAAAAACAACAGTGTATCTCAATCCATCGTCTGCCGTTAGGCCAACAAACAAAAAAGAGAGTTGACTTGCCCTTTCCGACCGACCCGAATTTTCGGAAATCTAGGGTCGCTATTTTTTATTTTTTTATTTTTTTCAAAAAAAAAAAAAAAAAAGATTGAAAAAAAAAAAAAAAATGAAATTAGCACATAACAATAAAGAAAGATGAAAACGTGTTTTTGAGTAGTATCTGCTTGTTTAAAAATCAAAATCAAAAAAAATCAAAAATCAAAACAAAAAAAATCTTTAAAACGTGTTTTTGTGCAGTAAATTTTCAACACTTTTCAACAACAAAAACAACAACCAAATCTGACTTTGACCCTGAAAGGGCAAGTCAACTTTTTTTTGTTTTTTTGCCTTACACTGGTAAACATGTCCCCTACGTATTCTGTTAGTTTTATCAAGATAACTCTTTTTGTTGAGGTGTGGCATGACATCGCTGAAAAGAAAACCTGTTTGTCAATGTCAGCATACTTCAAATGATTATAAAACATTACACCACTGTTAAACTACTCCTAGAAAAAGGATTGTACTAAGTCAGTCAAACTGAACAGTTCATTTACGTTATACATGCACAAAGATTACACACCGTTTACAATTAGTGCAAATCAAAACGGGACTCGGAAAATAACTTCTATAAACATTTATTCTATAGATCTTTAAGCTAACCATTTGGTCTGCGATTTCAAATATTTTCAAAAATAATAATTTGGTCGAACTTATTTTGCCATTTTTACAACAGTCTGTCATGTCTGTCAGATACTCTCTTAAGGGAAGTGTCAACCTATTATTTTGATGATCAACTTTTGCTTCTAAGTTTGAGAATATTGAATAAAAGTACATAAAAGTATACATTTTTAGAAAGGAAATTTGATAAGGAAGCCGATGGTGATATCAATGTGATATCAAATAAACTAAATTTTGAGAAATGAACCAAAAAGCCATTTTTTTACCCCAAATTTTTCAGACAGCATAATTATAAAATAAAAAATGGTAATTTGTTCTAATATACGTTTTTGTAAACAAAACAATTTTGTCTAGGAGGCAATTTTTTATTTTTCCAAAATAAAGTTTGGTTTTGGAAATATTGCTAAAAACATCCGAAAAGTGTAAAAGTCGTGTTTTTTTGCGTACATTTCACTAGAAATGGATGCATATCTCGAGTTTAAAATCCATAATCGAAAAAATAAAAAATTTCCTCCTAGCGCTGAAAGTCCTCTACACAATGGTAGTAAAAGCTTACCTGATAGTTTGATATATTTTTAGTTATGTTGTCTGAAAATTCGTAAAATTCCTTTAAATTTGAACTTCTAGAAAACATCGATTTAGTAAAAATATTGACATTTTCCACCATTTGAAGCTAAATTTTCACGGAACACACGGGCGTGTGACCTAAAAAGCGAGTATACTATTATGAACAATCATAATAAACTATCAGATTCAATTTATATTGTCACAATGTGAAGAAATTGGAAGAAAACTGAAATTTAAATGATCGTAAGATTGGCCTTTGTTTACATTTTAGACATTGTTTTGCGCTCTTTTGTTTTTCGCGTCTACGTCGCGGATATTAAGCGGCGCGTCTAGTGTTACGCGCGGGAAGTTTCAGCGCGCGACGCAATGATCGAACAGCTGTCGCAGCATTTGAAAAGCGCGGAACTCCGCTTAAATTCCCGCCAAATAACTATGCGCCTTTTCCTGACTCAAACTTACCAAAACAACAATTTAAAATCACCCAAAAGAACGGGAAATAATCGCTTCCGATTAGTTACTTATAATGGTAATGATAGAATACATATAAAAGTATCAAATAATAGAGAAATATGAAATTCAATTTTTGAAACAAGTGCCGGGTTGACACTGCCCTTAACAGAGGTTGGTTGTCAGGGGGGGCACAGCCAAACAAATTCCTGGTTAGAATAATTCCGTCCCGGAATTTGTCGTAAAAGGTTGCCCCAAATTTTTCCCCAGTCAGTCATCTCGTGAATTTCACGTAAGTGGGTGGGGGGGGGGGGGGGGGGGGGGGTAAGGGTAAAAAAATGTCCACAGTCACAATTTGTTGACTGTTGTGCTTTTTGTACTGCGAAATTTTCTTTCTTTCTTTCCCTTTCTTCTTTTCTTTCTTTCCCCTTTTTTCTCCTTTTCCTTTTTCTTTTTCCTCCATTTTTCCTTTCTCGCTCTCTTTTCTTTCCCTTTCCCCCTTCTTTTCCTCTTTTCCCTTTCCCCTATTTTTCCTGGTGGGTAGGTTTGAATTTCCTGCTGAGCACCTTCAAGGGGGGCACTGTGCCCAGAAAATGGTTGTATCACCAATGGATTAATCATTTTTTAAACTACCCTGTAGGTTTTAATCTGGGGGCAGGGATATACACACCCTTATATTTTACTAACACTTTCCACACAGCTAGTAGTTTTACCGCATACAAAACAAATTTTTAAAAACCTTTCCCAACTTTTAAAGTCGTATCTCAAGAATGACTGAACCAATGCTAAGCATGTTTGTACTTATTTATTATGCATTTCTCATGGTGGTTCCAAATATGGTGAATTTAATAATTCTAACATTTTGTGAATCAAATGACCTAATTTTGGCAAATCGCAGAATTCTTATGCCTTGAAGATGACAAGTGTTAGCAAATCATAAATGTTTATCGCCCAATGGCTAGTATTGTTAAATATTGCAATACTGTAAAACAACTTTATTTCACTATCAGTTTAATTTTTGCTAATTCCGCTAGGAGGTCCAAATCGTCAAATTAATTGCTGTCAATTATATCGTATGTTAATGGTTATATATAGGAAGATGATACAACTTTGTGAAATTAAAATGCTACAAAAAATTGACTTAATGCAAATTTGCTAAACTAAGTTGCTTTAAGTTGCTTTGTGAAATTAAATTGTTTTATAGTATTGAGAATATGGCAAGTAGCGTTAATGGCAAATCGTTATTGGCAAATCGGGAACATTTTATGCTGCAATTATTTCAAGCTTTATGGTATGCTATTCATCCCATCACCTAATCCTTTTAAGCTTAGGGTTTTAAAAAGCCTTAAGCCAATAATCCCTACAAACTTATCAGATTATTTTCCATGTCTACGAATTGAAATTTGTTAATAAATCAATCAATTTATGGCAGGCAGTATTGCATGGAACAAGTATTTATATTTGATTCCTGATGGGTTTTTTTACTGTCCATTATATTTTTTGATCTTTTTTATTTTATTTGTTTCTTCTTTTTTATTTTTTATTTTCCACAAACCATCCTTACACCAATGTATCAGATTGAAGCAGCGTTGCAAATGTTTTTATAGTTTAATCAGTTCAAAATTTGGCAAGAAATATTCTGTTTTTATCTCACCGCGCTTGAAAGTAATCCAAGTGTACGCCCGAGATGGCCACAAGCATGCGCCACACATATGCTGCACAGAGCGCTTGTTGCCTTCATTCGTCCTTCTTTATTCAATCGCTGCTGAAAGAAGCCCGGTGGGGGGGGGCACTCAACTTTTTTTTGGCACAGGGTCTCAAAAAGGGGGGCTACAGAACTGAACTGAGTGGATTTTATGACGAAAAATAGGGTCTTAGGAACTGATTTTTTTTCCAAAAAGTTGGTCTTGAGAACTGGCCTATAATTCAATTTTGATTAGCGAGAACGCAAATTTACGGAGTTTTTTTGGTTTTAGAACGCAAAATTTTCAACGAATTGGGGCTTTGGAACGCAAAATTTCACGATTTTTGAATTTTCAATAAAATTGGGGTCTAAAGAACTGATGCAGGCATACAAAGGGGGGTCATAAGAGCTAGCAGCAGAGGGTGAAAAGGGGGGTCTTCAGCGCGGCACATACCTATACCCTTTTCATATGTCAGTGCCCCCCCCCCCCGGGAAAGAAGGCTTCGCAAATGTAGAACTGCTCTCAACAACGGAATATATCTCAACGGAATGTATCCTCATTTGCATACTTCTACATCAACGTTTTTATACCTGGATTTGTGGGATTATTTTGCCTTCAACTGTTTATTGGCCATTTTCAGACATTTTGCATGTTGTGTCATTCACATGCTTTTATATGTGCTAGTCACAAGTGTCATCCTCCTTCATCTACAAATCCTGACAAATATTTCCCTATGTCATTACCAAATAGGATCATACATACGGAATTGTAAATGGAATCTCACAAGCCAGTATCATTATACGATCAAGTGTAAAAGCACTCGCATCCATTTTGGACAATATACAGGGTGTATCAAAAAAACGCAACACTTTTTTTCGCGAGCTCTCCGATTACGGCAAATCACAAATCACTCTGAAATTGATATATTCTGTTAGGTGTACTTATTGGCTATCACATAGTCAAATTACAGCGATATCGATTATTGATTCGCTGAGATATCAACGATACACGTAGACAAGTGCAAAACACGTTTTACATCGTTTATCCTGTATGCCTGATTTTCTTGTCAGGTGAATATTAGCAAGACACTTTAATAACTCATTGTACTTAAATAATTGGAATCAAGCTCATCATTCTGAGAAAAAAATGACATGTTAAAGGTATCAAATGTCTGGCTATTACAGTGTCATATCAATATTAATTAAATCTGGCAATAAATTAGTTAATGACACAATTTGAAAATCCAGATTACAAAGTCTGTTTGCAAATCCTCTCTCTTTTTCTCTCGTTAATGTCATAAATAAAACAGTATGGCACATTATTCAAAAGATAAACAAATGGAATAGTCCAGTGAAGGTAGTAATTGTCTTGTATGAATCAGTCATTGTTAGTCTGTTGTGAATGGGAATGGGACATTATGGTGCTGCTCGACCCTCAAAATGCTGTCCTTGTTTTAAGATGATTCGATTATGAACTTTAATTTATGAAAGAACGTACCATAGACATTATGTGGCGATCATAGCAATCGGTGCTTCAGAACTTAAAAAGGGTGATTGACCTATTCAAATGCTCGAATGATTATCAGATTACACGATTCAATGATTTTATGTACCACCTTACTCAAACAAAGGAAATTAAGATAAACCATTCCAGGCATTAAAGTTACATAGTTATTAAACTGTTAACCCATAACACTAATAGGACTGGAAAATCCAAGTTTTTAGAACGAATGATGTAAAACGTATTTTGCACTTCTCTACTTATACCTTTAATATCTCAGCGAATAAATAATCGATATCGTTGTAATTTGACTATGTGATAGCCAATAAGTAGACCTAACAGGATATATAAGTTTGAGAGTGATTTGTCTTTTACTGTGACCGTACAGCTCTCGACAAAAAGTGTTGCGTTCTTTTTGATACACGCTGTACACACACATGAGTACTTCATACTGGATGTGTAATGAACCTTCCGTACAAGATTTTCCTCTCGTCAGTTTTATGTTCAATTTGTGTCATTATATTTTTGCATCTTTCTAAATTTTTCACAGAGTTCAACTACTACAGGAGACAGTGATCAGTTCTACATGGACCCTGCAGGTAAGAAATAGCACAACCATTATTAACAGTCTGTCCCAGCGTGAAAAGCCGAAAATTAACGGAATTCTCTGGTCCTAAAGAAGTTCATTGTACTCAACATTAGTAGGGCACTTCATTGTCACATTTTCTCGGATGTTTCAGAAAACCCCTATCTCGATTCACCGTGAAATATCATGAGATAGGTTAGGGAATTCTCGTTAAATCAAGAATTCAGTGGTGGGCTGACTATAGCAAAATGCAAGATTGAAATAAACTGATGTTTTGTAAAAAATGATGACAATGACTCGAAATGTGCATATTTATGAAAAATGCACACACTCACGGTAATAGTTGGTTTTCCTCTCACTTAGGTAGATGTTCCGACTGCTGGCCTGATTTTCAACTTGATGTTGTCTATTTTACATGAAAGGTCATCCTTCAAATTGTCGCATTCCAGGTTTGAGTTGCATACTCCAACGGTTCTATTTTAGAAGCGCACGGTCACAACATATTTGCCTATTGAGTAGTACACAAACTGGTTGGAGGTTAACCACCTTTGGCAGTAATTCACCACATTTTAGCCTATAATTTCTAAATGGAACATTTCTGGGCCCTAATATTTTACAGACATAATGAGAAAAATATAGGAATTCTTCTGATATCAAAATATCTTGATGTGAGAAAAAAAATTGTAGCCCCAAAAAGTGATCGGAACATACACCTTTAAGGATTATGTCAAAGTCAGGCCAAAGTCAGCGCTGGTTTTCTACACTTTACATCTCGCTATTCTGTGCAATGCCATGTTGGATTCTGACATATGCATGACCTTTCCACTGTCGTACATTTCCATCTCTTCCACACTAGTATCGAAACGTTGTCGTGTTAATAAATTACAGCGGGTTGAATGTGACAATCTAAGAAAGAGAACAACAACGCCTACTTTTCTCAGTGACCAGAGAACTCCGCTAATTCTCGGTTTTCCACGATGATGGGACAGACTGATTAATAATAGTCCATATCTTTTCCTCACGGTTGTGTTGTCACTGCATCATGGGCTGATTTGTGCACACCAACTTAAATTTATATGCTTAAACACAAGAAATTGAGGAAGTTTTGATTAACTATAAATTAGCTCATAGTGACATATTCTCTATAAATTAACTGCTGATGTAGATAACCTTTTTGTCTGGTGGGGGTTCTTATGGCATTGTCTTTTTGGGCGCCCGCTACGGCGGGAGCCCTGTATTGTCATCAGTTTGCAAAAACTTACACAATTTGGTATTTCTAGATATTATAGATGGAGGCTGCCATGTTTACTGATGGTCTCTTACTAACATTTACGTAATATTGAAATATGAAGTTGTAGTGTAAGAGTGCTACCGGCGTTTACGAACTATAAACGAGGCTGAATATCACGCTCGTTATTTTAAGGATGGAGATAGTCACACTCGGTTGCATTCTCGATATGAAAATGTGTACACAGTATCTCAGCTATAATGCATATATTAGATGTATATATTATAATAGCAAAGCTAGCATTACATGGGATTGCATGTACAGGGCATTGAGAGGTGTGTGGGGGTTGGGGCGGCGGTGTACAGTTGTAGTTTACACCAGGGATATGGTCCACAGTCCGCTGTTCAATATCAACTCATCTGTAATACTGATTGGTTTAATTATGAATAACTACGTGTGTAGAGATCAGTGGGTTGATCTTGGTAGTTTGATACATGGGCATAATATAAACACCAGGAAAGTTGAAGTCTTCAATTTCAAACTACTGACTTCTCTTCTAAACTCTCGTTAATCGTTAGTAATAATGATTAAGTCGCTTTTAAAATTATTACTTTATACCAATCACATTGAATGATGAATAAATGAAATGAAGTGATGAATTCATTAATTGATTGACTATTGACAGATATAATATTGATTGATTGATTGATTGACTATTGACAGATATAATATTGATTGATTGACTGTTGACAGATATAATATTGATTGATTGATTGATTGATTGATTGATTGACTATTGACAGATATAATATTGATTGATTGATTGATTGATTGACTATTGACAGCAGATATAATATTGATTGATTGACTATTGACAGATATAATATTGATTGATTGATTGATTGATTGATTGATTGATTGATTGATTGATTGATTGATTGATTGATTGATTGATTGATTGATTGATTGATTGATTGATTGATTGATTGATTGATTGATTGATTGATTGATTGATTGATTGATCGATTGATCGATTGATTGACTAAAAATAATAAATGCATTCATGAATGCATAGATTAATTAGATAATCCTTCAATTGGATTAACAAGTCATTTAATTTAATTAATCGATTAATTTTAAAATTCAATGAATAGAAATAGTTAAAGAATAGATAGGATGTTTACATTATTCTAGCGCTTCGCCGGCGGACAAGTTTAAGACTGTTAAACTTTCGTCAGGAATAGCTCTGACTTCTTCAGGACCAAATTATTATAATATAATATAATATAATAATCTATCTTACAATCCTATCTAGATTTATCTAGTTAATATATTTGTAATTAATCAAATGAAGCATGTTCATTTGAGCGCCGATTCCTTTTTAAAGGAATTTCTATTTAGCCTTTTGTGTACAATTATCAGAATGTGGGATGCAGACCACTTGTGTGACCAATTTTCTAAAATTAAATTGTGTATAAAAATGTCATGCTTAGCCAAGAGAAGATCCCTGCTCTGCGGGCACGACTGACACATATTAATGTGTTTTCAACTTTGATAGTTTTGTTAAGTTAAACAATTTCTAAATGTTATGAAAGTTTTTTTGTAGTTTCATAATTTTTTTTAAAACTTTCAAAATTTGAACAATTACTGAACAATCCCAGAGGTCAGTCCACCTGTAGAACATGTTTTTTGGTCAAAATAAACCGGTGGGGGGGGGGGGGGGCTACACATATATGGTATTCAGGGATGTGCTGCTCAAAATCGGGTGCTTTTTTCAAGAAATCCCTAAACAAGGGGTTTGATTTTGTACTAAAAAATCCTTAAACGTGGGTCCCGTTTCACAAAAATCACAGGGTAAAAAATTAGCCATGCAAGGAAGAAAACACAGATGGGCCCCTAGTCACAAAAGATGGGTCACGAATCAGGAAAATTGTGGTGGAAAAACACTCAAATCAGCCGTGGTTTAGATTGAAACCCTTAAATTAATGGGTCAGGGTTTCAAACCTCTAGCCCCCCCCCCCCCAGGTTAAAATCTAATTTGAGTAGGGTAAAGTCGCCAGTTTTCGGTCAGCGCTTATTTTTGTGTCACTTTGCCCAAATTGTGTAATGAAAATGACCTCGTTGTGACGGCTAAAAAACTGCCGCATAGTTTATGCCTGGTATTGCTTTTAAAATGGCGACGACCGATGCAATAACACGATTTTGGCCAAGTGACCGAAAATAGGCGCTGACTGAAAACTGGTGACTTTACCCTACCACACCACCGTGGGCGAATAAACATATGGTTTGGCTGTTTACATTTGATGTGACCAGACGGACACTCTATGTTTTAGTTGACCATGACAATCTTAGCACAACCAAAGGATATTAGCCAATTAAGATTCATTCCATACCCTCAAGTGTTACTGTCTACGGTCAGTTTGAAATTGAACAGGTCCGTATCCAGCACGAACCAGACAACTATGTTCTGAGTCACTTGTATGTATATAACACGCTTTTACAGGTTGTTTACACAAAAACACCTGAGCTCGGGGGAGGGGGGACTCAAATTATATTTTGGCGGGGTGTGCCGCGGGAGGTTGGAAATATGATTGATTTGAATGGATTTTTTTTCTCGCAATTTTGGACTCATGTTTAGGGGATTTTGTGTGTGATATTAGACCCATGTTTAGGGTTTTTCTAGCAAAAAAGCATATACCTTCTATACGTGAGTACCCCCCCCCCCCCCCCCCCCCCCCTACTCCTCGGACACCTGAGCTGTTAGTTCCGCATGTGTACTGGGATTGGAGTAATTGATATCAGGCAGTCGGCACACAGACTCTCCAGTAAATTCTACTCTCATGGGTTACTATGTGACTTGAGTAGATCGGTTTTGATGGTTGGTTTGGGGATTATAATTGCAATATGATTTCTACAATGAAAGGATATTTTGCCTACTGGAATGGGTCTTACAAAGGTGAGTGAAAGTGTTTAGGCACTTCCATGGCACAATTCTACACAAATTTGCTCGTAATAAGCAACAGCGCCTATTGTCCTGTGTAACTAGGGCCATTGTATTGGTGCAGGGAAGTGTGTGACGTCCACTATGATGCAAATAAAAGGGTCAAGTTAAACTGCCCAGAGTACATTTTAAAATGTTTCGACTATTAACTCCTTTTGACAGGAGTGGAGTCTGATTTAATTATGATAAATTATTAAATGCATTTCTGGTTTGCAGCGGAATCATGCTTCACATAAAATTATTCGTGTACGTTCTTATTGTAATCCTAGTGTCTTGCAGCAATGCTCTCTAATAGGATTTAAATAACAATCAATGTGAAGAGCTTTAATCATGGATCATTATTATTCCTTCTGTATCTACTATTTCTATGCTTCAGGTAATGAGGACTTTGGGGGTACATATGAAGTTCCTGGGCAATCATCCAATACAGTGGAAGGTAAGAAACGATCGTTATTTGGCCATTCTTTGGCCATTCTTTTTGAAGCCTTCCGTTTTTACTTTTAAAATGTCCTTAACACCAGCATGGGTACATGGGTGCCAGGGTTACCAATAAATAAATAAGTAAGTAGTACCAAATATGATAAGAACCCTTGACATCCATACTTGGCAACTATCTGGACTTGGCAATCATAATTCAATCTGCTTTGTGGTATAATATAGGGTAAAGTCACCAGTTTTCGGTCAGCGCCTATTTTCGGTCACTTCGCCCAAATCGTGTAATGAAAATTACCTCGTCGTTATAAACTGACGGCTAAAAAAACGCCGCATATAGGTGATGCCCGATATTGCTTTAAAATGGCGAAGACCGATGCAATTACACGATTTTGGCGAAAATGACCGAAAAAAGGCGCTGACCGAGAACTGGCGACTTTACCCTATATATTGTCAAAAACAAGCAGGAATTAATGAAATTGTATCAAATTTTCAATTGTTTATATTTTATGAGTATCCTTTTAGGCTTCTGCTAAAATATTTAAATGACTTGAACACGATTTGATCAGTGATTACTTACTGTAAAAGCTGAAATTTTGCGGAGGTTTTATTTTCGCGCAAAACATTTTCCGCGAAAATTATAACACACGAAAAGATTTTTCAATGAACCCTGTTTATTCAATTGACTCGAATCCATAGCTTATTTCCATTACAAATATCCTGCTCCAGTTTTATCAATATTTTAAACAAATGTGAATTTGCATGAAAAAGGGGTTATCAAAATTAGATATCCACATCTTCACAAAATGTGTCCCTTTATGCCCTATTGTTTCATTCTGTGTAGTATGTCCCCCAAATTGGGTCCAAAAACAGAAGCATTCATAATGTAGAAATCAGAAAGAGTTTGCCTTAACTTATTGCTTGTTAACTCCCTATAGCAGCCTATCCGGCTAAACTGGAAGCCCTCTGAAATCTAGAGGTTGTGATTTTTGTACAGGTAACAGACCCGGGATGATCCCTTTCTCGTAACTATACGGTTTGTAACTTTTAACGTGTTCAGGGTGAAGCGTCTGAATACACTGGACCAACGGCTTAACGTGACTCTCCGAATCACGGCGAACTGACACTCACTGTATAGACCTGCACGTTGTGCACAGTGAATGGGGTAGAGGAGAAATTCTACAATTAAATCTGATTATCAGCTTAAACCACGGAAAGAGACTCCGATAACTTAACACTTTCCACTCATCAGTCATTAGTTTTACCATATACAATACAGATATTTCAAAAACATTTCCCAACTTTCAATGTCTATCAAGGATTACTGAACAATGCATTTCTCATGGTGATTCCAAATATGGTAATGAAAATGAATTATTTTGACATTTTGAATGTCATCTGCAGAAGCCTGCTGCGTGGAAAGTGTTAATATGTGAACTATAGAAATGTGCTATTGACAAATTTGAGATCTAAGCTATGGCGTTATTTAGCATGTCCCCTCCCCCAATTGAACTAGAAATCATACTTGAGCCCCCGCTTAAGTAATTAGTCAACAAATATCATCATTAATCAAAGCAAGATTAGACCACTAGGCAAGTTTGGTACCAAATTGTGCCCAAAAGATTCATCCAAATGTCTATCTAGCCTGTTTGGTCGAATAATAATTGGAAGTCACTCTATAGGACATAAACAAAGTGTATGACTTTCTTTTGTTGAGCACATTATATGATTATTAAGATGTAATGACAAGTATATTCATGTTTTGTAAGTGATTTTTTTTAAATTTCCCTCATTGTTTTGGTGAAAGCACTATAGTACGCTTTACTAAAGCAGTATTGATGACATTTTCTATCCACAATATTGTAGTTAAACCTGTCACACTTGGAACCCCGAAACCAATACACAGAATTATCAAACATCAGTGAAAATAACATTGATTTCAAGAATAGCCAGTTTGTTGAGTCCTACAGTCTGGTGGCCTAGTCTTGTAGATTTTATGATAATTTTAATTTAATTTTGCTGGATAAACAGGAAAAGTGGCTTTAATACTATTTCCAGCCTTAATTCCCAGAGAGTGTGTTTTATGTCTATATACCACTGTCAGTGAATCTGGGTATTGTCAATTGAAATGCTTTCTGATATGTGGCCATTGTTATATCCTGGGGAAGGGAGGAGTAAGGAGGGGGTAAGTTTGAGGGGAAGGAGAGGGAAGGGAGACATAAGGGGGAGAGGGGAGGGGGGAGGAGAGGGGAGGAAGGCAGTTAAGTGGAGAGGAAAGGAAAGGGGAGGGTAGGGAGGGGAAGCGAGAGCAGGAAGGGTAGGTGAAGGGAAATTTTGGTTTTGGAGGGAAATTTTGATTTTGGAGGGAAATTTTAAGGATAAAAAAAGAAAGAAATACAGACACATTTGAAGGGAATGTTTTGTTCATGAAGGGACATTTTAGATTCATTCTCGGAAAATTTGCTCCTTTTTTTCTGGCCCGGGGAAGGGGGAGGGAGAGCAGGGAGGCAAGCACTGGGTTTGGTTAGTTAGTTTTAAGATAAGTGATATTTCCTGATAGCTGTAACCATGATATAAAAAAAATTGTTGGAACCTCTTAACACATTGTTTATATTAGAAATGTGGTGCAGATTTCTTTCTGAACTTTAAATTATGTATATTTTGTTAAAGGAGAATGGTGCCATTCATAAAACTGAGCATTATATGTGGGAAATAATTATTTAATGAATATTGACCATTTCTATTGAACACAGAACTATAATATTCAGTAAAATGAATTTAAACTGCACAGTGCACATCCCCAACCTGTGTTATTTGAAAGAGCTAACGGGGTGGGATAGCCATGGCCCGATATTCATACTCATAAAATACAAGTGAATATAATCAAATCTTTTACATTCTATATTGTATTTCTTGCAGAAGAAGATTATGACCAGACATATGATGTAGTTCCCAATGAAGACATACGGATACAACCGCAACCAGGTATGTCAACCTTCACCATAACATCATCATGATCAGATATAAAACATTCAGACGATGGACGTTAGTCTCTAGACTAGTGTCAAGATTAAACTTCTGGTTAATGGCTGTGTGAACCATGTCATGGTTAACTAACCTTGAATTTAAAGCTGGAATTTTAACCCTAAAAATCTAGCGGTTAACTAGTCCCTAAACACTAACCGAGTTAGCCAGGAGCGTATCTGCCATGTGAATCCTTCAGTGAACTTAACCACAACACAAGTAAGATTTCTCACCTGTGACCCAAATGTTCACACAAAATGAAGATGTGCATCCGAGTCATGCACATTTAAACAGCTGTAGAAAAAATGGCGACAAGCGAAATAAGTCGGAGCGATCACACACGCCATCTATCAGTTGCAAATCGTCCGCACCTGCATCAAATGTATCCGGCAAGGAAAAAATTCACATAATATACTGAAGCAAGGTTCTCAATAGCATTGGAACTTTCGACCATATATTTCATCGAGGTAATAACAGCAAATTCTGAATTGCATTGAAACCAACGGATCTTGATCGAGTCGTCTCCAAATTATTTATTTACCTTCACTATTTCCAAATAAATATGCCATGAATTAGCAAAGGGTCATTGCGTCACTTCAGGCAACTGGAAAATCGCTCAACCTTAAGTTAGTCGCCAAGCTACGGCAGTGGTATCGTAAGACTCAAGACTTAGATTGTCTCTGGACAGGCACTCTGGAATAGCAGTATTTCTTTTTAAGCTCAAGACTAACTAATCTCAAGACTAGTGACCGTCTGAACAGGCCTTATGTACTGTAGTTCCTATAAATGAGGAGATTGTGTCTGTCAAAAAAGGGGGTGATTTACCCTGGTTTAACCTTTGCTAACATTTTACATATTAACACACATTTATGTTATATGCCTGTCCTCGTACCAGCTAATATAATTAGCCTCTCTGAAGAATTGTGAACACAATAGGAAGGCAATATTAGGAATTAGTATATTCAATAGAAGGCGTATGTCTGTGTGGATAAAACCCGGGAAATACAATGAATGTGCCGTCATGTGGTGTACAAAGTTCACCATACTTCTTACGGCTTATGTTAGCATGGATATATCTGTAATTGTTCACCAAATCAATTATCATTGTTATACACATCATGCCAAAGGGAACATCATATGTGACCTGGCACCACAAAATGAGCATAAAGTCGCTGGGGCTGATTTTGAGTTATGGCCTGAAATAGTAAATTTGACTAGGAGGTCGAAAATGAGAAATTTTCTTTCTTTTTTGGAAAGAGGGAACTATTATGTATCTCATTCCGAAGTATTAAGACAATATTTTGGGTCTAAGTATGTTTTTTACATGATTTTAGAGAGGGCATTTTATTCTTATATACATCTTATAAAAATGAACGCAAAGAGAGAAAAAATGTCTCGAAATTTCTCTAAATTAATTTGTTTACATCATCATTTCCACGGGTTTAAGATAGTATCCCCAATGGCAAATTTGGTAAGGTCTTAAAAGTTAATCCAAAAGTGTATCATATTGGTTGCTAGGACATTATGCATTTTTGTAGTACACCCTTTGTGTGTGCACACAATTTACATACACCCGACTTTGAAGGCCTTTTTCTCCAATTCAATAATTCAGCGGTGATTAGCTTCAATTTATTATAATTTCACTTTGAAATGGCCTATTATAACAACTTTGGGGTCATTTTAAAGCTGAGGCAATATACTTTCTGAAAATGTGAACAAATCATTTTTTATTTTTTGCTACTTTACTATCATTTTGTGGTGCCAGGTCACATATTATGTACTTTGGGCAAATTTGAAATTTCGATAACATATGATAGAATATTAAACAAGATTTTCAGTAATACCAAGTTTTTGGCAATTTTAAAATTTGCTGCTCCATGTCTAAAAATAAGCCTGGCCAAAAAGATATTATGATGTGCTTCGTTACAATGGTATCCTAATGTTATGTTTATAATGTTATTTTCTTAATTTTGTTTTGTTTTACAGTGAATACACAAATGCTCAACCCTCATTCACAGCAGCAACAGGTATGATTATACTTTAATCATTTTGCAAATTAGCAAGCCTCCTTACAGCAACAAATTAATACGGAGGAAGGGTTGGCGGAAAAAGTGATAGATACTGGTATACCAGTATTGCACGATGGAACACAATTATGTACCAGTATCGTCAATCAGTTAAAAAAACCATTGGCACAACTACTTTATCAGAGTATACCCTGTGTGTAACGCTATAAGGCACAAACAAGACTCAACTTGTACATTAGCATATCAATTACTCTCTTCTCCGCTGACCAGTTTTCGGGCTTGTATTTTTATAATGAAGAAAATGCTGTTTTCCGTAAAATTCTGTGTTTTCTATTTTCTACTTTTTTCCCAGGATTTACTCCGTTTTCCATAACACAGGAACTTGCCACTTTAGTTTAAGAATAGTAAAGATGTTTTAATAATATAAGTCGCCCCAGTCATCCGGTATTTTTGTCATTTGCTGTAGACAACAAAGCAGACCGTTTTAACACATCAGTTTCAACACTCTACCCAACCATACACAAGATCGTTCCTAGTGATCGTGTTAGGCCGTGTAAGCGACTGTTGTTTACAGCAGATGGCATGTGACGACTGACGTCTTTCCGGGCGACTTATATGTGATTGGACAATTAGTAAATAATTATATTATATATCTAATTGATTGATGTTGGTTTTTTTTTCAGATGCGGGGAAGGTCTCCAAGTCCACACAGGCAGCCTGCTCAACCTCCAATAAAGTAAGAAATAATCTCTTATACATGTAGGAGATGTTGTTATTTCAGCATTTTTTTTATGTTGTTATTTTTTTGTTTTACTTTGTTTTGTTTTGTTTTACTTTTTTTACACATTTTCCTACAAGTATGGTGCCAATTATGTAATATTCACTTTTGTTAAAGAAATTATTAAAATTTAAAGAAAAATGCTTAGGTTCATTCTTTATGGTGGAGGGGGGGTTGGGACAAATTCGAGACTCGTATGTCAAAATTACCTAACAGCTGAAACTAAAAATTACATGACCCCCCCCCCTGCTAACCAGTAGCTTTTTACACAACACCCCCCCCCCCCCCCCCCCCAAAAAAAAGAAAACTTGTCACAATCACATCTTAGGGGCTGTCTTTTTCTTTTGTCCATGGATTCGTTGGTAGTTCTGTTTGTGCCCTCTGAATGGCCAATAATTTAATGATACCCCCTCTTGATCTTTTGATTGTGTGAAATTATACTAACTACATTGCAAGCGTAGCGAGGCGGAAAATTTGTCATATATTTATACATTTTGGGTGATTTTGTGAGTCTTTATATTCCCGAAAAATAGTTAGAACATCCTGACAAAAACGTATGCAGCATTCTACTTTTGTGAGCTTAGGTGCAGAGCTGAGAGTGAGACGAGGTGAAAAGCATGCAAGAAATTACCTTTTTTAATCATATATTTTTGGATTTTGGAACATAGGCTAATTAACATGTTTTATACCCCAATGGCTCTAATGTTTTCAACCGTTGATGATTATATAGGCGTTTTGTCAACAGATCGTCCGAGCAGGGCGTGCACAAAAAGAATTTGCTGTCCGAAAGTCGTCACATCATAAGTACATGTTTTGAAGTTGATAGGTCGTAAGAAAATGTGCGCAAAGCGCAGAAAAAATGGCATTTACACTCCAAAATAGCCTCTAAAATCACCCCAAACACCACCATCTTTATAGTTAAAAAAAAAGTTACACAACCCCCCCTGTTTAAGAATAAAAAGTTACATAGCCCCCCTATTTCAACATATGAAAGTTACATGACCCCCCCCCCAGCATAAATAATGAACGGTCCCTAATTTGAAGTAACTTAAAATAAAATTGTGACCACAGGGTACAAGAACTACAGAATGAGGCCAATTGAAACAAAAATAATGTGTTTCTTGTACAAATTCTTTAAATCATTACCACATTACCAATAACATGTACATCCTTACACACCTGGCTGGTTCCAATAGTGCACAGTGTACAAAGCAAATCCATAGGAAAGTTGATTTACTGTACACACTACATGGTCATATCTTGTTGATTAAATGATTCATAAGGCCACAGAAAAAGAAGAAAAAACTGTTGTACGGGCACGACAGAATCATTTTGTTTAATTTCCCCCAAAAATGCTTGTTTTTTTTTAAAAATTGAAATTGTTTAAGATTTAACAAAAATTTAACATATAAACAATACAATGTACCTCAGGCATCATACATTAGTGGAATGGAAAGAATGAGAAAGCATTCAGGTACTAAACATGTGATTCTGATTTAGGAAACTTTTGGGTTAGGTGAGCATTTTGGTTTCATCGGTGAAGTGAATGATGTTTAATTTATCAGATTAACCACCATTTACGTGAACGGCACTGCCTTTCTTCTTTTCCCTGTTGTTTTGAAATATCCCAAGATTCCTCTCCAATCCCCCCCCCCCCCCCCCCCGATGGAAATTCAAAATGGCGCCCGTTGTGAAGGGATAGGTCAATACATCAAATACCGGAACAAGTTTCTAAATCTATGGTTTACACCTTTTGTACTCTTTTCATAGTTTACCGCCACGTCCAGCCAAAACAAAAAACTTGGCACCAGCGTCAGCAGCAAGTAGAGATCTTCCACCGCAACCCAATCAGCGATCACCTCGGCATTTTCCGCCTACAGGAGGGGGCAGGATTCCCCCAGCCTTACCTTCTAAGCCAACGAATGGCAGGTCTAATGGAGTAGATTGCAATGCATCCGATTCAGATGTGAGTTTCTTTGATGAATTCTTTATTTACTCGACTCCCCTCCCCTCCATGAGGGACTTTCCCTTAGGACCCCACAGGAACCCCTAAGACTGACCCCAGATACCCGTTATACTATATGCTTTTGACTCATGTGTAGAGAATTTCATAGACATGTATATCGGCGCTGTTCTGTCAAAACCGCATATGTTTTTCCGGCCCTTCAGCATGAATAAAGTAACTGCATAGGAATTGTTGCCTAATGCATGTTCACGAGAACTTGAAACAGTTCTGATAGATTTTTTTTTTGCTCTTGAATATATTTAGAGCAGACTGTCCAAATGTTAAATTTTTTTATTTATTTATTTGAACATACGCTTTTAAAACAGCGGCACCCGTCTAACCGACGGTGCGTTCATATACAGAAAATCACATACTATACATGCTGAAGGGCAAATTGAGATGTGTGGTTTTTTTTGTTTGTTTTTTGTTGTTTTTTTTGTTTGTTTTTTTTTTTAAATTTTATTGTCATCGCAGCCAACTGGCTGAATTGTAACAACATTACAAATCAAATACATTAATAAACAATGCAACGTCCAGGCAGCAGCTAAATCAGCGCCAAATTGCGACATAAACCAACATGAACAAACATACATAACCATACATAACCCCTATATTATAGTAACCCCCAATAGGCAATGTAGACTAAGTGCCTTGCCCAAGGACACAAACACATTGGCACCAGCGGGGCTAGAACTCACGACCTTATGATTATGAGACCGGCAACTACTCCACTGGACCACACGTGCTCTACTTGAGATGTGTGGTTTTGACAGAACAGCCGTAATATTTGTTTGAATCACAGATAGTTTTAAAAAGAGTAGGGATAGTCCACTCACAACTGTTTTTAATGTGAGTCAAATTCTAAAAGTTACATGACTTTGTGGGCCACAACTATTGAAAGTGTTTAACACTTTCCAAGCAGGAGGCGTCTGCAGACGACATTTCAAAATTTCACAAAATGTTTTAAAAATGTCAAAATTATTAAATGTCATTACAATATTTGGAATCACTGTAAGAAATACATTGAAATAAGAACAAACATGCCTAGTATTGGTTCAGTAATCCTTGCGATAGACTTTGAAAATAGGGAAAGGTTTCTGAAAAATCTGTTTTGTATAATGGTAAAACAAATAGCCGCATGGAAAGTGTTAAGGTGGTTAACAATAGCTACATTGATTTGCTTCAAAATAACAGAGGATGTGAATATTGATAAGAAAAGAAGATATGCCAAGTTTTGTAAAAAAAATAATCTCTTTAAAATCAATGTATTACACAAATATTTTTTTCTCCACAACTGAGTGGGGATGGATAGTATTTTCACTGGACACGTTAGTACTTTTTCAATTTTTCCTAGTAACACTATATTGCCAAAAAACACTGCATGTTCAAATTGTACAAACAAGGTATCATATAAAAGGTAGTTAAGTTGAGAAAATTCTCTTGTGCATTTTTCCTATTTATAGCCTTTTGACAAATTTTCTAAGATAAGAATTGAAAAAGAAGAAAAAAATCCAAAAAGTAAACACTGTATCTGAAAAAAACCTCATGTGAGATTGTAGATAATAACAAATATGCTTATAAATCAATTTCCAAAAGTGTTATAGCCATATAGCACTTTCCCTTTTGTCCACCAAAATTACAGAAGGTGAAAATGTAGGGAATTTTCAAAAAATAATGAAAACATAAAAAAAAAATTAAAAATGCCGAAAGTCCTCAAAAAAATAGGTAGAGTAAAGAGACTTATTATCTTTCTGCTGTGGTCTCAGTATAGAAAGTATAGATATAATTAATTTGGTATAATAGCTGTTTATCCCCCTGGTTTGTAAAACCAGAAGGGGATTTTGTCATCATGTAATGTGCGTCTGTCTGTATGTATGGGGTGGGTGGGGGTGTGTGCGTGTGTGCCTTTTGGTTAGCCTTTTTTTCCAAATGCTGTATCTGTTGAAAGGATGGACGGATTGATTTCAAACCTTCAGTGATAGGTAGGCCATGGTCAAACACTGTAGCTGCTTGTTTGGGGGTCTAATTTGCAAAGGTCATCTGAGGTCAAAGGTCATCTAGAGGTCAAATCGTAAAAGTTGCCCGAATGCTGTATCTGTTGAAAGGATGGACGGATTGACTTCAAACCTTCAGTGATAGGTAGGCCATGGTCAAACACTGTAGCTGCTTGTTTGGGGGTCTAATTTGCAAAGGTCATCTGAGGTCAAAGGTCATCTAGAGGTCAAATCGTAAAAGTTGCCCGATTGACGTCAAACTTAGAGAAAAGAAACATGAACACCAGGTGAACATGTCTAAAATAAATTAGAGGTCATCTGAGGTCAAAGGTCATCCAGAGGTCAAATCGTAAAAGTTGCCCGATTGATGTCAAACTTGGAGACAAGAAACATGAACACCGGGTGAACATGTCTAAAATAAATTAGAGGTCATCTGAGGTTAAAGGTCATCCAGAGGTCAAATCGTAAAAGTTGCCCGATCGACGTCAAACTTGGCGACAAGAAACATGAACACTGGGTGAACATGTCTAAAATAAATTAGAGGTCATCCAAGGTCATCTGAGGTCAAAGGTCATCCAGAGGTCAAATCGTAAAAGTTGCCTGATTGAAGTCAAACTTGGAGACAAGAAACATGAACACCGGGTGAACATGTCTAAAATAAATTAGAGGTCATCTGAGGTCAAAGGTCATTCAGAGGTCAAATCGTAAAAGTTGCCCGATTGACGTCAAACTTGGAGACAAGAAACATGAACACCGGGTGAACATGTCTAAAATAAATTAGAGGTCATCTGAGGTCAAAGGTCATCCAGAGGTCAAATCGTAAAAGTTGCCTGATCAACGTCAAACTTGGAGACAAGAAACATGAACACCGGGGGAACATGTCTAAAATAAATTAGAGGTCATCCGAGGTCAACGGTCATTAGAGGTCAACCAAGGTCAAAGGTCAACAAGGGGTTAATTTGTGCAATGAACACCGTGGGAACATGTAAAAAAATAATTAGAGGTCATCCGAGGTCATCTGAGGTCAAAGGTCATCCAGAGGTCAACTCGTTAAAGTTGACCGATTGACCTCAAACTTGGAGAAAAGAAACATGAACACCGGGGGAACATGACCCATATATGACCGTTGACCTCATTTAGTTGATCTCCCAGCCAGGGGGATTCGCAAGTCGTGATTTGCAGTATTTTTTCTGTAGTGGTGTAGTATCTGAGTTTGCATGAATCCAAACAACAGAGCACTTGCAGTAATGGTTGTGGTCCAGAGACCCACCTTAGGGCTCCTAATGGGGTCCAGGAACCCATCTTAGGGCTCCTAGTGGGGTCCAGGGACCCGTCTTAGGGTCCATGGATCCGTCTTTGGGCTCGTAGTGGGATACAGGAATTTGTCTTAGGGCTCCTAGTGGGGTCAAGGGATCCGTCTTAGGGTTCCTAGTGGGATCCAGGGACTTGTCTTAGGGCTCCTAGTGGGGTCAAGGGATCCGTCTTAGGGTTCCTAGTGGGATCCAGGGACTTGTCTTAGGGCTCCTAGTGGGGTACCAGGGATCCGTCTTAGGGTTCGTAGTGGGATACAGGGACTTGTCTTAGGGCTCCTAGTGGGGTACCAGGTATCCATCTTAGGTTCCTAGTGGGATACAGGAACTTGTCTTAGGGCTCCTAGTGGGGTCCAGGGATCCGTCTTAGGGTTCCTAGTGGGATCCAGGGACTTGTCTTAGGGCTCCTAGTGGGGTACCAGGGATCCATCTTAAGGGTTCGTAGTGGGATGCAGGGACTTGTCTTAGGGCTCCTAGTGGGGTACCAGGGATCCTTCTTAGGGTTCGTAGTGGGATGCAGGGACTTGTCTTAGGGCTCCTAGTGGGGTACCAGGGATCCTTCTTAGGGTTCGTAGTGGGATGCAGGGACTTGTCTTAGGGCTCCTAGTGGGGTACCAGGGATCCTTCTTAGGGTTCGTAGTGGGATACAGGGACTTGTCTTAGGGCTCCTAGTGGGGTACCAGGGATCCTTCTTAGGGTTCGTAGTGGGATGCAGGGACTTGTCTTAGGGCTCCTAGTGGGGGACCAGGGATCCATCTTAAGGGTTCGTAGTGGGATGCAGGGACTTGTCTAAGGGCTCCTAGTGGGGTACCAGGGATCCGCCTAAGGGTTACTAGCTGAGATCCAGGGACTTATCTTAGGGCTCCTAGTGGGGACCTGAAATTCTGTGGTGTGGGTGCATTAATCTAGCATTATTAATATTATTAGATTTTTACATTTCATCTCATGGCCATCCATGTAGATGAGTAATACCCATGGATTATTTCAATCAAGGCAATAAACCAAAACCCTGTTCTGTGGGTTGGTCAATAGGGATATTTGTTTTATTTTATTTTTGTTTTTGTTGACAAACTTAAAATAAGTTTCCCCAAAGATTTCCGAAATATATGGTTGAACATGAAAATATCCCCCCCCCCCCCAATTTATTTTAAAATGGATTTTTTGAGACTGTAGAACAGGGTGGTTATTTTGGTTGCCTATGGATTTGTGTGGTGTTCTTATTTGTATATATCAATTGGTGTTAATCAAATCAAATCAAAATTAATAAATCTTGATTATTTGCTGTTATTGCAGGATGACCCTGATGAGTACTTGGAGCCAAACTGTAAGTTGGGTTTTTTAATAACGGATTTGTGTATGTGTTTTTTTCCATTGGGCCTTATACATATATTGTTGACTTGCCCTTTGCGACCGACCCTAAAATCTTAAAATCTAGGGTCGCTTTTCTTTCTTTTTTATTCTGTTTTTATTTGTATTTATTTATTTATTTATTTATTTATTTATTTATTTATTTATTTATTTATTTATTTATTTATTTATTTATTTATTTATTTATTTATTTATTTATTATTTATTATTTATTTAGTTAGTTAGTTAGTTAGTTAGTTAGTTAGTTAGTTAGTTAGTTAGTTAGTTAGTTAGTTAGTTAGTTAGTTAGTTAGTTAGTTAGTTAGTTAGTTAGTTAGTTAGTTAGTTAGTTAGTTAGTTAGTTAGTTAGTTAGTTAGTTAGTTTTTTTTTTTTATATTTATTTATATTTATTTATTTATTTATTTATTTATTTTATTTTGATATTTCTAAACTATTTTAAATATAGGTATAATTTAGATACCTTTTTCGAACCATGATTTTTTGAGCTCCATAGCTTTTGAGGTCATCACAATCACTTCATTCAGCATAGTGTTTACTTCCCTCTACTTGTGACATGACCTTCTTTTGGGCGATCACATGACAGCAAGTCCGGCATCGTAGATGGCGGGTAGGTCGTAGCCGGTGTCTTGGTTGAGGGTCGGTTTCTGTGTCCTTATTTCAATGGCTTCTTTGATCTAACGTTTCCAAAACTGATCCTCTCTGGTGATCACTTGGACGTCGTCTAGCTTAATTTTGTGCTTAGAGTCTTTTGAGTGTTCTGCCACAGCTGTGAGAGGAGTGGTTTTGTGGTTCGAGTGTTCTTTGAACCTGGTGGCAAGGGCTCTGCTAGTTTCACCCACGTAGGATTTGGGGCACGCTGGTCAGTCAATTTGGTATATAACACCACATTTGTTAGCATCAAGGGTTTTGTCCTTGGGGTGTACCAGAAAGGATCTGATAGTGTTGATCGGTTTGTGGTAAGTAAACACTATGCTGAATGAAGGGGTCGTGATGACCTCGAAAACTACGGAGCTCAAATACCATGGTTCGAAAAAGGTATCTAAATGATTTTTAAAATCATGATCGAACCCAATATGCTGCTATTTTTAAATATCATATATTGGTTATAATTAATAGCAAAATGTGTTCTGTTTATGTTTTAACTACAACTTAGACGTATACAAATGTCAATTACTCACTTATTTGTTAAATATTAAAAGTTACAATCTGTGTTCTTGTGTAGTATCTGTTTGGTTATAATCTTAAAAAAATAATAATAAAATGACTGACCGACACTAATGTTGGCATTTAAAGGGCAAGTCAACGTCTTTTTTGGGGGGAGGGGGGGGGGGGGCTTGTTGAAGTACATCACATCATAAAACATACAAGTAACATGATCATCGGCATTTTAAAGTCAAACTTTCTTAGCTGTTTAAAGGTCAACAAATGGTGATTCAACTATGTTTTATTCGATGGAGTATGTTTAGAAAAATAGAATGCAAAAAGAATTGCTTTTAAATATTGTTCAGGGAAAAATATATACATAAAACCGATCATAATTGCAAGTGTTTCTTTTTAATGTGGGATGAACTGTTTACGGATTATGCGTTACTATGTAACAGGTGTAACTCCCTACTTGATATCAGTCAGGGGCTCAGTCAATAGGTCTGAACAAACAAAAGACATCATCAGTGGATGCTTATGCTATCGATCTATTGAGGTACTGTGTGCGACTAAGACCCTGTACACACTAGCAAAAATCCCTTCATTCGATGAAGCACTAATGATGATCAACTAATGAAGGTGCATAGTGTGTACGCTCCGCCCTTAATCGAACGAAGATTAAATCAGCTTCATTCGATGAACCTCGGGAGGTTCTTTCGACGAAGATAAATGTTAATTCGACGAAGCAAATGTGTAATGTGTACGCTCGCTTCGTCGAATGAAGCGAGTCATGCGTAACGATTGACATCCAAGGAGTCAACTTCCGGTATCGCGTAACAAAACAAACAACCCGATAAACACGGTCTTTTCTTCACGCACGCTGCATAGAGCAACATCAACACGCATCTTCTCCCCCATTTATAAGGTTCAGGATTTCCCGTGATATTTTAGGTGAAAACAGTGGGCAGATTTTGTGAATACCGTGTTTTACCATGATTATTGAGATTTCAAGAAAAAACTGCGCGGTCATATTATTTTTAGGCATTAGAAGAAGCTATCGTAACAACCAATTTCCAGCGGCCTAGGCGCCCTTTCTGCTTCGTTTTGATGTACACATTTTGTTAGAAAGTTTGCATGAAATTAGTAATGAAACCTATATTTTTCGTACTAAGTGCAGACAAAATGTTTTGTACAATGTTGAAATTAATAATAAAGCTGTTTTGCGCAACCATTTTTACAAATATAGCCCAAAAAACATTTTTAAAATATTTTTCATATTACGTTTTTTAATAAGTTACTGTATGTGAATTATTTTGTTTTCCCTGCGAGGTCATGACGTGACCTGAAACATGTAAACATTCGATCTTCGTTAATAAATGTGTGTCATATGGTGGTTTATGTCATGTAATATTATTTAATGTTTTGTGTGCTCAAGTTGGCTAGAGCATTTATAAAATGATATTTCACGGCAAAAACAAATTTCTTCTTTGCAGCGTGTCCATGTAGACATTTAATTTGTCTTTTTCATTTATTATATCTGGTGCTTGTTTATATAATATTTGATGTTTCCTGTCTTATGTGGTGTTTACTTTAACGTTATATTATTCCAGGTTCAGAACCTGGAGGTGATCTTTATGAAGTTGCAGAAACGGTGGTAAGTAGATAATGTCAAATAATAAAATTTAAAGGTGTGTGAATGGATCAGGTAGAAGAAAGTACATCTTTTCCTCATAACTCCTTCAAACTTTTAAACTGAGGTGACAAAAACACCATGCAGGCACGACCTACCCATTTATTTTTCAATTTTTAACAAACAAACAAAAATAGAAACATTTTGGAAATTGTTTGCACATTATTGTTGGTCTTGTTTGTTTTTAACTGAATTTCTTTTCTTTTTTTTTCTTTTCTTTTTTTAAAGAATTCACCATAATGTCCCTAGATTTTTGAAAAACAACAACGAAAGAATAAAAATGCCTGCCCTACCCCATCTGAGAGGTCTGTTTGCCCATAGAACGGGGAGAGGGGGGCGTTGCATGAGGGATGTTCTATTTAGATGCTACAAGGAGAGGAAGTATAGTGAATTAGCCCGAAATGTGATATTTCACACTTGAAATTTGAAGAGAATCTGTGCTTCTATCTTAAGAACTATTCTAGTAATTAAATTCAAATTTGGAATAAAGCTGTATTTACCTCTATGCAGAATAGAAAACACCATGAAATTGACTTATTGATTGGACTTAAAGGTAGATGTTCCGATTTCTGGTCCGATTTTCAACTTGATGTTTCCTATTTTACATAAAAGGTCATCCTTAAAATTGTCGCATTCCAAAGTTTGAGTTGCATAACTGCAATGGTTCTAATTATAGAGTACAAGGTCACAATACATTTGCCCATTGAGTAGTACACAAACTGACTGGTGGTTTAACCAGTC
This sequence comes from Ophiura sarsii, assembly GCA_035610835.1. Classification (NCBI taxonomy): domain Eukaryota; kingdom Metazoa; phylum Echinodermata; class Ophiuroidea; order Amphilepidida; family Ophiuridae; genus Ophiura; species Ophiura sarsii. The sequence goes on from CM069448.1 coordinate 26,855,940, forward strand.
TCCAAAACACTTGACTTGACTTGAGTTAACCGTGTAAGTTAAGTTTGTTAAGCAAAAAATGACTTCCAAAAAGGAATGGTTAAGTGAGTTTTAACATGACTTGATAGGTAATATCAACACATGAAGTGAATACTATAAAAGCTGAAATTTTTGCACATGTAATTTTTCGCGATTTGAACATTTTGAACAATTTTGCTTGTTTTTAATTTTGTGGTTTTGAGCTTCCTTATATACATCTACATACAAAAAATGAATAGATTCGCGCATTTTTTATTTCGCGCTTGCTGATTTTTCACTTTTTTTGAAAACTTTTACAGTAGTTTCATGTTTACACTTTCCACGCGGCTATTGTTTTTACCATACACCAAAAATATTTTTCAGAAACCATTCCCAATTTTCAAATTCTATCTCACGGACTATTGAACCAATACTAAGCATGTTTATACTTATGTCAATGTATTTCAAATGGTGATTCCAAATATGGTAATGAAATTCAACAATTGTGAAAAATTTTAAACATTTGGTGAAATTTTGGAATGTCGTCTGCAGCTGCCTGCCGCGTGGAAAGTGTTTAGGATGACTTGTCATAGCTCAAATAATTATAGACCTTATTTATAATTGGCACCCTCCTGATGTTGACGGAGCAAACATCGTTATCGCTTCACGAAAACGCAGGGAAGAATGCAATGTTTACATTATATGCCTCGCTTTCATAACGTGATATTGATTCATCAATGGCAGGAAAGCCCAGTCATAAATAAGGCCAAGAAGGGAAAAAAGGTCTGTCTCACATACCAGCACGCACAAGTATGTGGAGACACTTTTGCCGCATTTATAGTCTATGCGCTGAGCCCAATTTTGGCACTTTTTAAAATAAAATAAAAGTTTGTGCATACCGACAGGCAAGCTTTTGTTTGGCAAACAATGTGAGCGCATACTTGCCGACAAGCTTTTGTTTGCTTGCCTGCTGTGATGCTCATTTTCTAAAAAATAATACAATAAAAAAGCATATAGCATAGCTATTTTCCAAAATGTATGTGAGAAGCTATTTTCCAAAATGTATGTGCGACAGATTTCTTTTTGTGCCTAAGATCTACTGATTGCCAATCACAATACTAGGATTCAATTGAAACAAATTCCAGTACACAGCATGTAGAATCCTCTTAAATGATCATTATTTTTTACCCCATTTCAACTTCAGCAACCGGATCATCTCCCTCAGCATCATCAAAGTCGTCTGCCAGAAGGTAAGATTTGTGCTTTTTATTTTTATTTCCATCATTGTTATTGTGATAAATCAATGAATTACTATCTGGTTTCTTCCACACCTCTTGCTGCAGCAGTTTTAGACCCATTAATTACATATACACTTAATACAAAAAGTTCCTGACCATATGCTTTTTATGTTATTGAAAATCTGAGATAATAATAATAATAATAATATTAAATAAATAAATGCTTATTGAGCGCATAACACAATAAAGTCCCTATGCGCTATAACAAATAAAACAGAACGCAGATAACACACAACTAATAGTAGCAAAAGAAAATCAAGCATTAACATTAAGTAGGTAAGTTTTTAGCGATTATTTGAACTGTTCAAGAGTTTTGGCTGATTTAATATGGTATGGTAATTGATTCCAAAGTTTAGCAGAAGCATCTTGAAAAGAATGGCGTCCATATGTAGAAGGTGAAGAAACATTTACAAGAAGATATTGTGAGTGAGAACGGAGACTTTCATGTGGGCTTGTATTGTTAAATGAGATCTTGGAGATACAAAAGGTGCTAGACCACGAGAACATATATGTAACCAATGTAAGTCCCGAAAAACAGGACAAATGTGACAGCGAATCTTGGAGAGAGTAACAAGTCGAGCAGCTGAATTTTGTATGCGTTGAAGTTTTGAGATACACATTACAAGCAGATTCAATTCTGGCTTAAGAAACAGGCGTTAAGTCAAGCACCTGAGTTTCTTTTTATTTAAATATAGGCTCAACAACTATATCCTTAATAGAACACTGGTACGTATACCTCCCATCTTGTAGTTTGGCCTAATCTCTGAATTTGTTGTCAATCCTTCAGATGACGAGTTTGCTAGTATGTACAGAAGACCACATGATATGAGATATTTACATAGTGGATCAGGCTATAATGTAGTAAGAAGTATGTCAATGCTAAGCTAGGCCTGATGTGCATTATGAGGGTATGTCAATGGAATTCATTGTACAATTGTACATGTTAAAGTGTGCATGTACAATTGTACATGTTAAGTGTGCATGGACAGTATGATGGCATGCCTAAGGTGATGACTTACTGTACAAATGTACATGTAATGAGTGCATGTACACTATGGAGGCATGCCAATAGATGATTTACTGATGGTTTGGTACAATTTGTTCATGCAAAGTGTGCATGTTCACATGTACAGTGCATGTATGGTCTTGTGTTTTGAAAATTATAGAATAAAGACACTATGAAAAAATCGGACCCAATTTGGGTTTATGGTCTTGTGTTTTGAAAATTATAGAATAAAGACACTATGAAAAAATTGGACCCAATTTGGGTTGCTTTTGCATATTATGAACCAGCATGGCCAAAGATGAAAACTTGTTTACCTGCACGCAAATGCTGTGTCTGTCTCTGGATAAGTCACTAATGTTACAGCTTAATTAGAAGATGGTTTTGAATATAGTAACCGTTTTTATTTATCCCACATTGTGTTTGTATTTGTTTTATCTGAGACGAATATACCTGATTCAGGTATATTCGTCTCAGGTTTTATATTGCAAATATCAATTTGTGTATTTAATATCAATTAAACCCTAAATATCAAACAAATCAAAATCAGTTATTTCGTGTGTCAATTTCGGGTGGGTCTCTCACTTAATTTAGCATTTATCTTGAAAATGATATCCCCAATTATATTGTTACGTCATGTGTTATATCTAGTCATATACTTCATTCCATCATTCAAATCCTGATTATCTCTCAAATGATATCCCTAATTGTATATTCATGTATATATGGTGTGTTCTATCTGATCATATTATATACTACATAATCAATCAATCGTAGACCATTATATACCGTCTTTCAATCAAATCCTGCTATATCTCTCAAATGGTATCCCCCAGTGTATACATACATGGTGCATTATTCATCACATATTTCACTGCCTTCCAATCTCTGTCCACATGAAGGTATGTCTTTTTATCAAATCCTAATATAATTTTCAAATAGTAATTCCCTCCCATGTGTGTTTTATGTATGTTATTGCCAATCAATCTCGGACAGTTTTAGGGTACATGGAGGTCACACAACAATTTCTAGAATATCTTTCTAATGGTACACCCCATTGTATACATATAGTACATCCCATTTGCATGTGTTATCACTTTATTTGTGCATATTCCATCTTACCAGCAAGCAATGCCAGACGTCCTCCTCCTGGACGTATTTCTACTCACGAACCCCTGCCGCCACCGCCAGTTGAAGAGGAACTATATGTGGATCCTAATGGTAGGTACAGTACATTGTAATTTATTAACCCTTATTATGATTGGTTGCAGTTAGAGATTTTTTCAATGAAAGAGCCAATCAGGAAGATGGTTATAATGTGGCAGAAAACTGAAGGAGAGTAACACAAGTCTTGAAGCTGTGTTTTTTAAATTCACATTTGATGTGAATTTGATTAGTGATAGATCTGGAATTCTTGTGATGTATGTGCTTGGTGCTAATTGTTGTGTGTGGGGGTGTGTGTTTGTGTGTCTCTCTCACCCAATGATTTCTTTGTATGAGACAATTTATGACGTCATAAATTGTTTTGGTAATATCTGGTCATGTGTACTCTCATCCACAAACTATAGATTATGTCACCCTATTGTTGATCAATGATTCCAGGTGCCTGGTTCCATTCCATGCATGGGGGAACATGCATTGACTGCTGTCGTATACAGATGACTGGTTTGCTTTAGTGTATGGTTTATAATTGAAACAAACTTTGACCTGGGAGGCAATGCGCGCGCATACCGACAGGCAAGCTATTGTTGGCAAACAATGCGCGCACATGCTGGCAAGCAAGCTATTGCGCAAGCTATTGTTTGGCAAACAATGCACGCGCATACCGGCAGGCAAGCTTTTGTTTGCTTGCATGCTGTGACGTTACAGGTGACATCGTCTATACTGCATTCCCCCTGCAGTAAAGCATGAATCAGAGTGAAATACTTCAGCAAGCTCAGCTTATCAGTGGGATTTGCCTGTCATCATCATGCGCAGTCTTCGATAGGAAGGCTGGCATCCAAAGTGCTCCATCTACTCATGGTGCATGTACCCACACAACTGAATAATTAATTGTGGGGGGGGGGGTATTTTCCTGTACATTTGAATACAAATCCAAATATCTGAAATTGTAAGTTTTTTGTTTTAGTTTGTACAAAATCTGGCAAGACTGGCAAAAGTTTTACAGCTTTTTATGAAGGAAAAAAATCCATAATGACTGACTCACCCTGAGAGGTTAGCCCATCTGTAGAGCATGTGGGGGGGGGGGGGGTTGTCGCATAACCACAGACTAATCTAAATATCAATTTTGATATAGAATAATATGGCCAATCAATTTGAAATATTTTAAGAATATTTTATGATTATGATCAGTACTGATGGTTTCAAATCCACTTGTAATTGACTTATGTTTCCCTATAATATTTTTTAAAAATAGCTAAACTTAGCCGGTATATATGATTTATGAGCATAATTACAGTTTTGGATGTTTATTCTTACATTTTGCCGCCAAATGAATTTCAACCGTCATTGTCTAGACAATAGTATCTGACCTAAAATAAAAATAATATTTTGAGCTTTTATTATTGGTCTAGTTCTACAAGACGGATTAATAAATAAAGTTATCTGAGCTAAAAATACAAAATGATATGTAACAATGTCTAGACTTTAATAGATCTTTTATCCTGGGGTGCCTTTGAAAAGAATTGATTACTGTTTAATGTAACCTTGTATGTGTGACCATGACGACAATTAACAACTTTAAAGTTGAATTTGGGTTCAACTTGAATTTGGGTTCAACAAGTTTGAACCCAAATTTAAAAATAAAAAAATCATGTAATAAATGTATCTCTGTAATTATAATTTGTTTAAGTGAAATCTAAACTAATTGTTGATAGTGAACAAGAAGATCTGATATATATAATAGTGCAATTCCATTTAGAGCTTTCCAAGTCTCAAAAATTATTTCAAAATAAATTCTTTCACGAACCGGTAACCAGTGCAGATCTTTTAAAACAGGTGTAATGTGGTCAAATTTCCTTGTTTTTGTGAGAACACCGTAAGCAGCATTTTGTACAAGTTTGAAGTTTGTGTAAAACTAATAGTTGTTAGAAATACCAATTAGGAGTGAATTTCCGTTGTTAATTGCTATTGCCGCTGGATTTCTTTCCCTTGTTCGCTGTTTTGTTACTCTCGGTTCCCCTGTGACAACGGTTGGCTGTTACTTTCAAGTAAGTCCCTCCTTACGTTCATGGGATCGGTATTCGCAGATTCCCAACTTTGGTCACAATCCTCCGCAACTGCATACGGCGAGCCTGACTGAATTCTTCTTTCCTGAACCAAGCAATTAATTATGCAAATAGTAGTGCACAAGTATCATTTCACTAATTATGATACAATTATTATTGTGTTTTGTGTTTATCACTCTCAGTGAATAGTGAATAAAATAAATAGATTTGACCTCTTGTTTGCACGGAGGCAATAGCACACTCTATCCTCTTTAACTTTGCATTTCTCTTGTTAAAAGTGTCTGGAGGCAAGTAAGTAATTGGGACAACTACATTTCTCCCTCAATGTTTCTGGATTTACCGATCTGATTATAAGTATGTTTGTGTGTCGGCTTAATTCATCCGCCTCATATGATGTAACCCTACTACACCATACAGAACCACACGGCCAGTAGCACTTCTAGGTGCACACCCACAAGTTCTATGCCATGATGCACTAAACCCTGGGTATATGGCTTGTGAAAACTTATCCTTGCAAACCCGGTGCTCGTGGTGTGGTGGTTGGTGACTCCCCTGTCACCCGGGTTCAATTCCCAGGGGCGGCGGACATAATTATTTTGGTCCTCCCATTTAACCCCCTCCCCCTGTTCTTCGGTCCGTCCCCACTGCTACACTTGTAGTTCGGGTTATATAGGGTAATAGATGTAGTGGTCATTTGTGGAGAAACAAAAACATTATCTTTGAATAGGTTCATCTGGATTGTTTGTAGATGTAATATTTAGAATTCTTTTGTGTACAAGACCAAAAGAAGTGAAAGATAATTACCCACTGTGATCAATGATGTTTTACTACCACACTGGTAGCTTCATCAGACTGGCAACTCTAAAGAAACTATACTTATGCCATGAATGTTATTAGGGGGAAACAGCACTCGCTTTCAAAAGGTTTCTGGGTGCACCTAAGTGCCATATGTCAAGTGTTTATTTTCTACGAGAACTGGATTTCATCGGTGGAGAAACAAATATAATTCATATACTCTTAGTAGTTTTGATCGAATCAGAAAGCAGGAAACTAAAATATGTGGAGTGCATTTAAAGTGCCTAGTTACATTCTGCTTGGGTTCCGTACATTCGCGCGCCACACAATTTGTTCTGATTCGTTGTTCACGCAGCACGAGCTCACCGATATTTACTGCAGGTACTTTTGATCTATGTTATAATGAATAAAAACATGTTAGCAAGTTTGCTAACACCTGCTGTGAAAACTGGCGCCATGCCTAAACAACAAATCAAAACAAAGCATGTGGTGCACGCATTGAACTGCGCACACGCGGAGTTCATTAGACACTTTTAATGCACCCCACGTATTTTAGTTTCTTGCTTTCTGATTGGTTCGACAATACTATGAGAGTGTATGAATTCATACTATGTGTGTCTGTGTGATCCTTGTGTCCCATGTCCCATATTTATTGTCTTAGAATAATTTGTGTTTATCTGTTTAACTCATGTGTCTTATATTGTCTTACAAGTATGTTTGTATCTGTTTGATCTGCGTCCAATACATTGTCTCAATAGAACCAGAGGATGTGAACCAAGGACCAGTACAAGAGGAAGAACTATATGTTGTCCCAAATGAAGGTACCGCTAATCCTTTACCTATAATATATGCCCATCCATAAAAATATTCAGGCAAAAATTGTAAAAAATTGATTTAAAAAACATCATCCTAAAGTACTAACCCATGTCATCATGCAGTCAGTTTGTCAGTACTGTATTATGTTGATCGGCTGTTTATTTGTTTGTTGGTTTGTTATTCGTTTATATGCTTGCTGGTTTGTTTTTGTTTACCCGCTTGTTTGTTTATTCAATTCCTTGTTTGTTTGCTAGTGTGATTTTGTTTGTTCATTTGCTTGTTTGCCTGTTTGTTTTCAGCTTGTTTGGGGTGGAGTGTTTGTGTTTGCTTGTTTGGGGGGGTGGGGTGTTTGCTTGTTTGTTAACATTGTCTCTGTGATTGTATTGTATCTAATGCGTATAGAACAAGATCAGGAGTTTCAACCACAAGATGAATTATACGTCGTGCCAGGTGAAAACCCAGGTAGGAATTTACACACGTCACATGATTTATCACATGATGTATGGCATGATGTATCACATGCTACATCACCTGATATATCACATGATTTATCACATCTCATATTATTTATGCTTGTATGTATCAAAAGCGCACACGATGAGTCGTAGTCATACCCTATGAAAATACAGGTAGAAATATACACACTCCACATGCTATATCACATAATATATTACATGTCGAGGGTTGAGCACCAGAAGGCTGTAACTCAACTTTTGGGCAAAATGAGTTTTTGGTACCAAAATAATCCATATAATCTAGATTTTCAGAACCATAAAGAGATAACTCATAAACACTCTTAATTTGACTTAAACTAGAGTTATAAGTTGGGTGCTACAGTGTGTTGTAATGAGTGCCGAATATTTTTTTAGTTTCGGCATTCTGGCGCTCAACCCACGATGTTATATCACATGATGCGTATAGAAAAAGATAGCGATCGGATTCAACCACTAGATGAGTTATATATCGTACTTTGTGAGAACCCAGGTAGGAATATACATAATATATCGCATTATATATCACATGATATTCATGTATCACATCGTATATCACATGATGTATCACATGCTATATCACATCTCATATGATATATGCTTGTATTGTATCCAAGATCAGGAGATTCAACAACAAGATGAGTTATACACCGTACCTCTTGAAAACTTAGGTAGGAATATACATACTATATCGCATGCTTTATCACATTATATATCACTTAATATGATATATCACATCAAAGTAGCACTTGCAGGACAGACTAAGTAAGGGCATAACAGTTACTGAGTTTGAGACTTTAACCTGTGACATTTTCAGACAATGCAAATGTTCAGAATTTTGTAGACCAATGAAATAATAATAATAGTAATACATGGGACTTATAATGCACCTTTTTACAATGTCAACGGCCTCAAGGCAATATTATGTGATCTTTTCAGTTTTTTACTCATATTTTTTTCTCTCTTAGACGACAAAAAAAAGCCAATCCTAGTTTTTTACCACCAGACTACATGCTGAGAATTGCCGCCGAAATAGACATTTTAGAGTCAGAAACTTTGGGGGTGACGTGTCGTCCCAAAAATGGGCAAAAAGAAATCGAGCTCAAACAAAAATTATTTTTGTCTGTGACCTTATAAATGAAGTTTGACATATCAGGAAAGAATTTCTTAGACTGTTAAATCTATCTTGACTGTATTTTCTGTAAAAACCCGAAAAATAAAAAGCATAATGATTTGTTCTAAAAGTCAAATTCATAGCATATAGTAGCATATTTAATTGAACTCCGGTCATACATCACTACATCATTAATAACACTGCCTGTCCCTTCCCAAGGTCATTTAATAGCACGATACCAGGATTTTAATAGAACTACTACCTGTCACTTCATTCTTCTAAGGTTAAATTAATAACACACTAGCATGTTTTCATACTTGTAGGTCAAATTACATACATGTAGAATGTAGTACAGTTGCATGTTTAATATAGAATAGTATATAGAACTGTTAGGCCAGATCACCAGCTCTCGTTTCACCATAAATGTAACCCTTCTGAGGGTAAAGTAATCGCTAATAGCACTCTCCCAAAAGTGTATTAGTCCCTTAAAACACTCTCCTCCTGCGGGGCCCAGTGCTATGCATCCATAAACTTTGGCCACAGCACCATTTCAGGAAAGGTAACATCTTCCAATTGAGGGGAAGGCAGCGATTTGAAATCTTACTCTGGACATTGACACATATAAGGGCTCAGTGCTATGAGCACTGGTTTTATATTATGATTACATCCATAAACTTTGACTTTCATTGCAAATGATAAGCTGATTTTTTTCCCGAAGCAGAGCCATACACTTTCCTGAACTGCCTCCAAAATGTATGCAGAATTCATCTTCATGCCTGCTACATATTTCCATATGCTGCTTTCAGTATCTATTGGAACTATCTGCTGCCCTCTATATCTGTTGTGACTATTATACTGCCCTCTACATTATTGCACTGCACCAATGAGCCATTCGTCATCCACCGTGGAAGAATTTGTAATCTGTCTTCATTCTCATCTAATATTGATTCTTCCTTTCTCTTTTGCCCCATATAGTTGCAAAATAATAATTGTTTTTATATCATGTAGATAACTTTTAGCCAAACAAAAGTTGGCTCTGTTGGTTCAAGCTTTTATGTGTGTGTTTTTTCTTTCAAAATAAAAGAAAGAACAAATATACTGTCCCTGATATTTATTTTTTAAATTGCAGGAAAAAAGGAGAAAACAAGAAGGGGGAAATCAACAATTATTGAAAGGTTTAAATTTAATAACAAATGTTTGTCCTAAATTTCTTTTGACAAAAAAAAGGTCAAAATCCTAAATTCTGGGCTGTTGAACCAGTAGAACAGTAATTTATCTTGTCGTCTTAGCTCATGAATCCTTTGTATGCCTTGTTTAAAGTCCCAGAAGGTGAGGCCATATCTGCTGAATTCCCACCGCCTCCAGACGACTTTTATAGCGTAGGAACTGGTAAAGATATTTGTTCTAGTCTTACACAATGCTAATATTTATGTACTGTCGCGGCAAAAGAGTGCAGTTGTCGGTAAAATGCATTTTGATATATTGATGGAATTAGGCATGGAAAAACAAATAAAATAAGTACAATCTTATAGTAATTTGTCTTTTTGATTATTTGTCTGCCCGGAGCTTGCTCAGTCACTAGCCGAATGCAGTAGGACTAAAAGGTTGCTCCCTGCTTGCAGAGGTCAGGTTCATGGTAGACAATTGAGAAACAATGCCGAACTCACCCTGCCTCGTGCTCGCACAAACAGCCCCATTCCTTATTATGTGAAGCTGATCAACAGTGAACTCCCATAATTTGCTTTGCATGCTCCGTCTTTCTTCATCATGCTCGCATATCCTGTATTTGGCCTTGTCTCTTGTTGTTTGCCATGTTCCTGCCCAGTAAGTTGGCTATTTGTGTATTGAATTGTTTTATATGTATTCCTTGCTTTCCTGTACAATGTAAATCGGCCTTTGGGTCGCGAGTTTGTGCCAATAAAATCATATCATATCATATCATTCATGAATTCAGACATCGGTATTCAATCTTAAACCACAAAGGTGTCATTTTAAAGCATTTAAAAAGCTCCTTTTGTTGGTATTAACACTTTCCATGCGGCAGTCGTCTGCAGAAGACAGTTCCAAAATTTCATAAAATGTTTCAAAAATGTCAAAATTATTGAATTTCATCACCATATTTGGAATCACCATGGCAAATGCATTAAAATAAGTTTGCCTAGTAAAGGTCCAGTAAAATTTGAGGTAGACTTTGTAAGTTGGGAAAGCTTTCTGAAAATGTTGTTTTGTATAATATGATAAAACTAATAGCCGTGTGGAAAGTGTTAAGGTCACAACTTTATCATTGAGAGACAACCGCACCATTTTGCTACGACTGTACACATTTGGTAAAATTGGTGATTGGTTAAAGCAGAGCTCTAATTTGCTGTTTATTTCAATGCGATTGTGGTAATTTGTCTCAACAATTTAAATTCACGCAAATGCACTAGCTATATGAGCAAGCGTGAACGACCGCTGTTAAACTGTATTGCTCAAAACATCTCCATATGAAACAGTAGCAATGGGCAAAGAAGTTCTGGGTTGCTTGTGGTTTATAGTGTTAAAGCAAGCACAATATGCGGGGGCACAATGGTTGTTGGTAGACTAGTTAAATAAGCACAAAGTTGTTTATGTAGTTTAAATTGGCACAGAAATTTATGATAGTTTATACTTTAAACGGGCACACAGGTGTTATATGCTTTTTATCAAAACAGGCACAAAAGTTGTTCAGTGGTGGCATCATCATCACCCTTCAGTCTTGATCCTTGCCCGCACCCCCAGTAAGCTCAAGCTCCTGTCCCCCCCCCCCCCCCCCCCCCCAGCCATTTGTATCCCCACACAATTGAATATATTTGACATTAAACATCAAAATTGCCTAAGGTTAGCTTAAAACTGGTCTGGTGTCTCTAATTTCAGACAAAATTAAGCTCATTATGGGCAATTTTTGCATTAAGTGCATCTAACTTTTAATTTTTTTCTTGGCCCCAAAATACATATTTAGTTGCTGGTGTGCTGCCACTGAAGTTGTTGGTTGCTCATACTGTAAAACACTTAAATTTTGCGGATATTTTATTTCACGAATTTGAAATTACTGCTATTTTTGCGTGCATATAGTTTTGCGAATCTGAATATGTTACTGTTACTTTCAATGCAAAATTGTCAGTTTCGCAGGTATTTCATTTCGCGAATCCATGCCCCTCACAAATTTAAATCCCTCGCGAAATTAAGTTGTTTTACAGTAGTTCAACGGCCAGTTGTGAGCTTATGGTTAAAATGGAGATAACAATTATTTGAAGCTTATGGGCAAAAAGAGGCACAACATTAAAAAAAAAACGGGTGGAAAAAGTTGCTAGTTGGTTATTGTTAAAACAAGTATGGTAAAGTCGCCATTTTTCGGTCAGCACCTTTTTTCGGTCACATGGCCAAAATTGTGTAATTGCATCGGTCGTCACCATTTTAAAAGCAATACCAGGCATCAACTATGCGGCGGCTATTTAGCCGTCAATTTATAACGACGAGGTCATTTACATTACACGATTTGGGCGAAGTGACCGAAAATAGGCGCTGACCGAAAACTGGCGACTTTACCCTACACAAGTTGTTTGTATAGCTATAAACGGTTAAAACAGGCACTAAAGTTGTTAGTTTCTTATGGTTAAAGGTAGATGACCCGATCACATTTTCATAACACAGATTTTTCTCAAACCTATGGAGATTTTTATATCATATGAAAGATCATATTTTTCTGATTAACATACTGAAATTTGATGGTCCAAATCAGTAGGATTACGAAGAAATTGGTGAAATAACATCGAATTACCGCGAAAAGTGGTTACCACCAATATAGTTTGTGTACAACTCAATGGGCACATTTCCCGGCATCTTGTGCGTCTAAAATAAGAACCATTAGAGTTATGCAACTCAAACTTTGGAATACGACTTTTTTGAGGATGACCTTTCATGTCGAATAGAAAACTTCAAGTTGAAAATCGGAACATCTACCTTTAAACGGCTTTACATTTCCTCAGACATATTGTACATAATTGTTTTCACTAATATTGTACATGTGGTCAATTATACGCACACATTCGTATTCTATAAAATTAAACTTGAGTGTGTTGTCAAATTCATCATTTTGTCAGTAAGCACAAAACAAATTAGACCTGGTTTAAAAGGTGTATATTCCGATCACTTTTTTCTGCTATGAAAAAAAAAATTACATCAAGATATTTTGATATCAGAAGAATCCCCATATTTCTCTCATTTTGTCTGTAAATTCTTTGGGGCCAGAAATGTTCCATTTAAAAAGTATAGGCTAAAATGTGGTGAATTACTGCCAAAGGTGGTTAACCACCAGCCAGTTTGTGTACTACTCAATGGGCAAATTTCTTGTGACCTCATGCTTCTATAATAAGAACTATTGGAGTTATGCAACTCAAACTTTGGAATGTGACAATTTTAATTAATCAACCATTTGAACATAATTAGAAATTATCTGTTCAAATGGGTCAGATAATTAAAAATGACACACAATTTGACACAAGTAATCAAATACTTTTATTTTTTTATTATTATAAAACCGTTGAAATTATTCCCCAGTGTTAACAAGAATAGACACCATTATACCAGGTCTAAATTGTAGGTAAGTTGCTTTGTGCATACGGAACTTATACTTTCAAAACATATTTTGGCGTGTTTTCACTTTCAGGCTACTGTTAAGAGAAGTCAATAACATGAGCATTTCTTTTGTGTAAAATTAACCACTCTTACAATTAAACTGAAACTCCAGACTTTCATAAACCTAGCAATATTCTTTCCTGAACATATTGTTAAATTTCCTTTTATACTATTTCTCCATTCTATTTATGCATGTGTAATCACTAGATGAAGGAAACACTGGACCACAAGATCTGTACCTTGATCCAATGCAAAAAGGTAAGAATGGAACGATAATCACATTTTTGTAAAATAAATTATCAAATGTTGAAAATTGATTGTTTTGAATATGTTTATATACTTAAACATAGGCCAAAGTTACCCACTACTCTTCTGTTTTCAGTAAATTCTGGTCTATGTCGTAATGAAGAATGCAAATGAAAATGAATTGGGTATTGTTTTGTCATAGGTAAATTGTCTGCCCAACCACAACATGAAAGTTGCTGAATACACCCATCGTATGGGTGAGGCAGTTGCAATTTGTTGATAAAAGAATCCTGCAGCTTAATGTGTTTAGGTCCAGTTCCAGATACACATATCATTATATGTAGCAGGGTAATATGTTGTTATTATACCAAATTAAAAAATGTCACTATAAAACCTTTCTCAAAATTTGACAAAAACCCTCTCTTTGGTGGGCCAAAGTTACCCATCAGGTGTCAAAGTATCCCCATTCTACGGTACTCATATACAATCCTTGTATGACATCCATCATGTACTGTTCACATGTTATCTGTCATTCTCCATCCTTCAGCACCATACACAAACTAATTTAACTGTGGCAGTGAACAGCCTTTTCTTTAGACCTCTAGGCTACCCTTAATATATGCCATGATGAATTCAAAAAGATACCTACAATCCCACATTTTGGTAGAAAAAACATCTTTAATTTGTGTTTTCATTCACAGACTTGCTAACATCTGAGTGTTTCCCCCAACTCCTCCCCGCATACAGCCATGTCATTACCATGCCTTAGTGCCTCATCTTAACACTTTCCACGCGGCAGGCAGCTGCCGACGACATTCCAAAATTGCACAAAATGTTTCAAAAATGTCAAAATTGTGGAATTACATTACCATATTTGAAAACACCATAAAAAATGCATTGAAATAAGTATCAACATACCAAGTATCGGTCCAGTAATCCTTAAAATAGACCCTGAAATTTGGGAAATGTTTCTGAAAATTCTGTTTTGTATATTGTAAAATTTATAGCCGCGTGGAAAGTGTTAAGACCTCTTGGCTACCCGGCCAAACATGAACTGAGTATTATTCTAAAAGACACAATCCAAAATGTGGGTAGAAAAGTAGAAAAATCACCTATTATGTGCCAACCCTCTGCTAACCCCATGCAATCATTATCCATTCCATGTTATAATATGCTGTAGTATTTTAACCTAAAGACCTCTTGGCTACCCTCTTGGCTACCCTTAATATATACCAAGTTCTATCTACACAAAAACATAATCACAGTCCTGTATTTTGATAGATAAATCCCCTTAACCCCCTGGGCACTACCTGTCTATCTAACAGCGCTTCTGATTGGTTAATTACAAGATATATTCATTTGAATAACCAATTACGATACAGCTTTTAAACTATTTCACCCAGATCTTTATCAGGGATACAATTATTTTAACAATGTCTCTGATTGGTGCAATAAATGTATCCATCTTTCTGACCAATCGGCCGGTAGTTCTCAGGGGGTTAATCTTTGTTTTCATTGGATGCCAACATCTGAGGGCCTCCCCCTCCCCAAACATTCATCATTCATCATTAACATTGTTATCTATCCATTTTGCATCTAGAAACACAGCCACCAGAAGAAGGAGATGATTTTTATTGGGATCCTAGTGCGGGTAAAACAATTTCTGAAGATTTCTTCATTTATCCTATAATTGGATTGGGTATATTCATCTGTTTACTTTTTTCAATCTGTATAAAAGTATATTAAATTCTAAGAACAAATAAAACATAATAAAGTTAACAACATTTTCAAAAAGCAATAAGTTTTTAGTTTGATTTGATCAAATTCTGCCAAATTTCATGCCAACAAAATTATGAATGTTTACTTTTCTTCACAGCAACTCACTTAAAATGCCTCATAACTTCCAATGCTAATTAAAAATTTGGAACTAATTGCATTAAGGCGACCAAAAAAACAAGAAATGCCTGACTAACTGACCCTACCTAAGAGGTCTGTTTGCCTGTAGAACAGTGTGGGTGTTTTTTTGTCGCCTTAATTATATGTACACATGCACTCACCCTAAACCCCAAATGCAGGGTGTCCCAGAATGATTTATACTGTTTTTGATAAAAATATAAAAACTACAGTGCATCTAAATCTAATAACTACAATATATTGGTGTTGACATTTCCCCGTATGAACCCGCTCATTTTAACAAGATATTTTGTTTTGTTCAGATATTATTAGTTATCCCCTGCATGTTCACACGATACGGAAATATACCTATGGTTTTGCATGCCATGTGAGCACCAAACCACAGGTATGTTTCCGTATTGTGTGAACATGCAGGGGAACGATAGTCAAGCGACCTTGAACGAAAAAAGAAATTGTATTGAAACACTTCAAAATATCAAGAACCAATCTCCAACCCCGAATTTAACTCTATTCTGCCTTAGTAATATTTTGGAATTCAACAAGCTAAGTGCCATATCACCTCTCCAAATCAGTAAGCGCGAAAAACATAGCCGGCTTTGTTGTTTGCAGATCATGGGGTTTATTTGGCTTGGATTCAGCTTTTTTACGGTCTATTTCGGCCTCAGAATTAATTGGAAAATTTCGCGCTGTTGCATTTATTATTGTGTATTTGCATATTGTGTGCCGTAACGATATATTGTTGATTTCAAGCAACTCTTACACCAGACGCAATGCAATGGCTTTACATGTAATATATTACCGATCAAATATGCAAATGCTTGGTAACGCGATAAATCTACGATATGAGACATATCGTGTGTTTTCGCTTTCATGTTTACACAATATGGATTAAATTTCAAACGCGATAACCAATGAAATTGCAATATTTACACAACGATAAGGTATGAAATTGCTGAAAATTGATCAAACCTGTTTTATAATGTCAGCGCTTGTCAATTATTAACACCACCGCTAAAACTTTGAGGAAGAGTTGCATTAAGTCATTTTCTTTTTATCGTACAAACATCGCACACAAACAGTTCATTCAACTCTTTTAGGGGAAATTATAATGCAGAACACAGCAAATTAATAATATAACATTTCAAAACACTCTTTGTTAAACATGGATAGTGATTTTATAGATTTTCAAAAGAGTTAAATTTGGTAAAACTGGGAATCTACCATTTTTATAAATAGCCTGTATTTCTATCAGAAACGGCTGATTTTAGAATCCAAAATTCCCCGGGAAGCTATACTCTATTTGGCTTAACTTAACAGACGCAACTTTTACGCACGTGTATGTATCTTCCGTTTTGCAAGGCTCTCAAGGTTCGCGTGCGTTATGTGCTGCAATTAGTAGAATACGCAGTTACGCCACTGTCTCGTGATGGCCAAATAGACGATAGATAGATGTAGATATGTTAGAATCACAACCATTCTGACCAACAGCAATGGTATGCATATCCAAATATATGTCAAATTTCCCGATGTAAATCTCTCTGTATCACTCTGTATATTCCAAGCTATGGCCATGTTTACACCAAGCTCAGTTATTTTGGTGTTTCGTATCTCTGTGTTAACACTATGTGTGCTTTGTTTCTTAAACTATTAGAAGACTAGGAAACCGTGTACTTCATCAGGGCTGCGAGATGGAGGTTTTACCTGCGGTCGATAACTTCATTGGAGTCTCATTGAATGCATGAACTCTTTGTTTGTATTTGAATGTGTGCATCCAATTATGTATTGAGATTGTAATGTTGCATCGAATCTTGATATGATTTTGTGTCATTTTGGTTATTTCTCATAAGAAAGAAGTCTGAATCAAATAATCTGAAAATAATAAATTCTGTGTTCCTTTACCTTAACTCCTACTGGTTGCTTTTGGAATGAATCTATCAGGGGGAAAAAAATTGCCAAATGGGGGATGTATATTTTGATGTTATGTACCGTATCCCTAACGGCTCTCAGGACTCCAAATAACTAAAGGCTGATTCATGATGGTATAGACCACACCTCCCTCTCATTGCATGGTCATAGCAGGCTATAGAATTTCGGAAAACTTAGTTGTCCATGGTATACACTCACGTGGCCTAGTCATCAGAGTTGGTATAACTCCCATTAAAGGGGAGGCTGGCCTCATCTGGCTGGGCAAGCTTGATCAAAACTGTTTAAAGTTCTAATGGGAAAAATTACTTTTCAAAGAATAACATTTATTGAAATAATTGTTTAGATAGGATATATGTGGGGACAAGGAAAATATGTGTTTTCTGCCCATTTTAATAGTCAATATCCACTCATTTTATTCCTCAGTAGTAACTCCTACCTCAAGTGCTCATTTAGAAATATATATACCGATGGTCCGATGGTTTATTCAATTCTCACTTTTGTATCTTGTCTTATAATAGAACCTACCCGTGGAAAAATTCTCCAGAATCGTGAACTTCCTCCACCGCCCTCCCCCAATGCAAGAAGACCACAAATGCCGCCTCCGCAAGCAGGTAACACCATAGGTACACCGGGCTTACCGCAGCGCCCTCCTAAACCGGAGAGTATCAACGGACATGGGAATCCACCAGCTCCTGCCATTCCTACTAGACTGGCCAAGCCACCTATGCAACAGTCGAGAGTTCCGATGAATAAAGTGCTTCCCAATCCTTCCTCAATCGCCTTAAAACAATGGAGCCCTGGCAGTGAAAGTAAACCCGTAGCACAGCAGGATAGTAGAGACAATCAAAATCATATCAAACCAAATGACGATGAAAATAATGAACCGTTAGGAAACAGAAAACACAGCAACGGAAGCAACGTGTCAAATCTTAGGGATCGGTTTAATAACAATAACTCTAAAACCGATGTGAAACCCGACGTGAGTCCGAGACCTGCTAGACCTAGCATTCCAGGCAAATCCACACCACATCCTGCGGAGAATAGACCAGGCATTCCTGGCAGACCCACAGCTCATCCTCCACCAGAGAGAGCCGTGCCTTCGCTACCGAAGAGGGTACAACCGAGTTCCAACAACATTCCAACACCATCGATTCCGACGAGGGTGCCCGCTGCAGAGCCAGAAACAGCGAGTGTGACACCGAATCCTTCATCAAAACGCTGGCCACCAGTACAGACCAATACAAATGCAGTGGAGCCACCTACCATCATCAAGCCTGTTGTACAACCACCAATACCCAAGCCAGGTAATTTAACTGAAATATAGGGCAAATAGGCAAAATATACATTTTCTGAATCCTTGTGCTCAGACGAACAATTTGGTATGCTTTCCAGATCAATTGATGCCCTTTTAGATTTTGACCCCCTGTATTGTGGGACATTCTTTGTTTTTGGTAACATCAAAACTCTCTAATGAGATACCATAGGGATGCTAGAAATTATGTTAGCATTTAGTTTTTAGGGGGGAGAGTATTATATGGGAACCCATGTTTCCGACTAATCATGGTTTTTTACAAACATCATATTTAGATTCCTGTCATCTAATTGGTTAAAGGTGTATATGTTACGATCACTTTTTGGGGGCTATGATTTTTTTTCTTCACATCATGATATTTTGATATCAGAAGAATCCCCATATTTTTCTCATTATGTCTGTAAAATCGTAGGGGCCAGAAATATTCCATTTAGAAATTATAGGCTAAAATGTGGTGAATTACTGCCAAAGGTGGTTAACCACCAGCCAGTTATAGTACTACTCAATGGGCAAAATTATTGTGACCTTGTGCTTCTAAATTTAGAACCATTGCAGTTATGCAACTCAAACTTTAGAATGTGACAATTTTAAGGATGCCCTTTCATGTGAAATAGAAAACATCAAGTTGAAAATTGGGCCAGCAATCAGAACATCTACCTTTAAAAGCTGGGGATAACCTTAACAATGCCTTCAATTTCAACATGACGAATAAGCCGGGGCATAATTTGGGCGTTTTTTATGTCGCACACCTTGTTGCTAATTGACAGGTCTATTTTAATATTATCTTGTGAAGTGAACAAAGGTTTAGCTTCAAATCAACAATTTATTGATATATTTCTATATCTAATCCAGTAAAAACCTCTCCGCCCCAAACACCTGTTGCGCCAGCCAGAGAGCCGCGCCCATCGCCACGTCCGTCACCGAGACATTTGGCACCCGCAGAACCCATACCCGTTGTTAAACCACCACCATCTCCTACCAGGCAGCGGCCAAAATCAACTGTAAGTGAAAACATTTAGGTTTTTTGGGTTTAATTTGGTAAAAAAAGATGGTTTCATTCAATTTTCTAAGGACAGTAGAGTTACATTTTGAACATGTTAACACTTTCCATGCGGCTATTAGTTTTACCATTATACAAAACTGATTTTTCAGAAACCTTACGCAACTTTCAAGGTCTATTTCAAGGATTACAGAATCAATACTAGGCATGTTTGTACTTATTTCAATGCATTTCTCATAGTGATTCCAAATATGGTAATGATATTCAATAATTTTGTCATTTCTGAAACATTTTGTGAAGTTTTAGAATGTCGTCTGCAGACGCCTGCCGTGTGGAAATTGTTAATTGCACTTTTCTTTGATGATTCGAATTCCGCTGTTGTTCTTCTGAAAAAATGATTGCAGTCCTGAATCACACACAGGATAAGAGTAAAATTACTTGACTCATATTAAAATATTATATCAAAAATATTTCTAATCTAAATATGGGGACAACCAATACTGGAAGCAATAGCGACACTGCTATCATCAGCACAAAAAAAATCATGACATTTCATGGTACTGGTACTGTTGTGGTTGATTTCGCCGATTTCTCATATCACCTGACTGAATAAACCCTATTCCTAACACCATCCTTAAAACTTTCCATGCGGCTATTAGTTTTACCATATACAAAACAGATTTTTCAGAAACCTTTTCCAACTTTCAAAGTCTATCTCAAGAATTACTGAACTAATACTAGGCATGTTTGTACTTATTTTGATGCATTTCCCATGGTGATTCCAAATATGGTAATCAATTCAATAGATTTGATTTTTTTTAAATATTTTGTGTCATATTGGAATGTTGTCTGTAGACGCCTGTCGCGTGGAAAATGTTAACCTTAACTCTAGTCCTATAACCTATCCCTGAATCATGCTGTGTGAGAAGTTTGCCGAGGCGTAAATCAGCTATTTCAATACCATCAGCGGTAGTGAGATGACAACCAGTTTTGTAAATGTTACTGTATTTTTTTAATCAAACAAAATTGTGATTTTCATACTCAATTACGCACACATTTTATGTACAAGTGGATACATGAACAATAGCTATTTAATGAAACTTATTTTAAAAACACAATAACCTTGGTCATCTATATGAAATAAAGATCTAACAATGTCATTTTATCTATGAGTTCAGCATAGCAAAGATAAAACAAGGCAGGCATGATAATTTAAAGATGAAAATCTGAAAGTAGATATTTTGAACACTCAAAAGTATACTTTTTTGCCCAAATTTTCCTTTATTTAGTCCGAGATGTGTAATTTTGACATTAAAAGCCAATTTGTCTACATCTTGCACCCCCACCATCTCACACCCCTTGTTTTCCCCCTCCCTCAAAATAAAATTATGAGTGTGCTGCCACTGATATCATCACTTATATATTATACTTTGGTTTTCTTTGTTTGTAAAATATTCTTTTGAGAAACATTGATTTTTCTGAAAATGTGTCCTACCTTACTCACTCACAGAATGAGCTTAATAACTACCCCTGGTACTATAGCGACATAAAACGAGGAAAGGCTTTTCAGGCAGTCACAGATTTTGGTCAGGTATGTACGCATATATATGAAACTTGAAGAATTGGCAGTACCGTGGCTAGGCCATGGATTTGGGCTACTTTTTACCCCTGCGCCGCAGGTTGAAAAACCAAGGTGCTGCGTCCTGCATACAGTTAGGCTTCCAATGTATTTTCTATGGGCTCACCAAATAAATTGGGTTTTTGTTGTCGTGTGCCGTGCTCTAGAGGGCACATGTGCTGCGGTTTGGGACAAAATTCAAACGGTAACACTGAGAATTTGTGAATATGTAGATGCCCACCCAGGGTAAAGAACTATCAGAACTTTTTTACTTTACAAGAGCTTAGGCATGGACTATGGACATACATGGTGCGCATATCATGCCATATGCAGGCATAATATTTTGTAGATTTCTTTTCACTGTAAGTAGATTCCTTTTCACTGAAAGTAGATTTCTTTTCACTGAAAGTAGATTTCTTTTCACTGAAAGTAGATTTCTTTTCACTGAAAGTAGATTTCTTTTCACTGAAAGTAGATTTCTTTTCACTGAAAGTAGATTTCTTTTCACTGAAAGTAGATTTCTTTTCACTGAAAGTAGATTTCTTTTCACTGAAAGTAGATTTCTTTTCACTGAAAGTAGATTTCTTTTCACTGAAAGTTAAAAAAAATTCACTGAAAGAAAATAACCTATATGCGAAATGCGATTTTATATATAGTTCATGCATTTTTGGTCTTAAAAAAAAAATCAAATCAAGAATTGAAATGTGACTAAAAACCTGAATATAAACCTGGTACAGCTGTGTGTGCTCTTGAATGGCTAACATATAACAATTTGTCTGTGTTTCTTTTTACAGGATGGTGGATTTTTAGTGAGAGATAGTGAAAGTAAAGCTAGGGAAACGCCCTATTCGCTTACACTGTGGTATGCTTCCAAAATACGAAACCTTAAGATAAGGCGGCGTGAGGATGGAAAGTTTGCACTTGGCAATTTTAAGGAGAATGAATTGGTAAGACTTTAGGGGGCGGTTGTTTTCTATAGTAAGTTTCCTTTTTGTCAAAATTTCAAAAAATATTAGATCAAGTTAAAAATTAAAAAAATTGTACCTAAGTTAGTCTCTTAACATCATCATCAAGTGATTTAGGCATTTTTTACTCAAAATTAGAATAGTGACAAAGTTCTCGCGTGCCATTGTCAAAATTGATTATCTTTCTTATTGAATCCTCATTTATACAAGAAGAAATGGTGATCAATTGTATCACAGTGAACACAGTAACATCTTAACAATGCTGATATCGTCATGATTGGTCCACTTTGGTTCCTCTGCCATTAACTGGAATAGTTCCAAAGCAAACGAAAATGTTGACAACTTTTGGAAATATTTGTAAAATGACTTTTCCAACTTTCTTTTTGTCATTCATTACAATTGATAATTTGAGGTGTTTTATTCATTGTTTCATATTGTTTCATTACTGACCAACTACTCCTGTTTGAAAGGCCGTCCGCCTGTAGAACAGGATTTGATGTCCCTTAAAATAAAGGAGAGCAATTGCCATTACTTTAAACCCTGTTCTGTTTTTATCTTTTTTGTTGCTAAACAGACATTTGTCTATTACGTGACAAAAATAAAAGCTTATTCTTGTTGGTTTTTTCCAAACATTTGTCTTAAATTTTAAAAGAAATCCGACATTTAACAAAAAAGTTCAAACAAACAACAACAAAAATCAACAACAACAAAATATTCAAAAACATTGTAAAAATGAAAAGATTTTTTTTCTTTCTCACAATTTTGTTTAAAAAATGGGTCAGTCAGGCCCGTAACAGGGTTGGGTTTTTTTCATTGCCTTCACAACTTATCTTAACTTTATTTATAATCCCATTATCATTACAGACGCATGACAGCCCGTCACAAATGATCCAGTACTACCAACAGGAACCAGTGATCTTGGCCAACGATGCAGGCAAAGTTAAACTCAAAACAGCTGTATTTATAGATAACTAAATGAGTCAAATGTTATCCCAAATTGCAAAATAGGGGGGGGGGGGGGGGTGGAGTGATCTTTGCCAACGATGCTGTGAAATGAAACTCAAAACAGCTGTATTTATAGATAACTAAATGATTAAGTATGTTATTCCAAATCGCCAAATCGAGGTGGGGGGGGGGGGTTGAAAGTGATCTCTGCCAATGATGCTGTGAAGTGAGACTCAAAAAGCTGTATTGATAGACATCTAAATGATTAGTTATGTTATCCCAAATCCCCAAATCGAGGAGGGGTGAAAGTAATCTTTGCCAACGATGCTGTGAAGTGAGACTCAAAAAGCTGTATTTATAGATAACTAAATGATTTTATCCCAAACAATGTCGGCAAGATCAATCTCAAAACAGCTGTATTTATTGATAACTGAATGGTTTGTATGTTATCCCAAATCGCCAAATCGAGGGGAAGATATCTTTGCCAACGATGCTGTGAAGTGAGACTCAAAAAAGCTGTATTTATAGATAACTAAATGGTTTGTATGTTATCCCAAATTGAGGGGGTGAAAGTGATCTTTGCAAATGATGCTGGCAAAGTCAGGCCTTAAACAGCTGTATTTATAGACAATTGAATGGTTAATCAGGGTGTTTTTCCTTGGCCTAAATCCAATACTGTATATGTGCTAATTTTCGTGAGGGTTTTATTTTCACGAATTTGGCGAGTGGACATGAAACCATGAAAATATAAACACTCACAAATATTCTTTTGCAATAAAGTTAAATTGTAATTATTGTAGAAACCGTGAAATAAAAGTCTTGCACACTTTCCAAAAACTATGAAATGGCGAAAATATCTGTACGCGAAAATTTCCACTTGTACAGTAGTGTAAATGTAAAATGTTATGTATTTGTAATCAGGCCATGTTTAACCTATTCCTGAATCATGTTGTGTAAAAATATTTTGTATATAATTACAAATATAATGTATAGTTTGAAATTTATTCATATTAAATTTTCTATTAATCTGCCAACGAGAATACAATAATTATATACAGCCCGGATGCTGTAAATCTAAAATCAATGTATTTGAATTTATCTCATGATTCCATGTTTTAGTTTTGATTTGCTGGTACCCCATTCTTTTATTATAATAAGCAACCTCCTACAGGATATTGATGGAGCTCAGTATCACAGTGCACTACCTGGCTCATTTTCAAGAACATTAAATATGTTTCCATAGCATCACATGCAGGGATCGCATTCTGACACGTCTGCGCATCCTAGACCTCTCACTTTCTAATAGTGACGCGTCAGGTTTCAAATTGGAAAGACTTCCGGGTCCCGATCAAAATTGAAGGGACCCCTTAAATCTGACGATGTATGGAAATGGAAACCTTAAGAAATTCTGTAAATTACATATCCATCCTTTGCTCACAATATAAATTCATTAAAACTGCCCGTAAAAAAGTACAAATTTTAAATACCCAAACTTCAGGACCCCTCAATTTCTTGGGGGACCCCTTAAATTTGTTTTTTGAAGTCCTACGGGGTCCGGAAAAATGTCATGGGACCTCTCACATTTTTGATCCAGTGCTATCCCTGATCACATAATTATAACATTTCGATATTATATTAGGATATTTTACTAATAAAACCAAACGATAGTGCAGAGTGAGTGAAAATATTCGAGTCCCGTTTTAGAAAATCAGTAAAATTATTTCTTGGTTAAAATGTGTCAATTTGTTATTTGAAAATAAGAGTGTATTTTGTCATAACAATACACAATTGTATGCTATATAATTATATCCATTTTTTTCACAAAATCACAAAATCTAAAGTTCCAGGGTTATGATGTAACATCGCAGTATATGTTGAAATCAGGACCTAAATATGTGACGCGATCAAGAGGAATGAGTCGGATGTCGGGGAATCCCAAATTGAGATATGGCCAATTCAAAATGGCGGCTTACATAAGTTTTGATGGAAATTCATGTATACAATTTGACGTAACTTTGGAACAAAATGTCGTATCGGCATGGGGTTTTCAGTTTCTAAAAGCTCTAGGTGTATCCTTTAAAACTGTATTAAAAACTCATTTTCGACCAGGATCGACATCCGACTCATTCCTCTTGATCCCGTCACATATTTTGACTCACCCTGTATATAAATATTGACTGCCTGATAATGTGATAGTATCACAAGGTCCATTTTGCACAAGGCAGAGCCGGGTGTAATGGAATGATCAAGATTAGACTTAGTGATATAGTTTTATGAATTGCACACAAATAGGTATCCAATATTTGTTTTACATAATGATATCAGAAATTGTCGAGTGTACAATTTGTTTTCATATCTAATCACATATCTGAAATCATGTCCATTATAAAAGAACAAATAGGGTAAAGGCGCCAGTTTACGATCAGTGCCTATTTTCGGGCACTTCGCCCAAATTGTGTAATGAAAATGACCTCGTCGTTATAAACTGACGGCTAAATAACAGCCGCATAGTTGATACCCGGTATTACTTTAAAATGGTGAGGACCGATGCAATTACACGATTTGGCGACTGGCGACTTTACCCTAGTTACAGTCAGTTACTTACTCAGTGTTGTTTTCAACAAATTATTTTTATTCACGCAGTTTCCCTGAGCTGTGCAATTGTGATGTGAAATGTAAAAATGTCAGGAATATTGTTTTTTAGATATAACCAAAATGATACATGGAAAGAATATTTTTCAAATTGTTAGTCAAATAATTATAAATTACAAGTAACATTGTTTGAAGAAAGAAAGAGAGAAAAGCGTTACTGTAGTAATTAATTTCATTCCATAAAGATAAAGGTCTTAGTATTTCGGGAGACACCCTGTAATAATATATAATTTGGTCATTTTAATGTGATGCCTTTACATACTGTATATGACTATTATTGTTTCTTTCTACAAATCTCAACTCAAAATCGGTTCTTGTTGTATAATTTGATGTTGATATGCAAATATGATTATCACTGAGCTTTCATTCATAAGGAGGAAGGGCTGAGGAATAAAGGTGTGGGGTTTTATGATTACCAAATGCATTGCCAAAATTACCAAAAATGTCTATAAATGATGTTTTTGGTGCCAAAGGGTATTAGAATATTTCTTCAATAGAATGTTGTAAACTGATCAAATTTATGGTTTACAAATGAATTGAAAGCAAAGGTTTTACATAAAAAACTGATGATATGTGATTTGAACCCAGCAAATGTCATAAGCACTAGACCAGCTAGGCTGTCAGTGCTAAGGGAGCCATTTTAATCTGACAAAAGAGTTAGGGTAGCCCATGGTCTTATGTGTATTATGGAATAAACCTGTACAACTCGTAAAATATATTTTTTTGCACTAGACTAACTTGAACCAAATTTATAAATAAGTCCTTCGCTGAATTCAAAGGATTCCAACATATCAGGTGTTATCTTGAAAGCCAAGTTTTCCAAATTATATCCAGGCTGTGAAATACAACTAAACAAAGTTTATATTTGTTTTGCGTATAATTCTATTGATAAATAGGGTGGGGATTTTTTTAATCCCAGCACAACCTCTAGTTAAATATCACAAAGCAATGTGAATACAGGTAGATAGAAAGCCCGTTGTTCAGCCCAATGGGGAGGTATAGGTACCAATACATTATCACACAAATGCACGGCTATGAATGAACAAACAATGGACTTGTACTGAACTGACCACGCACATGGATATTGACTCCTCGTGCGGCAGCCGGCAATGTTGAAATTTCTGATTAACCCCCTGAGAACTACCGGCCGATTGGTTAAAAAGATGGATACATCATTTATTGAACCAATGAGCGACATTGTTAGAATAATTGTATCCCTGGTAAAGATAGAATTGAAACATTTTAATGTTTCTAACAAGCTGCATTTGAATTGGCTATTCATATGAGTACATCTTGTAATAAACCAATCAGAACCACTGTAAGATAGACAGATAGACCCCAGAGGGTTAAATTGGTATACTTGGAAACGTTATTTGTACAAAAGCAAATTGATCATGCTGACAGTGTAAAATGTTTTGTTGTTGTTTTTAAAATACATTATATTGAATCATAAATGGATTATTTAAGCTCACATTATTATTTACTCAGACCTTTTGGAACTGTAGTTGCTACTCCCGAGTTTTCAAGAAGATTGCTTCCTTACCCGGTATTTACTCAGAATTATATTGTATTTCCGATGGTAAATGCATTGGGGGCTTGCACTGAAAATCACCAAAGCATCACTTGATATCATAATATTCTAGATTCAGGTTATGATCAGTTAATTCCAAACTAAACTGATATTGAAAAATAACATTTAAAAACACACATACGGTTCATTGCATTCCATGATGGTAGCAGTATCAATACATGAACAAATTGATCTCTTTTCATCCTGGTCTTTGGTCTTTCATTGAGTAACTGTGCTGGAAATGCATTACATATCGTCACCCAGCTTCGCTAACTATCATTTTTTAGCCAAATTTAGTTTTTGCCCTAGGCACAACTCCATGACATCTGCTGTCATAATGCCTAAGTCATCAACCAATGAAAAAGTGCTAATATCAACCTTGTGAGTAAGGCAGTTTATTCAGTGAGTTAGGCATTTCGTACATCAGTGTCGTGCACATACATTTGCTGAACTTGTGACTTGAGCAGTTTGAGCATAATACTAACTGCAATACCACATGGTTATTTGCGTAACATTGTGCCTGAGTCATGTGCCTAAATGCCTAACTCACCAGTCGATAAAAATACATTTTGCCTAGTCACTTTTAAGTCACTTTTATCCGTTACATAACCGCCTTTACTGGTGATGCTGTCAGAGGTTCTGTCATCTCTAACCAGGTATATTTCTCAAAAAAAGTGTTTAGTAAACATGTTCATCTTTATGCTTAAAACATGTAGGGTTTTTTTAAACTCAAAACTAGAAAAAAATACTTGGGCAGTTAGCGAAGCAGGGTGACAATATTCATAATAGATTGAATTATACAAAAAGAGAATTGAAATTGAAACAGAAACTTTTACCAAGACAATAAATCATAAGAATGTTGTCAAGTTTCGTTTCATTTATATTAACAGCGAATTACTTTATTTATGTGAATGGATATATTGAAAAAAAAGTTGTTGATGTGCATTTTGTAATAGACAATATAACTTCAAAATCCAATTATTATATTTATATTTTTTTACATGGGAAACAAACATTCCTAACAATATTTTTAATTGATGGTGATATATGCAAAAGAATCTGTGTCATATTTTTTGATAAGTTACAATAGTATTTCTTTATTATTATATACGCAAAAAGTGAAAATAGTGCAAAATAGATCAACCAATCATGTTTGCTGGACCCAGTATTTGGGTATGGAGCCGGGGTGATGTTGAATTAAGTTCCAGAAAAAATACATTTCATTATTTAGGGTTTCAATCCGCAGTGCCTATTGGGGTATATCCGTGATGTAATGTTAGACATTCATATGTTAGACTAGTGTAAAGACCACATTACGGAATAAAGCTGTATAATCCTCTAATCCGACAATAGAGGGATTTAATTCCATGCTGTCTTTCACGAAGGATAACCCGCTATTGGTAGAATTTGTTAAATCTTTCCTTTTATTATAACAGTCTTTCTTATTTTTTTAAAGATTGTTTTATATTATCTAGATCTATTACCATGTCTCTAATGTTTTTTGAAATACTTTGAAAACATATGATATTTTTATGTATAGTAATTATAAAACATTTTTGTAAACATATGAATTTGCGTCTCTTCCAAAATTAAAATATAAAATATATGATGATTATCAATTTCTGTGTGCATATGGTGTATCATTTAGTTGGAAATTAGGCTATCATTTCTATTTTCCTAAATCGTATCTACAGTTTAACACTTTTCACGCGGCAGTCGTCTGCAAATGACAGTTCCAAAAGTCACAAAATGTTTAACAAATTTATATGTCAAAATTATTAAATTTCATCACCATATTTGGAATCACCATGAGAATTGCATTACAATAAGGCCTATAAAAAAGGTTTGATTGGCGTAAGCCGACCGACCCTTTTTTAACCCCCGACCCTAAACATTTTTTTTGTTTAATTTTAATTTTATTTTTATTTTATTTTTAAATTTTTAAATTTTTAAAAAAAATTAGAAATTGTGTGTGAGAAAAAGAAATAAAGACAGTGAAAATTTGTATTTGTGCCATTTGTTTATGTCTGTATGGTATATGTGTGCTGGTATATAAAATTTCATAGACGTTTTACAGATTTTTAAAAAAATAAAAAATCCGACCTACCTACCCTTTTTTTTTCTATGTTACGCCAATCAAACTTCTTTAAATACAAACATGTCTAGTATTGATTCAGTAATTCTTGAGATAGACTTTAACAGTTGGGAAAGGTTTCTGAAAAATCTTGTTTATGGTTAAAATAATAGCCGCTTGGAAAGTATTAACCATCGAAGTGGCGATAAAACAATCTGGGGGAGAAATGGGCGGCATTTATACGAAAACCAGCCGCGCAGTGCCGGCTGGGATCGAACACGGGTCCACAGTCCACCAGCATAGGAGTCTGTGCCTACGGTCCACTTCGCAGGGCTCACGCTCCCAAAATTAGCTTTTCCGTCTGCATTTGTCTCCCTCTTTGACCGACTGAAGGGACTTTTGCTGCTATCCGATATTTAAACGGGGTTTCGTTGCGTTGGCGGGTTTTAAAGGGTAACGGTTTAGAAGGGAAAATAACAAATCAAAATGTAGACCTACAAATTCTTTCGATGTCCATAAAATGCAACGTTTTGGTGTGGAGTGGGTCAAAACTGTTGGAGCTCAGAATGCTGCTGCACGAATGCTCACAAGGACTAGAAAATTTGATCACATTTCACCTGTTTTACAGCGTCTCCATTGGTTACCTATTCGGTATCGCATCCATTTCAAACTTCTTCTCCTAACCTGGAAAGAATTCAGGTCGTTTCATCCCACCGCGTTTCATCCCAGAACGGTTTCGACCCTTTACCATTTCATCCCATGGTCGTTTCGACCCAAAACCACTTCATCCCATGGTCGTTTCATCCCCGTGTAATATTCATACCAGTACAAACCATTGATAGTCCATTGATTCGCTCGATATATAGCACACATCACAGCGGGTAACGCGGGGATCGATTACAGAGCAATACACCCTGAACTATATGCACGTCTCCGTATCTACTACTTTACTAAAATATGGGTCCGCGCCGGTGAATCGCTCACGGAACGGCTCAGCGAGCATAGCGGCAATCGATTACAGGGCAATTACACCGTGAACGCCGCCGCCTCCTTTCCGTATCTACTTCTTTACGGAATTCTTTACTACGATCACGGGGCCCGGGGAATCGCTCACGGACGGCTAAGCAAGCGTAGCGGGGGTCAATTACAGGGCAATACACCGTGAACTTACGCACGCCGTCTTTACTACTTTACGCGGAATCGCTCACGTAACGGCTCAGCGGACATAGCGGGGATCGACTAGGGCAATACACCCTGAACGGGAAGTGTCAACCCTTTTATTTTGATGATCAACTTTTGTTTCTAAGTTCGAGAATATTAGATATAAGTACATACAAGTATACATTTATAGAAAGGAAATTTGATAAGGAATCCAATGGTGATATCAATGTGATACCAAATAAACTGCATTTTGAGAAACTAACCAAAAAGCTATTTTGTGATCCTCATTTTTTAGACAACATAAATAAAAAACAAAATTTGGCCACGGTACTTTTTTCTAATACAGTTTCATTTTTGTAAACAAGAAAATGTTGTCAAGGATCGCATTTTTTCTTTTTACACAAGCCTAGTTTTGGAAATAATGCTTAAACACCGGAAAAGTGTACATTTAAGGGTGTTTTTTTGCATACATTTAGCTAGAAATGGATGCATATCTCGAGTTTAAAATCCATAATTGAAAAAATGAGAAATGGTATTCATTCATCCCATAGTCGTTTCGACCCAAAACCACTTCATCCCATAGTCGTTTCATCCCGTGCAATATTCATACCAGTACAAACCATTGATTGTCCATTGATTCACTCGATATAGCACACATCACAGCGGGTAACGCGGGGATCGATTACAGAGCAATACACCCTGAACTATATGCACGTCTCTCCGTATCTACTACTTGACTAAAATATGGGGCCGCGCCGGTGAATCGCTCACGGAACGGCTCAGCGAGCATAGCGGCAATCGATTACAGGGCAATTACACCGTGAACTTATGCACGCCGCCGCCTCTCCGTATCTACTTCTTTACTACGATCACGGGGCCCGGGGAATCGCTCACGGACGGCTAAGCAAGCGTAGCGGGGATCGATTACAGGGCAATACACCGTGAACTTACGCACGCCGTCTTTACTACTTTACGCGGAATCGCTCACGCAACGGCTCAGCGGACATAGCGGGGATCGACTAGGGCAATACACCCTGAACGAGAAGTGTCAACCCTTTATTTTGATGATCAACTTTTGTTTCTAAGTTCGAGAATATTAGATATAAGTACATACAAGTATACATTTATAGAAAGGAAATTTGATAAGGAATCCAATGGTGATATCAATGTGATACCAAATAAACTGCATTTTGAGAAATTAACCCAAAAGCTATTTTGTAATCCACATTTTTTAGACAACATAAATAAAAAAACAAAATTTGGCCACGGTACTTTTTTGGAAATGGATGCATATCTCGAGTTTAAAATCCATAATTGAACAAATGAGAAATGGTAGTAAAAGTCCGTAAAAGCATACCTGATAGTTTGATATATTTTTAGTTATGTTGTCTGAAAATTCGTAAAACTTCCTTCAAATTTGAACTTCTAGACAACATCGATTTAGTAAAAATATTGACATTTTCTACCATTTAAAAATGTTCACGGAATACACGGGCGTGTGACCTAAAAGGCGAGTATAAGCCTTAATACTATTATGAACAATCGAATAGACTATCAGATTCAATGTGAAGAAATTGGAAGAAAACTGAAATTCAAATGATCGTAAGATTGGCCTTTGTTTACATAGACATGTAAACAAATAAACTGCATTTTGAGAAATTAACCCAAAAGCTATTTTGTAATCCACAGTTTTTAGACAACATAAATAAAAAACAAAATTTGGCCACGGTACTTTTTTGGAAATGGATGCATATCTCGAGTTTAAAATCCATAATTGAACAAATGAGAAATGGTAGTAAAAGTCCGTAAAAGCATACCTGATAGTTTGATATATTTTTAGTTATGTTGTCTGAAAATTCGTAAAACTTCCTTCAAATTTGAACTTCTAGAAAACATCGATTTAGTAAAAATATTGACATTTTCTACCATTTAAAAATGTTCACGGAATACACGGGCGTGTGACCTAAAAGGCGAGTATAAGCCTTAATACTATTATGAACAATCGAATACTAAGACTATCAGATTCAATGTGAAGAAATTGGAAGAAAACTGAAATTTAAATGATCGTAAGATTGGCCTTTGTTTACATAGACATTGTTTTGCGCTCAGCACCCCACGCAAATTGCCTCTCCCGATCCCGCCTAACTAACTCCGAATCCCCGACGCCCAGCTATCCCCGGGATTAGCTGGCCTTGATCCCCGGGTACATCCCCCGGCATGATACTGTAACACGCTAAAAATGTACACGGCATGAATATTGGGGAATTTGCAAACTTACTTATACACCTTTTAGTTTCAACATCAATTTCACTCATTTGAATGAGCGATGTTTAACATGTTTATCCTGAATTAGCATACCACACATACCGCCCGACATACCGTAAAATAAACGATATCTTTACAGGCCTATTAAATAAAATAAAATGTATCAAAACGAATCAACAAAAAAGAAAAGAATAAAGAACAAACAGAAGCAATAAGGGTTCGCAAGATGGAATTTAATTTTCCAAATTCATCTATTAATTAAAAATCAACTAAACTAAGAATATAGGCCAATATAGGCTACTTTAAAAAAAATGAAGGCCGTCTTCATCTAAACAATTCGTTTATTTAAAGTGCGCTCGATTGGGGGTGCCTTCGTCTCAGTCTTAAGTTGACAACACGAGCTAAGTACAATTTAAACTGAGATTAAAATACCTAAAAATTAAAATCAGTTGCGTCCTTTTTTAATTGTAACATGTCATATTATGGAAATTCCATATTATCATGTACGCTACCAGTGGTGTAATTGGAAAGTATAAAAGATTGAAATCTGGGACTAAAATACTAATAAATTCCAGATTTTACGGAATAGGCCTATGCGGTATTTTAGTCTCAGCTTTTAAATGTATTTATCTCTCATTACTTGTTAAGATCTTTTTTGTTTATTCAGTTAGTATTTATACGTGACTGGATAACGAGATGAAGAAACGCCCAACGACGAAAGCTGGGGTTTCACGGGGAAAGTTACCATACAATTTGGGCGTGGTCGCGTTTGATCTCAATCACTTCATTAAATCCCACCGACTGTTTTTGACGCGCGCAGCTTAAAGTTAATCTGTTCGGTATTAGAAACCGACAAATTCGATTTTTTTATAAAGAGATAATCTTTTACTATCTGATTCAATACTTATTATTATCACCTTATTGTCTCTAATATTGAATTGGCATACCACACATTCCGTAAAATAAACGATATTTCAATCTAATAACTCAAATTATACTTTTTAAAACGGAATACTATTCTTTAAAACAATGACTAAAATGAAGCCGTCTTCATATAATCAAGTTGATTTTTAAAAATGCAAAAACAGTTGATAGCTAAAGTACATAAACTGAGATTAAAATACCTAAAAATTCAAATCTGTTGGAAAGTATAGATTGTCAAATCAGTTGGAAAGTATAGATTGAGATGGTTATTTTATAGAATATGCGTGTAGGTTTAGAAGCAATATTACTACGAGTTTTACGCCGTTACAACTAATTTTGAAACAATATTCAATCAGGGGTCGGCCTCTCAGCTTGCCGATAGGGTCCATTTTTAAATCGAACTTAGTCAGCATAGAATTGAGGGCGCTATACCGATCAGGCGTGATGATTGTAGCAGACGACGCAACGCTGGCCACGCGTCTCTCAAACGACCCAATTTGGCAACGGGAGTGCACCATTTTGAATTATTTTTAACAGTCATCGCCTGGTTAACGATAAAAATCCTTTTAATTATGATGTATTTGTCAAAATGATAGTTTAAAATTCGCGATTACGTGTTATTCACTACGAATTCAAAATTTAGGTTTCACGTGGCCACCGTCGTCTGTGTAAATCTACAGCGCCCCCAAACCTATGCTGACTAACATGCCGTTTAACCTGCCGTTAAACCTGGTTAAACATTGTTAAACGCGTTAAACGCCGGTCACCGACACATTCCGGACGATAACCATAATTTATTCAAATATGTAAAAGGGTCCGTTTTCGCTACGTACGTTAGTATACGACTTTCCTATCCCAAAGTTAATAGTATCCCTGATTCAATGTGTAGCAAATATTGTAAAATAGTTACCACAGCAAAGGCATACGTGGAGGTGAAGTTGGCTACATATTAAATATATTTTGGACTACGTAATTAAAAAGGTAAACCTGGTTTAGAACTTAAAAACCTAACGGTCCCGGGTGTCGGCGTGCAATTAACATGTTACGTCTTATTCTATTTTCTATTTTCTATAACGACAAACAATGGTCATCGAGCACCAACTAATTATCTTGCTCACTCAGTGATATCCCCTGTGATCCTCCTCTCGTGTTCTTCTAATGGGCACATTTCGTTGATAACTTTCTATATTCTTATGTTTAGTGCAATACCAAAGTGTAAAATTTATTTACGGCAGCCCATCCATTTGGCAGCGCATATGACACCATTAACATTCCCGGCGCGCCGACGGCTGTGCACGGGTCGCTATCCCCAGGCTCACACCGCCATGGACAACCGAACAAACGCCCCGTGCAAGTGCCGCCTTGCTATTCACCCCGAGATGAGCCCAAGAAACCACTCCCCCAATAGCTGCGCATTTGAGTTCCTCTCCCCGGAACCAACAAGTCAATATAACTATCCTCATTTTAATTTCTCTAATTTGAATGTGCTACTGCTAGTATTAATGTCAACCCGTATCTATAAAATGATCCTATAGACCTATAGCCGCATTTTAAATTCAAGTGATGGAGGTTTTATGAATTTCAGCGAAATTAAATTCTTATTTATATCGTTTGTAAGAAGGAATAGCAAAATAATATTCGATTATTTTGTTCCAAATTACCTTACACGAAGGGTTTCATTTATTAGCTTGGCATTTGTAAATCATTTTTTGTTACTTGGTGTTTCAGCCCAATGTATGTTTGAAGTTGTTAACATTTGAAATGTAATAGGCCTTGAATATAATATTCTTGTATTTATATGCATCGCGAAGTCGCATCCATTTGGCAGCGCATGACACCATTAACATTCCCGGCGCGCCGACGGCTGTGCACGGGTCGCTATCCCCCAGGCTCACACCGCCATGGACAACCGAACAAACGCCCCGTGCAAGTGCCGCCTTGCTATTCACCCCGAGATGAGCCCGAGAAACCACTCCCCCAATAGCTGCGCATTTGAGTTCCTCTCCCCGGAACCAACAAGTCAATATAACTATCCTCATTTTAATTTCTCTAATTTGAATGTGCTATACTGCTATTAATGTCAACCCGTATCTGTAAAATGATCCAATAGACCTATAGCCACATTTTAAATTCGAGTGATGGAGGTTTTATGAATTTCAGCGAAATTAAATTCTTATTTATAGGGCTCCCCCTAGCCTCGTTTGTAAGAAGGAATAGCAAAATAATATTCAATAATTTTGTTCCAAATTACCTTACACGAAGGGTTTCATTTATTAGCTTGGCATTTGTAAATCATTTTTTGTTACTTGGTGTTTCAGCCCAATGTATGTTTGAAGTTGTTAACATTTGAAATGTTATAGGCCTTGAATATAATATTCTTGTATTTATATGCATCGCGAAGTCGCATCCATTTGGCAGCGCATGACACCATTAACATTCCCGGCGCGCCGACGGCTGTGCACGGGTCGCTATCCCCAGGCTCACACCGCCATGGACAACCGAACAAACGCCCCGTGCAAGTGCCGCCTTGCTATTCACCCCGAGATGAGCCCAAGAAACCACTCCCCAATAGCTGCGCATTTGAGTTCCTCTCCCCGGAACCAACAAGTCAATATAACTATCCTCATTTTAATTTCTCTAATTTGAATGTGCTATACTGCTATTAATGTCAACCCGTATCTGTAAAATGATCCAATAGACCTATAGCCACATTTTAAATTCAAGTGATGGAGGTTTTATGAATTTCAGCGAAATTAAATTCTTATTTATAGGGCTCCCCCTAGCCTCGTTTGTAAGAAGGAATAGCAAAATAATATTCAATAATTTTGTTCCAAATTACCTTACACGAAGGGTTTCATTTATTAGCTTGGCATTTGTAAATCATTTTTTGTTACTTGGTGTTTCAGCCCAATGTATGTTTGAAGTTGTTAACATTTGAAATGTAATAGGCCTTGAATATAATATTCTTGTATTTATATGCATCGCGAAGTCGCATCCATTTGGCAGCGCGTGACACCATTAACATTCCCGGCGCGCCGACGGCTGTGCACGGGTCGCTATCCCCAGGCTCACACCGCCATGGACAACCGAACAAACGCCCCGTGCAAGTGCCGCCTTGCTATTCACCCCGAGATGAGCCCAAGAAACCACTCCCCAATAGCTGCGCATTTGAGTTCCTCTCCCCGGAACCAACAAATCAATATTTCAATTGGGATAAAACCGTAACGGGATGAAACCGTAACGGGGATGAAACGGCTTCGGGATGAACCGGTATTGAGATGAAACGGTAGCCGAAATTATTGGGATGAAACCGTTTTGGGATGAAACGACGTGTTTCCCCTGGAAAGCCCTACATGACATGGCACCTTCTTATATCAGCGATCTTCTCAATCCACACATTCCATCACGTCGCCTCAGATCGTCAGATAAACAGTTTCTCTCAGTTCCTCGGACACATTCTTCATATGGCGACCGAGCTTTCTATGCTTGTGCACCTAAACTGTGGAACTCACTTCCTTCAGATCTTCGATTCTGTGATTCACTTGATGGTTTCAAAAAGACTTTAAAAACTCATCTGTTTAAGATTGCTTATGATTTGACTGATTGACTTCTATGTAATTGTTTTTATATTTTAACTGTTTGTTTTTATTTGTTTTGATGTTTGCGCCTCGGAATTATAGGTTGTCTAGATAGATGGCGCATTATAAATGCATTATTATTATTGCATCACAGAAGTAAGAGAATGGACAATCAGGATTGTTGGTTGGGTTGTCATCATAGAGAAATAATTTCATTTTATGCGCATAATGACGGTTTACTAAAAAGTTGACAAATGTGTCCATGTTTACTTTGGAATCAACTTTCCAATGGATATGAATTGTCAAATGTGTCCAAAGCATACCCGGTTTATGGTATATATGGCTAACACGATGAGCATTAAAATTAAATTCTTATATAGTGGGTGTGGTTTGAGATGTCAGCAGGCAATTTGATTGGTTTTTGGCTGATTTTCAGCCGACACACCCATACATTATGAGACAATGGTGTACGGTTTGGGGCGGGATTTAATTCATTCGAAAAATAATACCTTCAGCGCGTATGATCAACGCGTCATCGCGTTAGCGTGCCCTACACAAAGTCGCCGCCGTATGCGTTGTGGGTATAACGCAGAGATGAGGTGTGCTAAAGAACGCGATTAATTTGAAGCAGGATGTTGGAAAACAGTTTGCTGGATTCGCCGATTTTATAAAGGGGCAAATTTGTTGTTGTTTGTTTAAAATAAATCTAACAAACTGCGTTATTTTATGATAAAAGATCAATATAACCAATAAACTAAATAAAAATGAGAATAAAACATAGTTCTTAGCTGTTTTGCTATAGACGATGGTCTTATAATGTATAGGCTGTACCATATTTGTGTCGTCGTGTATGGGCGCCTTGAGGGCAAGAGTCGGGTATAGGAAACAATTTGTAAGAGACACTTAGAATCCTTTTAGTACTTGCTAAATAGATGGCCTACCTTCTTCACCAAATAAGTAATTTTATTGAAAATATCCGAAGATTAAGATTTAAATGGTTATCTGGTCAAACTTGAACGATAGGTATACTGTCTTGGCTCATAACAAACCAAAATGAGCATCAATTGCGAAAAAGATTTCTGTTTTTCCACACTGAACATGGCAGTCGATTTTCCAGAAAAGAAAAGAAAGGTCCAATCTAATACAAATATGTAACTGAATTTAAAGATTCAATTATGGAGAGGCTGGTTTGTTTCACTATTATCAGCAAAGTTATTATCCTCCAACTTTGACCAACCTTAAGAGCAATTTCTTCTTTAAAAAATGAAATGATTAAAATCGGTGCCTTCCATTTATTTTATTTTTTATCTTAATAAATGGAATCATCTTGGGCATGGGTTATCCCTTTTAAAGGGAATTTTTATCCACGGTTACAGTCTTCCAGACTACCCCCCCCCCCTTTGCGCTCCCACCCACTCCCCCCCCCCCCCCCCAAAAAAAAAATCAATTTAGTTAACATTTGACAACATTATTTTGACCATCTCAGATATGATTTCGTTTTGTACAAATCCAATAAAATGTGAATAAGATACTCACAATTTTAGTTACGTTTCATTATTTTGACCATTTTAGCATAAAATGGCAATTTGTTTGCATTTTCTTACCAAATTAGGTTAAACTAGTGTAGAATGCCAAAAAAGAATTGGGCTTTACGCGCAGCGTTCCCCCCCCCCCCCCCCCCCCCCCAAAAAAAAAATAAATAAAAAAAATAAAAAAAAATAAATAAATAAATAAATAAATAAATAAATAAATAAATAAATAAATAAATAAATAAATAAATAAATAAATAAATAAATAAATAAATAAATAAATAAATAAATAAATAAATAAATAAATAAATAAATAAATAAATAAATAAATAAATAAATAAATAAATAAATAAATAAATAAATAAATAAATAAATAAATAAATAAATAAATAAATAAATAAATAAATAAATAAATAAATAAATAAATAAATAAATAAATAAATAAATAAATAAATAAATAAATAAATAAATAAATAAATAAATAAATAAATAAATAAATAAATAAATAAATAAATAAATAAATAAATAAATAAATAAATAAATAAATAAATAAATAAATAAATAAATAAATAAATAAATAAATAAATAAATAAATAAATAAATAAATAAATAAATAAATAAATAAATAAATAAATAAATAAATAAATAAATAAATAAATAAATAAATAAACAAATAAACAAACAAACAAACAAACAAAAATAAAATATGATGCTGCCGCCGCCACTGGTATACACCCTTTCAATGTTTTGTCAGTATGAATCTATTCAAACTGTCAATCTCGCTGTATAGGCTCATATTGAAGCTAACAAAATTCTCCATAGCCCAGTACCCATTGTGACAGGTTTACATGAGTTTAACGTACTTTCGGTACTATATAAGAATAACGTAAAAACATATAAGAAATTAAATTGATTTCGCCGAAACGGCGTTTTCCTTACATTTCTCTTGATCCAATAAAGTATTATTATAGATGATATCATCCCAATATTTACCTAGATAGTAGGGCCTATATACGGTATACACATTGTGTGAAGAAAAAAATGATCCATGTCTAATGCATTAAGAGCTATACTATTTTTTGATAATGCGAACACAAATTAAGCCAAAATGTGGTTTATCCTAGTGTAAGACAGCACGGAATTAACATGTAACAGAAAATCCTCCATTACGGATTAAAGGATTATACAGCTTTATTCCGTAATGGAGTCTTTACACTAGTATAACTTATGAATGTCTTACACCAAGGATATACCCAACATGTGACGATCACCTGTATCTTCATTCTTTTCATGGAAACAGAGAATGATTGAATAGATTCCAACTTTTCAATATTGGAATATCATTCTTGAATTTGAGATCCTTGTTCTTATTTTCATCCGTGCCCGCCCATACACATACGAGATATTGATGAAGATTTAAAGCCGTTCTGGGTATAATTCCAAAGACAAGGAACAATGGACCAGGCTCATGAAAAAAACAATACCACAATGAATGGTCCTAGCGGTGCAGTGGGGCTTACTGAAAATATATACATCTGCCTTTAGAAGATGGATGTGGCTGGATCAGAGCAAATGAGGCTGCTTTCAGAATTTGAGTGCCAGCTTGGTAATAACGCAGAAGATGATAGCCTTAGTTTTAACTAGCATGAAAAGGCCTGTCAACCCAGGAAGTCTTTCAACAACAGGTCATTGGTCTCAGTTCAACAACCAATGATCACTTTCTGGATGATTGTCCCGGAACCTCATGCCTTAGACACTCGTAACTGTATCAACAAGGAGGTTATTTCAACTGTACGTAACATTGAGGCTTCAGGGACTACCAAGTATCGTGAGTATATTAAGGGAGTAATTGTGGATAAGAATGTATTCATTCATCAAACAATCAAGAAGGTTTCACTGCCTTTTTCATGCGACCTAAACCAAAGACATCCAAGACAAAACTCAACAAATAACCTCCTTGAACAGTTGAAGAGTGATTGCAATCTTTTCAGTCGCCTCTATTATGCCAGTAACTATTGAGATGGAGACTTAGAAGATGTCTTCGCCCACTCAAGCATGGCCACCTCCTCTCTCAGAGAATGTGAATCTTCGTCTTCCAACTAAGAAGACAGATTTATTGACTCTTCTCGACACCAATAACCAGTTTTCCAAGCCAGTATCTGTACATGTAGTCTCCAGTCTCAGCAGCATGCCCCTACTCCAGCAGACGGACCAAAGTTCTCTGCGTGGAAGCGGAGACCGCTAGTATATAGTCCGACGAGTCTATAATCCGATGTCTCTGTACGAAGGTTCTATAGTACGACAGAGGGTATGTGTGGCGCAGTGGGTAGAGCACTGGACTCTTAATCTAAAGGTTGTGGGTTCGAGTCTCGCTGTGGTCAACATGTTGTGC
This sequence comes from Ophiura sarsii, assembly GCA_035610835.1. Classification (NCBI taxonomy): domain Eukaryota; kingdom Metazoa; phylum Echinodermata; class Ophiuroidea; order Amphilepidida; family Ophiuridae; genus Ophiura; species Ophiura sarsii. The sequence goes on from CM069448.1 coordinate 26,897,408, forward strand.
TCTTGAGTAAGGCACTTTGCCGTTATTACTCCTCTCTACTCAGGTGTATTTAAATGGGTACCGGCATTCTTCAGTGCTGGGAAGGTAATAGACTCGCGGTGGAGGAGGTGTAGCCCCGGGTGTAGCGAGCCCCACACAGCAATATTATAAAAAAGGAGTGAGTCTAGCCCTATCGCTTTGAAAAAGAGATGGGCACTCCGCTCCTGGAATTACAGGATCGACCGCCTTTACTATAGTACGACGCATGGTAAATTCACCATTCGTTAATCAGATAAAAGGCACTTTAGTTCGAAAAAGGGTTCCCTATTACAAAGGTTCTTTATTCCGAAAATAAAAAAGGTTCGACGGTTTTACAGTCCGAAAATGAAATGGGTTCTATTATAGCCCGAATATTTTTAAATGGTAAAAAAGGTTCTACACAAAGGTTTTTATTTAAAAGGTTCAGTCTTGTCCGAAAATACAAAGATGAACCCTTTTTTTAAAGGTGCTATAGTTCGAATTTTGAAAGGGGTTCTATAGTCCGAAAAGGTTTCACTGTTCTTTAATCCGAGTCAGAACAACTATTCTATAATCCGAAATTTGAAATAGCGTATTTTTCAGTGCGCCCTCTAGAGATAACATAGAATCATAACTCTAAAGCCTTCTTCATTTCGAGCTAAAGAGGGTTCAATCTACCGAGCGAGGGGAAGGGACACAGTTGGTCCAAATGTGCACCAGTATTTAATTGCTTTACCTAACCTACCAGTGTTTGTAATTGGAAAAGGAAAAAGAGAAATATCAAGCATAATATGGGAACAAGTGTGAATTCTATGCGAATCTGTGTATCTGTGCCAAACGGAACGTAAGCATCATGGGCGGGGAAATTAATGAGCACATAATGTTAATCTTTTTACGGTGACATGTCGCTAGTCCGACGGTTCTATACGGTCCGAAAAAATACGGTTCTATAGTACGAAGGTTCTATAGTCCGAAAATAATTAAGGTTCTTTAGTGCGAAGGTTCTATAATCCGATTATTGAACAAGGTTCGGTAATCCGAATACTTAAAAGATTTTTAGTCCGAATATTGAATAATCTTTAAAGGGGTTCGATAGTCCGAATGGGAAAAAAGGTCCTCTAATCCGACAAATTGTTTTGAATTTTAATTCTAACACTTTCCGATTCGATTCTATTTTATATAGCTTCTTTATAAAAGAGGCAATGTTTCCAAATGAACGTTCCCGTTATCTCTAGAGGGAGCACTGCAAAGTACGCTATTTCAAATTTCGGATTATAGAGAAAAAAATCGGATTCGGATTAAAGAACAGTGAAACCCTTTTGGACTAGAGAACCCTTTTGAAAATTCGACCTATAGAACCTTTTTTTAAATTCGGATTAGAGAATAACTTTCGGATTAGAGAACCCTTTATCAGTTTTCGGACTATAGAGCCTTTCAGAATGTTCGGATTGAAGAACCTGTCTAATATTCGTACTATAGAACCTCTTTTATTTTCGGACTAGACCATGGATAGCCCAAGAAAGCCTCGATTGAAGCTTATTTCCATTGGGGTCCGTTAGGTCTGTGAACAAATGCAGACCGGGATGATCCCCTACTCTTTACAAAAGAGTCTGTAACCTTGAACGTGCTCGGGTATTGCTCTCCCAAAGCATGGGACCACCATTTATACGTGACTTTCGAACTGAGAGGAAATTGAGACTAAGTACCTTGCCCAAGGATACAAACATTTGGCCGTAGCGGGGCTAGAACTCACAACCTTTGTATTATGAGTCCTGCGTGCTATCCACTAGACCACATGCTCTCAGGGGGGGGGGGGGCAATACGCTTTTAGGGAGTGTTTGTTAGTCACATGTTTGACACCCCCCCCCCCCCCCCCGGGTCAAGGATGGCAAACGGTTGATGTTATACTATTTGCAAAAGGTAATATTGCTTGCAGCCTTGCAGTATTATTCATACGTGATACTATACCATATACTTATATATGTTTTTAGATATCATCCATTGTTTTTCTATTTCCATCAACTCGTGAACTCGTGCTATTGGATTGAAATAAACGGCGAAATAAGTTACTAATCTGATATAAATGGCACAACATATTATTTGCGTTTATCAGATCGCTGCACTCAAAGTTTTGGGTAGGCTTTGGAAACCGTCAACGTGACTTTGTTTATCACATTATCTTGAATGTGAACTCGTCAAGTAAATAAAAAGGGTTCGAAAGTCCGACGGTTCTCATAGTCCGAAAATGATATAGGTTCCATAATCTGATTTTGTCCCATAATCTGATAAATGTTTTTCATTACTAGACACATCAAATGTTAATATCCACTCATTGTGTGTGTCGTATCATATTTTCACGTTCCTGACACTTCTGAGCACGTCCATCGAAAAATGGCTGTTTTGGACATGTGGTCGTGGCTAAATGTCCACACAATCCTGATTTCAGCTGCTATATTTCTTCTCATATCGTGGAACTTTAATCAACGCGGGAAGACTCTGCCGCCAGGTCCATGGAGCCTTCCGCTTATTGGTTGTCTTCCAAGTCTAATTTATAATCTCTATCGATTCGGTGACGAACCGGAACATTTGTTGGCCAAAATGGCGGCTCGGTACGGGGCTGTATTCCGTGTGAATATTGGTAACAAAATGATCGTGGTAGCGAATGGATACAAATCGATATCTGAGGCGTTCCAGAATCCGTTACTGAGTGACCGACCGACAAGTCCGCTATTTAAAGAAACAGACTTCGACAAAGGTAGGCCAAATGCAAATATATCTCTCAAATCAAACTCAGGCCACGAAAGCCCCTGTAAATCCCTGTTGTTAAAGGAAAGGGTTCAACAAAAGAAAGTATAGCACTTTTTTATGTCATTTTGAGTAACATTCAATTTTCTTTTGGCCAAAACAGGCTAGATAGGCATTTAGATGAATCTTTTAGGCATAATTTGATACCAAATTTGTCCCCTAACAACAAAGATAAACCATGATTAGCACCATTTAATTTTTTTTTTAAATCCTATTTTCAAAAGTCTCATTTCCAATACACAGCACGAGAAAAAAGGACCCATTGTTAAGACACACATATGCCGTATTTACTGCCATGCACTTTAATGTCAGAAATAAATATCCCGCACAATGTCGTACGACCCGATGCATTTGCGCTGTGCGATCGATAGCCCCGTCAATCCTGGTTATACACACACACTGTACAGAGAGACCCCAATTGGTTCCTTCTTCTCGTGCTGTGTTTATTGGAAATGAGACTTTTGAAAATAGGAAATTGTTCTTTAAATGGTGCTAATCATGGTTTATCTTTGTTGTTAGGGGGAAAATTTGGTATCAAATTGGGCCTAAAAGATTCATCTAAATGCCTATCTAGCCTGTTTGGTCAAAACAAAATTGAATATTATTCAAAATGAGATAAACAAAGTAGTATACTTTCTTTTGTTGAACCCTTTATACTAAAAAGGCCCCGTGTCATAGAAGAAAATGCCACAATATCGTGGAATTAACGCTTGTGTTCGTAAAATTATCTAGAACAAAAATATTTGTCGTCCTCGGCAGATTTACTTTGTTGCGTTCGTTATACCACAAAAGGTCAAACCCTTGATGATAAGATAATGATGTTTTGTCCATAACAAAAAAATGTCTGACCCCAATCTGTTATCCAGTCCAACTGAGCTGGATCTAGTCTAACGCTTAACTGATTAGGAAATTGTGTTTTGGATTGTGTTCTAAATTTCAGCATGTGAATCAATCCGGAATCAAAACATTCCCCGAACGTCCCATGAATATAGCTGCGCTATTTCATATAATTTGTCAAAATCGTATTTCCCATTCTCATGTATACTGTTACAAGTAAAATGCATTTTTCTAATAATACGATAAATGCGATACGATAAACTTCTTGCAGGTATTATTTGAGCAGTACGCAATACTTTTGTTGTTTTATTCAATTGTTTGAGTAGTAAATGTTGACATTATTGTCATTTCTTTTAAAACTCTGCAGTTTATTATCGTCTGAGAAATAAATACTGCAATCTATTATCGGTTGAGCAATAAACTCTGCCATATTTTTCTGTATATTGAGAAATAAACAGCAAATTATTATTGTATCATGTGTATGAGAAATAAACTCTACAATTTATTATTGTGATTGTTACGTAAATAATAATGACTTTTCTCTTTGCTTTGATTCAGGGGTCATAATGACATCAGGAAAGGCATGGAAGAGCCAACGCAAGATTACACTTAATATATTCCGAAACTTCGGGGTTGGAAAACGGAGCTTTGAAGGGTCTATTACAACCGAAGCTCTGGTATTGGTCCAGTTGATGTCCGATAATAAAAATCATCCATTCGACCCCCGGATTCTGATTGGAAACTGCATATCTAATATCATTTGTTCTGTCGTTTTTGGAAAGCAGTACGAGCACTCTGACCCAGAATTTATACATATTTTGGATTTATTCGGTTCGGTTGTTCACAAAATTGGTGCTGGTGGAGCATTGCCATTTATCCCGATTCTACGATATCTATTTCCGTCTCGATACAATGACGCCAAATCAATTATTCTTGAAGTCAATTCACTACTTGAAGTATTAATCAAAGATCACGTGAACACGTTTGATGAAAGAAATCTGAACGATTACATAGACATTTTTCTGAATGCAATTGAACGTAACAAAGACCTGGAATCTTCAGAATATATCAACCATCAGGCGCTTCCTGCGGTAGTACTACAACTGTTCGCCGCCGGAACCGAGACCACTGCGTCAACAATTAAGTGGGCCCTTCTCTATATGATAAAGAATCCAGAAATTCAGACCAAACTTCATACCGAGCTTGATACAATCATCGGACGCCATCGGACACCCCAGTGGGGCGATAGATCCAAGTTGCCGTACACCGAAGCTGTTATACAAGAAGTTCAACGTATCCGAACTGTTGTGCCACTTGGTATTCCTCACATGGCAGCTGAAGACACTAAGCTAGAGGGATATGACATACCTAAAGATTCCATTATTGTGTCCAATATTTGGGCGGTGCACAACGACCCAGATTTATGGTCAGATCCAGACCAATTTCAGCCGGAAAGATTCTTGGACGAAAGTGGACAGTTTTGTCCTCGGGAAGAGTTAATTCAATTTAGTACAGGTTTGTATTCATAATTTGATTTTGCGACGTGTGTCTATAATCCGTTTAGCATGTTTAGACTGACAATTTGACCTTCAGGAATCCATAATTATAGAGAATCACCATTGTACTTTACTTCCCATTGAAGGTGTCCCTCTGGCATAGAGTAACTAACGAATGAGTCGCTTTGAAAAGAGTCGTTCTAAACATGCTCAAGGACTTTACTAGTTGTCCACAAAGAGTACGTATCTGATAAATGAGACAAATGAGAAGGCAGTGAAACTATTGGTTCTCTGGATTTATATTGCCACACAAATATAGTTTAAGCACAATGACCCATGAGTTATATTTTATTTAGAATCAATTTATGTATTATTCTTAGATTTTTACTACTAGTTGATCATATACCAAATTGATTATACTTTTTCGTATTATGTTTGTTTTAGGTCGTCGAATATGTCTTGGAGAAAATTTAGCGAGGATGGAATTGTTCATATTCTTCACCCATATTCTGCATAAATTCACCATCCGTAAGGCATCTCCAGAGCTCGTCTATTCACTGAAGGGTATATCAGGAATTACATACGCTCCTGCACCTTTTGAAATCGTAGCAGAAATCCGAGAGTAGTTGACATTTTGACAGTGGCGTTGTACCAAACTTGTTATGGGTGCGGGGGCTGGGGACAGCGGGCAAACTGCTCCGCGGGATGACCTAGATTAAGAAGGCTGGAAAGAATAAGAAAGGGGAGAAGTGGGAGGGATAATAGGGGGAAAGAGAGCCGAAACGGGAGAGAAATGGAAAGGAGGGAAACAGAAGCTACAAAGAGAACGGGAAAGTGAAGGGGAGTGTATCCTGACGTCTGCTTGCCCTCCCAACCCACCCCTACCTCGACTCACAAAGCTCTACGCGATTGATATATAAACAAGTTAGCAACATTACAGCTAAAATAAACCAAAAGAGAATAAATGTCTCTTATTTTTAAATCTTATTTCCAACAGTTACGTGATGGTGGTGGTGCGCCCACTTAGCAATGGCTTACTATAGATGGGGTGACAGGTGACGTCACACCGGGCATTTGGCCAGCAGTTACCATTGTTCTTTGCCCGGCGGTTTGCGTGCGCATCCTGTTTTGTTTAGGACCCGTGCTTTTAAAACTCGCGCCAAAGCATTATGAAGGGCAATAAGGCATAGCGGACAGTGTTGTGGTCATGTGCTGTTCACTCAAGCATGTATCGACAGTCCAGTCCCTTCGACCGTTGCGTTTGTTGATAAACATTGCTGTCACCCCATCTATAGTATAGTAGTTTAAATTCAAATCAATCGGTCATCAATCAGTTCAGCATGTTCGGTACGCTACGAAATGATATCATTTGAACCGTTTGATATGCTATACCAGTCAATAGTTAGGTCACCCAAGCGCTATATGAAAGCTATGAAGATTGTAAACGGGGGTCAGTCGTCACAAACATGCACAAACACAATAGCCAAACGACCTTGCTTTTGTCAACACTCCCTAAACAGAGGACTGCAGTGCAAATCTCTACGATTTTCGCTATGTAATCTCTATGGCGGATTTCATTCCGTTGTATGAAGCTATGATGTTTGCGTGGTCTTCGCTATCTCCAAGCAGATAGAGCAATACGTACATGGACTTTTTTTGTAGACGAGGGTTCATTTCATGATTTGGTGAGGTTTAGAATAAGTTAGGATTCCTGTAATTTCGAAGACCACAGATTTTCAAAACGTGAATTTTCCAACATTTTACGACATAAATTTGGTCACAAAACGTGTTTAATACTATACATTTTACCGTTCTGCAGATGTTAATGACCCTCCTCTAAAATTCTACATGATTTTAAACACGTTTCTCAGTTTTTGAGATGCCCAAATAGACCATTTTCCGAAGCTATTTCTAGTAAATATTGCAGTCACTGAGACTCCATTGTTTTCTTGCGTATGACAAAATCTGACACGCAGCGTGACCTCCCTGCTGGCTGATACAGCCAAATGAGTAAATATAATGTAATGTGTTTTAAGCTCTTAAGGTTTGCATTTTCAACGGACGTATCGTCAGTTCAGCCTCCATGTTCAGTTTGCTACGGAGTGATTTCATTTGAACCGTAACTGACGGCGCTATATAGCCAAATGAGCCAACAAAATGTAATGTGTTTTTAATTCTTAATATTTGCATTTTTTTCTAAGGATATGAATATTTCTGTGACATACAAGTGATTTGTTTGGACATATGTCATTTCAAAGCAGACATCCCTGTAGTCTATACCCCTTAATAAAGATTGCAATGTAATGGACATGTTTGGAAAGATTTGACCAAAGACCCCAAAATTAGAATCAACTGGTGGTTCAAGTTGCTGCGAACCTCTGGAAAAAAATATTTTGACTAATTATTATTAAAAGCATTGATTTGATGAAGCATATATTTTAAAGGTTTACTTGGAAAAATTAGAAAACAAATGAATTACAAATTGGAGTAGGCTACCCTAAACACTCCTGCTACTAGAAAAATATGTAGGGCTATGTCACCTCGGTGTTATGATATTAAATATGATTAACATAATGACCATATTACATAAAACTCGTAAATCTTGTGGAGTTGGTTGTTATAAATAACTATAAATGAGTGAAAAGATACTTTGAAAGAGTTGGTGTGTTAAATATCAATTTTGTAAAAGCTTTTCTTCAAATTACTCTCTTTGGTTGTAATTTAGTTTTTTGCAGCCATTTTTGATATTTTGAATACTCAAACTAGATATAGGCCTATAGTGAACTAGCAGGTACCCGCGCTACGCACGGGCCCTCATTAGCTGAATTATTATGATCTAAATTAGATGCCTGCTATCTATATAGCATGATTTGTAGCAAAATGGACATCAGATTATAGGATTAGACATGAATTCAAAATTGTAGACCCCTGATTTGTAGCAAAATGGACATCAGATTATAGGATTAGACATGAATTCAAAATTGTAGACCCCTGAATGATTTTGTTAACAGAAATCTGCGTTTTGTGCTATCTTTGAATCTCTAACCCTATTTCGATACCCCAATTTAATTCTGGGGGAAAGGTTTTTAGTTACCTAAGACACCCCAACAATGTTGTACCTACCCCGGATACCCCACGTGCCTGTATTATCAAAGGAAGCGCGGATGTACCCGCTAGAAGATAGCGGGCGGTTTGTCACCAAAGGGTAGGCCTATTATAGGCTCCCTAAAGACCCGGCTTCTCGAACACTGTGGTGACACCAAACATCGCAGAGACAAACATCCTCTAAACTGCCAGTCCACCAATGTCATATACCTGATTTCATGTGGGAAGTGTGGTATGCAATATGTAGGGGAAACCAAACGCTCCCTAAAGACCCGGCTTCTCGAACACTGTGGTGACACCAAACATCGCAGAGACAAACATCCTCTAAACTGCCAGTCCACCAATGTCATATACCTGATTTCATGTGGGAAGTGTGGTATGCAATATGTAGGGGAAACCAAACGCTCCCTAAAGACCCGGCTTCTCGAACACTGTGGTGACACCAAACATCGCAGAGACAAACCAGTGGCTCGACACTTTAATTCAGCCCATCACAGTGTTGACGACATTTTCATCATGGCTATTGATCGACCAGGCAGTTCAGACCGTTTCCTAAGACTTGCTCTTGAAGCTAAATGGATCAAAAACCTCTGTACCTCTTCCCCCCATGGTATCAACATCAAAGCTTCACATTGATCTCCCCACTCAGCCTCTTGGTTCTCCTTTTCTTCATCCTTTCGGTGGTCATGGTTCCATTTATTAGGGATAATGCCTGGTTGGAATAGGTGCTTCCGGCGTGTTAACTGTAACTTATGAACCCACCGAGTATTGTACTCTTAAACTGTGGGGGAACGGCACACCCAACCAGGCGCTGTTTCTTGTAGGATTTAGTGAAGTTTTGTTTTGGTATATATTTTATTATTTTTTGTTTTTAACATGACCACCAGGGATTTTACCTGATTGGCTGTCCATCCTTTCTTCAGTATCATCATATGTGTATGCTGGCCCTCCATACAATACTTGTCATAAATCCTCTCTGCATGGTTGACTTCACCAAGTCATGCTAGTTTAATCCACCCTCTCCATTTTATACACACCATTATCCTGATCTCCTCCTATTGTATTATATCAATAATCCAATTTTTAAACCCACTCCCATTACTTCTGTAATACAGTGCATCATTTTTTAGTCTATGCTGGTCAGAGACAGTTGTGTTTTTACCTTGTCCTATACCTAGTTAAAGGAATTGTTTTATCATTCCGAAACGTCGGTCCCCATGTTATTGTGCTGTTTCTTTTGCCTTTTAATTGTCTCACCCTTGGATGTTGTCATTGCACACCTTTTTAGTCATTTCAATATTGGGAAATAGCAAGAGTTTATGTCCTTGACGTGCCTTTAAATCTGATAATGATCCACGGATACACCATTTCCCCTTAATAATCTAGGGACCCATGTGACCTTAATAATCTAGAAACTCATCTACCCTACCCTTGGTGCCCTTGCTTATTCAAGTACCACCCATTTACATTAATAATCCAGATATCCCACATGTCATTATAACCAATGACCTACTCACCCAGATGTGTTTTTAATAAGGCCTAACCAGATACTCTTAATATTATTGTAGGTATCCCATATGAGATATGAAATAATCAACCAGGTGCCTTTGATGGTAGGCCCTACCACAAACACCCTTAAAATTCAGTTATCACAAGTGCGTTTAATATTTAATTAGAAGATTCATAAGATAATTCCAAAATTGAACTTACTGTTCCAGACAGTTTCGACGTCCGATCGGATGTCTTTCTCAATGGTGTATGACCGTTGATCCAGTGTTACCATAAGTAGTTGACTTTCTGATGACGTCACGAGTTGTGTTAGGTGACGTATTCTGGATCAATTGATCATACAGGTGACTAAGTTGGTAGGCCCCCTCGTCGCTGTTCATGAGGTGCTGTTTCATGTCAAGATGGGATTTGCGACGGATCCATCTGGTATTTCTAGTGTTGTCTCTCGCGAGAATGTTTGTATCGTCCCATTTTATTAGATGGTTTTCCGTAGCAGCGTGATCTGCGATCGAAGACTTCATCTCCGTATTTTGTGAGTCTTTCCTTGCCGTGCGTGTACATTTGCGGCCTGTCATTTTGTCCGTTTCTGTTTTTCTGAGTAAATGAGATTCATGAGTTGTAACTTGAGTTCCTGCGATGTCAATTGCTGTAAAACTTATGTTCATGAGTTATAAATAGACTCCGGTGGAATATAATTATACAAAACGCGGCGCTACAGGCTGTATGTGAATCTCGGCACCTGATAGGCGGTACGCATACTTCCTTGCCGACTAAAAACGCGCCAAAATGGGCAAAAATCTGCGGGTTCTGTATTTGAAGCAACCCTGTCATGTCTGCAGTTGTAATGTATTAAGAAACCACATTATGTTTAACATGTTTAATTACAAAATTCAATGAACCGATTAAAGACTGAATATCCTTTAAAGACATTGTCTGAACTGATCAAGCCTTTTCCAAACATACCAAAAGCGCATTAACTTTGTCTAGTGGTACTCTGACTGTTTGAGATACTGAATCAATTTCAAGTCCCAGAAAAGTCAATGAATGACTGGGACCGACTGTCTTCTCCTGTGCTAATGGGACCCCTAACTTAACACACATTGATTGTAACTGAATCAATAATTGACGGCATTGATGAGAATTGGGTGCTGATAGCAGGAAGTCATCGAGATAATGTACTACTTCTTGAGAACCAGACATTTTCTTCCCACACCCTGTTTTTTCACCATGGCGAGTGCGCAATCAAATGATGAGTACTTAACGGTGGAAACCTCGTTTGGAATGCCATCATTGATGGATGAGCCAGCTGGGAAGGAGAGATTGGTTATCAGCCGGTACTCGCCACGCTGCTTCTTCTCAATAATACCAATGGGGGAACAATGCAACCTGGGAAGAGGACGAACTTGGAATGGTCCTATGATCCGACCCAGTGAAATTTCTTTATTCAATTTATCCCACGTAGCCGTTGGATTCTGTGCAGCGGATATAGTAGACAGTGAGATTCACATACTTCCCGAATACCAACAAAACCCAGTCTAAAACCCTCTGAAAACCCAGCATTTAAAATATCACGCTGTATGATATTGGGATAGTCGCGAAACCACTGAACAAGAATGGGAACCCTGATGGGTGATGGCGCCAGAGAAGTCAGGACAAAATTAAAACCAGTAGATCCGATTTAGGTTGGACAATTTCAAACCTGTTGCATTTTATAATTAATCCACACAAGAAAAGGAACATCACACATGTGTTGTCATACAATCAAACAAGATGCACTTATGACCTCATGAATAAATTAGCAACCATCAAGTAGCCCAGATAGCACAGGCCATGCAAATGCTGCCCTCACTTGACTAGATATAAATTCACAATTCATAACTAGAGTAAAATAACCTAATGAGGAGAGAAAAAGGGGCCTAAACAAGAGCAATAGCGATGAATTTAATACCAGATTAAATCTGGAACTTTGTCCCATTTATGGCTATCAATTTGGCGGCCATTTTGTTTTTTAAAATACTGGATATGAGTTTCTAGTGATCTAACACATACATCCCATTGTTAAAACTATACTCTCATCATACATTTTGGTTGATGTATGTCATTTATGGAATTTTACCATTTTTAGCGTCCATTTTGGCGACCATCTTGGATTTAGGTATGTTAACGAAGCAAAGGTACTGAATATGACTGTCTAGTGGTCTAATACATACATCCATTTTTACCATTTTTAGCGTCCATTCTGGCGACCATCTTGGATTTAGGTATGTTAACGAAGCAAAGGTACTGAATATGACTGTCTAGTGGTCTAATACATACATCCCACTATTAAAACTATACTTTCACCATACATTTTGATTGATACATTTTGGATGCCATCTTGAATAACCCCTTAGCATACATTACCAACATTATTTTTAGTAATATCCTGAATATGTTTTAGGACCATGAAAGGAAGTCACAAAAGTTGGTTTTAGGGGAGTCCTGGGGGGGGGGGGGGTGCACGGTAAGTACATACCCGACTAAATTATTATGACATAGAAACAAACTAACAACACACATAAAACACACAAAAGATTGACAGTTTGTTATGTGATAACTTATAGATGCTTCATGCATTTGAACAGCTTAGGTACAGACACTTTTGGACCCGTTGAATTTACACTGGTATGTTTCAACAAACCAAATTATTTGTGTTTTTCAGTTCGTTGCACCCGAGTGTTGGGGAAACCAACATCAGTCAACCAGCAGGTCACGCTTTGTGCACGCCAAGGTCATTCTTTCTTTTCACGGGATGTAATTGCAATATGCAAGCTCCGATGATTTCCGAAATTTTCCGAAAAGAAGAGCTCACTTTAGATCGCTTTCTCATTAAACCAGAATATGTATGTAGACTGTTTTATTCACAGTTGTTTGATTTATAATTTCTGCTATCATTCATATCAGATAGTGTACAATTATGACTGTATAAAATGATGTAATTCTTGATTTAAAAACGAGGTAAAATGATCATATTTATGTGATATGTGATTACAAATCCTGGTCGTGACCGTTTGAAGCATTTGAATATCAATTTGATAACACTTATTTCAATTTGAAGCATTGATCTTTCATATAGTAAAAGATTAGAAGGGTTGAGAATGGTTATCTGCTTCAAATATTCACATGAAATATTTTTGGTGGAAAGATCGGAATTTTGCTGTGGTTCCACATGCTCTCTGTATAGACATAGCATATGTTAGGGATATCCATTTGAAATACATAATGTTTCCCGCGACACTGCACGCACGGTTGGTTTACTTTATCTTGATGGGACATCGATCGGCAACGCGACTTTCTACACAGAGAATGACAGAATGTGCAAAATTTGCCAAACTAAAATCATCTGTTCATCTCTTATACTCCTGGTCTTGACCGTTTGAAGCAATAAACCTTCCGAATGTTGACATTTTACGGAGACGAAGACTATACTTTATTTGCTGCGAAATATTCAGGAGGGTAGTGACCATTTTTAACGAGATATGGCACATTTATTAATATTGCAGAAAAATTGCGATACTGTTTTCAGTATTTTAGGTCCTACACATCATTTTAAAGGATCACATCACCCGTATTAATTAAGATTGAAGCCTTGCCAACCATAATAAGGAGTTTATAGTGGAGATTTTACCTGAAATGACACAAAAAATAGCAAATTTAAAACTCTTCTCATTTTCATCCTTGCAAAAATGTCCGTTGGCCGAGCGAGGTCATTCGCGCTGGCTGAAAAAGAAAATAGCGACAATTTGCGTGACATGCTAGCTGACTGATATTAAACAGTGGCGTACCCAGGGGGGGGGGTCCAGGGGGCCCTGCCCCCCCCCCCCCCCCCCCCCCCCCCTGAAATATCCCCGTCGGTAAAAACGACCCTCCGTCGGTAGATTTGCGATTTTGACCATGCGATTTTTTGGGAGTCTGTAAAAAAATCTGTCGGTACATCATGCCTTTCGTCGGTACAAGTATGGTCGGGCCCCCCCCCCCCCAGTTTCCAAAAGCTGGGTACGCCACTGATATTAAATAAGGTGATTTTGATTATATCACAGGACTGACCTTGACTGTCAACTCATCCATAGCCATGACCTCTCTAACAAAAGGCCTTTGCTCTGACCGGACGTACGTATCACCAGTAATCATACAAGTTTCTGGCACCCATCGAAGAAAAATGGTTGTTTTATACATATTGTCGTGGCTAAATGTCCATACAATCCTGATTTCAGCTGTCATATTTCTTCTCATATCGTGGAGCTTTATTCAACGCGGGAGGACTCTGCCACCAGGGCCGTGGAGCCTTCCGCTGATTGGTTGTCTTCCAAGTCTAATGTATAATCTCTATCGATTCAGTGACGAACCGGAACACTTGCTGGCCAAAATGGCGATTCGGTACGGTGATGTATTCCGTGTGAATATTGGTAACAAAATTATCGTGGTAGTGAATGGATACAAATCGATATCTGAGGCGTTCCAGAATCCGTTACTGAGTGACCGACCGACAAGTCAGTTATTTAAAGAAACAGGCTTCGACAAAGGTAGGCCTGAGACGAATATACCTGAAGGAATACTATTCATTCCTGTTATGTGCAGCCAGTTTAATTCTTCTTGGTGCAGGTCATGTTTTAACCTGGGCTACATTTGTGTTACATGGTCTATTCATGAAATAGACCCCTTTTTGCCCTTTCAGGATAATATCAAAATGTTAACATATAAAAGGATGAAACCACATACACCTAGCACATAAAGTCCCTGACCAGGTGCTTTGAGGTTGGCTAATTCAAAATATATAATCGGTACCAAAAATCTGAGATTTACCTTAAATGAGCAAATTTCTTCTCCGCAGTTTGATACCTCATTCAACCAAATCGAATGGATACTTTTAAAGTTATGGCGATTTCAATGACCGCGCATAACAACAGCAAAGTTGCACTAGGTATAGGAAATCAGAAGCGAAGCGAGCGTTACCCGCTAGTAAGTGTACAAATTATTCTCTACATATCAACATTCTCTTCAGCTAATTCAAGGCCGACACCATTAAAACAATAGGCCTGTTCATCTCACATTTCTTGCGTCAAAGGTGAATTGAGATTTTCCTGTTTGTTAAACGGAAATACGGTCTTTGCTAAAAGGTTTAGAGGGGCACACACAGTTTCGGGTTATTGAGGAGGAACGAGTCTATAGTGTTACACATGGTTTGTAACTGGAAACTGCACGTAAAACACTAAAATGTCACTGCATTTAACATTTAGTGAATTTGCAAAACACCCCCCTTTTAGTGGCATTTTAATTCACTCATTTGAGTTATCTTGCTAACCTATATGTATAAAATCCTCATTAGCGGCATTTTAATCTAGCGAATAGAGGTTCCTAGCGAAATTTTGTTGCTTTATAGATGGGGTGACAGGTGACGTCACACCGGGCATTTGGCCAGCAGTTACCATTGTTCTTTGCCCGGCGGTTTGCGTGCGCATCCTGTTTTGTTTAGGACCCGTGCTTTTAAAACCCGCGCCAAAGCATTATAAAGGCAATAAGCATTATAAAGGCCACTTAAACTCGTGTCAGCAATATTGGGGGTCTTAAATGTTGCTTGCGCTGTCTTATATGATCTGATTGTGATTGAGAATTCTCCAAGAAATATTGGGGAAGTGAACTTGAGGATGTGATTGGTACGTCAGCAATATATTGAGGATCCGTTTCGACGCCACGCCTAACTCACTAACTTTAATCACACAAACTTATAATCGTTGGCAATCTTCCTCTCCTCCCCCACCGGGCACGCTGATCAGACAGGCACACAATCATAATGTTTTCATTGTCGAGACCCATATTGTTTCATAATGTTGAAACCTGTAGAAAAAATAAGCGCGAAGCGCGCAAAGATTTTCAATTTTTAACTAAAATGGTCCTGAAAAAGTTGCTGCGCGCGAATTAGTTTGCATGTTTCATTGAAACATTGAATCTACAATGCGTGAAGCGCGCAACATTTTCCAGAAAACGTTCCTGAAGCCATCTTGTTAGGCTTGAATAATTAAACATTGAAACTAATACGCGCGAATAGCGCAAAAATTACCAGTTTTTAAAAATAAAATGGTCCACAAAACGTTCCTGAAGCCATCTTGATATGCTTGAATAATTAAACATTGAAACTAAGACGCGCAAAGCGCGCAAAAATGTCCATTTGTTAACTAAAATGGTCCAGAAATCGTTTGAGAAGCCATCTTGTTATGGATGGATAATGAAACATCGAAACTAATACGCGTGAAGCGCGCAAACATTTCCAGGTTTTTTTTAAACTAAAATGGTCCAGAAAACGTTCATGAAGCCATCTTGCTATGCTTGAATAATTAAACATTGAAACTAATACGCACGTAGCGCGCAAAAATGTCCAGGTTTTCAACTTAAATGGATCAGAAAACGTTCCTGAAGCCATCTTGCTATGCTTGAATAATTAAACATTGAAACTAATTAACGCGAAACGCGCAAACAATTCAAGTTTTTTAACTAAAATGTTCCAGAAAACGTTCCTGAAGCCATCTTGTTATGCTTGAATAATTAAACATTGATACTATTTTTTTGGCGAGAAGCGCGCAAAAAAGTCCAGTTTTTTAACTAAAATGGTCCAGAATACGTTCTTGAAGCCATCTTGTTATTCTTGAATAATTTAAACAATTGAAACTAATTTTGCAGTACAAGTGCGATTTCTACTCGTTCAGTTTAAATCGTTATGTAGTGCAATACCCTTTCGATAATACAATATAGATCAGTACGCCTACCCTTCCCTCCCCTCTAGGCTCCAGCTCTTGAACTTATTATTGGACACACACTGTACATTTTTTCAAAAATAGGTTTTAGTTTTAGTTTTAGTTTTAGTTTTATTTGGCATATCAAGACACAGAGATACAATACATCAGATCAAATATACAAATCTTAAAAACTTGCAAAATTAACACAACATATTAATACAAGAAAACATATAATGCCAAGGATAGCCCAAGAAAGCTCTAAAAAGGGCTTATTTCCATTGGGGTCCTTATTAAAAACAGCACATTATAAAAACATCATATATATTTGCACACAAAATAATATTGCACTTTTTATGAAACAACTGCATATAAAAATGGATGAAAAATCAAGATAGAAAGTGACTCTTTACTGCCTTTTTGAACTGCCCGTGGGTTTTGGATGTTTTAACCTGAGTTGGTAGCAAGTTCCATTCCCGAATACCAGTAACGAAAATGTATTGCACTGCTGACCTTTAGCTTTGGGAACCAGAAAATTTGTTGCACTGCCCCTGGTATTGTATCTGTGAGTGTTGGACAATTTGGTAAATTGAGAATTCAAGTACTCAGGTGCTATTTCATTATATATTTT
Organism: Ophiura sarsii; assembly: GCA_035610835.1. Lineage (NCBI taxonomy): Eukaryota > Metazoa > Echinodermata > Ophiuroidea > Amphilepidida > Ophiuridae > Ophiura > Ophiura sarsii. The sequence continues at coordinate 26,914,555 of CM069448.1, forward strand.
AAAAACATGATTGAGTTTAAGTTGTTTAACTCTATCTTCAGCATTCCCAGCTTCTTAAATTCTACATCACCAATGTGGGACCTGGGCTCCAGCTTCAAAATAAAGCGAATCAACTTATTTTGCACAACTTGCAGCTTATTTTTCAACTTAGTAGAAAGTGAAGAAAACCATGAAGAGCAACAATAATCAAAATGGCATTGTATAAGGGCGGTGCAAAGGGTCTTACGAGATCTTTCGTTCAAAAAATGACCTTGTCTGTATAAGAAACTTAATCTACCACAAGATTTTTTGACAACTGATTTTGCAACAGTTTCACCACTGAGATTTTCATCGAGAGTAATCCCAAGGTATTTGACAGAGTTGGTAGGATTTATAATTTTTCCGTCACAAGAAACTTCAAACTTGTCCACCCTGCTCAGTCTAGGTTTAGATCCAAAAAGAATAGACTCTGTTTTGCCAAGGTGCAATGACAATTTGTTGTCGATCAGCCATTGTCTACACGACTCAAGTTCTCTACTTAAAGTGTCAGAAATTACTTTTGGGTCTTTATCTGATGTGAAAAGGGCACTATCGTCAGCATATAACAAAAGATTACAGTTAACGCTTGATGACATATCGTTAACATAACACAAGAAGAGCAGGGGCCCTAAAATACTACCCTGTGGAACGCCACATGATATATTCATGGGTTTGGATTCAACCTGATTTACATTAACAATCTGTTTTCTGTCAGATAAGTATGATTTGAACCATTTAACAGAGTCAATGTGAATACCCATAGCTTGCAATTTGTTACAAAGTATGTCATGGTCTACAGTAACTGTATCGAATGCCTTCTGTAAATCTAAGAGCACCATACCTGTGTATTTACCAGCAGCCATCTGGGATCTAATATAATCGGTGAGGTAAATAAGGCATGTATCAGTAGAGTATGAGCCTCTGAAACCAGATTGCAGGCTATAAATCATATTATTATCAGAGAGGTACATTTCAAGTTGGTTATACACTGCTTTTTCAAGAATTTTTGAGACAATGGACAATATGCTAACCGGTCTATAATTGCCAACATCGGATCTACTGTTCTTCTTGAATAAAGGCCTTACTCTAGCAAATTTCATATCAGTGGGAACGGTGTTGCTGGTGATAGACAAGTTAACGATAAAAGCCATGTGATCTTCAATTACCGCTGCACCGTCTTTTAAGAATTTCGCTGGTATACGATCTAGACCGGTACTTTTATTGGGCTTCAACTTGAGTAGCTCTTTGTACACAAAGTCAATGGGTACAGGCGATAGCTTAAAACCCTTTGGGGAGACATTCTTACTTTTGTAGTAGTTTTTAAATGCATCAGACCCAGTGTCAAAACTATTACTGGCAGGTGGCAATTTGTTAACCAATGTTGAAGCAACAGAAGTATAAAATTGATTGATATAATTTGCAACTTTGTTGGAATCAAAGCAAGTTTCACCATCAATGTCAAGAACCACTTTGGTCTCACCTTTTGTTTTGTTACTATACCCAAGAGTTTTCAACTGTTGCCAAAGTTTTTTTGAGTCATTTTTGTGTTCTTCAATTTTACTACTAAAGTGCTCAGCTTTTGCAGATCTTACATCCCTCTGAATGTTATTTCTCATTTGACAATATTCCTTGTACAGATCAGTTTTTGTTCGGTCTTTTTTGAATTTGTACAATAAGTGGTCTCTGTACCTGATATTTTCAAGGATCTCATTGTTTATCCATGGTTCAGACCTGTTTTTCAGTCTAATCTGCTTAATAGGTGCTACAATGTCAAGGACCTGCAGGAAGATTGACCTAAAATGACTCCAAGCTTGGTTTATATTACTACAATACACACCAGACCAATCAGCAGATGACAATGCTGCCAACAGAGTCTCAACACTGTAATTCTTTAGTGACCTGATTTTGATGACATTATGACTACGACCAATTTGGCTTTTCAATACCTTACGTGTACAGTAAATGAGAAGATGATCACTCAAACCAATACACACTGTTAATTCCTGACTGATAGATCTTATTTTCATTATTGCAAATAATGTGATCAATCAGGGTACTACTGGTATCAGTTACACGAGTAGAGGTCTTGATTAATTGTTTCAAGTTGAATAAGTCAAGAATGTTTTTATAGTTCTTAAATAAACTACAGTTCTGTTCAAAGAAATTAACATTGATATCACCTAGTATCATGATTTCACAATCAGATCTTATACCGTATTTGAGATACAACTTTCAAAGTGACTCCAGAACTCAATGTCCTCATCAGGTGGGCTATAGCATACACCAATGGTAATAGGTTTAGACTTTGGTAATAATAAATCAAACCAGATTGTCTCTATACGATTGTCATGTAAATCTTGTCTAGGGTTAAAAGCAAAATCGTTCCTTATGTACACGCAGACTCCTCCACCCTCACGATCCCTATCGTTGCGGAGCACAGAGTAACCACCAATTGCAATTTCAGCGTCCGTGATGGAATCATCGAGCCATGTCTCGGAGATGCCAATTACTGCTGCTCTGGTTTTTTGAGCGATGATATTTATCTCTGGTATTTTTTTCAACAGAGATCTTACATTGAGATGGATCATATGGATGCCCTTGCGATGAAACTGATCAAACTGTTTCTGTTGGGCCCGGTCTGGTGGGCCCGGTCATCCGAGTACTTTGTTCCTTTTGCCGTTGACAACAAACCAGACGTTTTAACTACCTATCAGTTTTACGCTCTACTCGCCCAAACCCAAGGGATCGCATCACGCTGTGTACGCTGTGTAAGAGGCTGTTATTTACATTTTTGGTTTGTGGTCAACGGCTTGTGACGTCATTCCGTGGTGACCTATAACACAGTAATCTATTATATCGGTTGAGAAATAAACAGCAATCTATTATATCGGTTGAGAAATAAACAGCAATATATTATATCGGTTGAGAAATAAACAGCAATCTATTATATCGGTTGAGAAATAAACAGCAATCTATTATCGGTTGAGAAATAACACATCAATCTATTATCGGTTGCGAAATAAACAGCAATCTATTATCGGTTGAAAAATAACACATCAATCTATTATCGGTTGAGAAATAAACATCAATCTATTATCGGTTGGGAAATAACACATCAATCTATTATCGGTTGAGAAATAAACAGCAATCTATTATCGGTTGAGAAATAACACATCAATCTATCATATCGGTTGAGAAATAAACAGCAATCTATTATCGGTTGAGAAATAACACAGCAATATATTATCGATTGAGAAATAAACACTACTATCCAGGGTGAGTCAAAAAACTGCAATAGTGGAAAGAAGCCATATTTTTTTCAAAACCAAGGTGAAGTTTGAAATTTCTTAACGTTGCAAGAATGATATATTTGTTCTTGACTCCATGTGAAAAAAATGAAGTCAATTGCATTTTTCGTTTGTCTTTGGTGATCATCTTTGCTGCCCAACCCAATTTACTTGTTTGTCCACGAGCATAGGGATTTTCAATTGAAATTGCACACATTTCATGTTCACATTTGAATATCCCGCCAACAAAAATTTGGAATAATTTCGTTTTTATTCAAATTTAGAACATTATAAGCAATCCATAGCATGGGTTATGTAAATTAATTATTTTATCTCCCATGTAAACAATAAAGGATACATTAAATTCCAATTATATCACAAATTTACTTGAATTTTTAAATTTTAATGAGAGACGCATTTTGCAATCTTATGCATGTTTTAGATGTTTCGTGGACAAGCGTGTGAAATGGGTGCATGGGTAAAAAGGTTCACCAAAGGCAAACGAAAAATGCGATTGACTTCATATTTTCACATAAAATTAGTAACATATAGGCCTACATGTATGTATTCTTATAACGTTTAAAAAAATTCAAACATCAACTAGGTTTTGAAAACAAGATGGCTTCTTTCCACTATTGCAGTTTTTTGACTCACCCTGTCTATTATCGCTAGAGAAATAAACACTGAAATCTATTATCGGTTGAGAAATAAACACCAATCTATTATATCGGTTGAGAAATAAACAGCAATCTATTATCGGTTGAGAAATAACACATCAATCTATTATCGGTTGAGAAATAAACATCAATCTATTATCGGTTGAGAAATAACACATCAATCTATTATCGGTTGAGAAACAGCAATCTATAGTTTAATATATAATAGCAAGTTGAAGTTGATGTATGGCATGTGGCGTTACGTGTTTGGTATATAAGTAAATGACTTTTCTGCCTGGTTTGTTTTAATTCAGGGGTCTTTACGACATCAGGAAACGCATGGAAGAGCCAACGCAAGATTACACTTGATATATTCCGCAACTTCGGCGTTGGAAAACGGAGCTTTGAAGGGTCTATTTCAGCCGAAGCTCTGGTATTGGTCCAGTTGATGTCCGATAATAAAAATCATCCCTTCGACCCCCAGATTCCGATTGGGAACTGCGTGTCTAATATCATTTGTTCCGTCGTTTTTGGCAAACAATACGACCACACTGACCCCGAGTTCATACATTTTATGGATATATTCGGTTCAGTTGTTCACAAAGTTGGTTCTGGGGTGGCATTGCCATTTCTCCCGATCCTACGATATTTGTTTTCGTCTCGATATAATGACATCAAATCAATTACCCTGGAAATCAAATCACTATTTGAAGTTTCAATCAAAGATCACATAAACACCTTTGATAAGAGATATCTGAACGATTACATAGACGTTTTTCTGAATGAAATTGAACGAAACAAAGACCTGGAATCTTCAGAATACATAAACCACCAGGCGCTTTCTGCGGCAGCACTAGAACTGTTCGGTGCCGGGACCCAGACCATTGCGTCATCAATTGAATGGGGTCTTCTCTATATGATAACATATCCAGAAATTCAGACCAAACTTCATACCGAGCTTGATACAATCATCGGACGCCATCAGACGCCTCAGTGGAACGATAGATCCAAGTTGCCGTACACCGAAGCTGTTATACAAGAACTTCAACGTATCCGAACTGTTGTGCCGCTTGGTGTTCCTCACATGGCAGCCGAAGACACTAAACTAGCGGGATATGACATACCTAAAGATTCCATTATTGTGTCCAATCTTTGGGCGGTGCACAATGACCCAGATTTATGGCCAGATCCAGACCAATTTCAGCCGGAAAGATTCTTGGACGAAAATGGAAAGTTTTGTCCTCGGGAAGAGTTGATTCCATTTAGTACAGGTTTGTATTCAATTCAACAATAATGGTTGTATTATATACATGTTAGGATATACAAAACCACCAATGACAGCAACATTTGCCTGTATGGGACCCAGATAGTCGCCCCAAAGGGCCCCACATCTCCAACTGATTTATTCAACCGAAGAGGTAAATGGGTGAATCTTTTAGCATTGGAACTATTACATGTTAAGATATACAAAACCACCAATGACAGCAATATTTGCCTGTATGGGACCCCAGATAGTAGCTCCAAAGGACCCCACATCTCCCAACTGGTTTATTCAACCGAAGAGGTATACGAGGGGGATTAGTAAGTTCGGTCACCAAAGGGTGCCCCAACTGCACAATACAATACTGCCTTGATTGTGTTATGTCATCCTTTACAACACATTCTTATCTCCCTTATAACTCATATTAGGTTACAAGGCCCGCTTAGCAGCGGTATAAATTGATGCCCTAAAAACCGTCAACAAATTTAAATATTCGCCTTCCATCCACGTTGGTTGCTATATACAAGGGCGGATATCCCGGGGGGGATGGGGGGGATTTATCCCCCCCCACTTTTTGACCTGGGGGGGATGGTCAATGTAATCATCCCCCCCCTGATTTTTCACATCTACCAACAAAAAAAGGGAAAAGGGGGGGGGGAAGGAAAAAAGAAAGAAAAAAAGGGGAAAAAGGAGAAAAAAAAGGAAAAAGAGAGGGAGGGAGGGACATAAGAACGTTTGGAGTTTATTGTGCGTTGGTTAGGATACATACGCGTATGTACGTTAAGAATCCATCTTTTGGAGGTAACTAATTAACTTCTTTCTGGTATAGGCCTATCTGCCTATTTAAAAAGCCAATATTGATCAGAAATAAAGTGATTGCTTTTCAATAAAATATTGGTCAAAAGTATACCAGATCGCACGAAATGAGTTTGAAAATTGAAAAAAATTCTACTTCTCAGGGGGGCATATCCCCCCACCCTCAGACGCCCCCCTGTTGGAGCTTTTAAACCAAACTAAACATACTAAAATCAAGAAAAAATCAGTATAAAAAATGCTCAACTTCTTTTGTTCATTGATAAAAAACAAAATATTTATTGAAAATGAAGCGATGGCTTTTCAATACAATATTGGTCAAAAGTATACACCAGATCGCACCAAATGAGTTTGAAAATTGAATTTTTTTCTACTTCTGAGGGGGGCACATCCCCCCTCAGACTCCCCCCTGTTGGAGCTTTTAAACCATCTATACTAAAATCAAGAATATATCAGTATAAAAAATGCTCAAATTCTTTTGTTCATTGATAAAAAACAAAATATTTATTAAAAAATGAAGCGATGGCTTTTCAATACAATATTCGTCAAAAGTATACACCAGATCGCACCAAATGAGTTTGAAAATTGAAATTTTTTCTACTTCTGAGGGGGGCACATCCCCCCTCAGACTCCCCCCTGTGCGGTGCTGCGCACCGCCTGGATGGTACCAGCTAAATTTAATTTTTTAGGGGCAAAACTTATCATCCCCCCCCACACCTAACAAGAAATATCCGCCCCTGGCTATATATGACATAATTCTCGTGTGCAACCAACCGGCTGTATTGAGTAGTTTAAAGGCATGAGCGTAGATGTAATTTGCAACATAATGGAAACTTACCCATGCAGTTAGCCCCAAATTTAAATATATGCACCGGGTAATCCTCTCGTAGTATTGATAACAATAGGTTTACCAGAGCGAATTCCAGAGCGAATAGCGCTTCTAAGCGGGCAATTTATGTCATGTGGGGATAACCTATATCGAATTTGCCAGGCCCATTTCTGCAACTACTTATCTGCCTATGAAAGAGAGCCTACAAAGACGGGCTTAAAATCATGCTGTATCACGACAATGCGAGTCCTCACAAAAATCACATCACCCAGATTTCCTTGATGAAAATATGTATCCATTTGATGGAAGATCGACCTAACTCACCCGACTTGGCTCCCTGCGACTTCTGGCTGTTTCCCAAAATCATATAAAGGTTTCCTGGGAGATTTTCAAAGAAGGACCCATTGAGTGAGGTGTTAATCACCGATCCTTTGCCACTCCTTTTAACAATATAGAAAAAAGGATCGCGCTTTCCCCGCTCTTTCCTCGAGCTTTCCTCTACTTGTGTTTGGGCAAGAGCCCTAAAGGCTGGCTCACATAGTAGCGGTAGATAACCAACGGATGGCGACGGACGTGAAAATCATAAAATGTTGGCGGCAACACGACGGCAAAAGGGGAAAAGCTAGATTCGCTGACGGGTGGGAACGACCTTAATAATAATAATAATACCGTGTTTATATAGCGCCTTACAAATAACACAAAGCGCTTTACATGAAAAATATCACAAAATACCAAAAATACATGATAAGAATGCAGACTAAAACCATTAAAATATTTTTAAAAAGCACATGACAATGAGCGAGAAAAGCAGTCTTCAGCGACAACACGACGGCAACGAATGGCTACGGCAGGGAACGGAGTCTAGCGACCAAAATCGGACGTTGTCTGAGCGGCGAGTGACGATGTCTCGACGGAGCCCGGCAACAAGGAACGAGGTCAGACGGCTGGCAGCGGATTGGCTGGCGGCAAGGAACGGCTAGTGACGATGGTTGCGGCGACGATGACGATGTGTGTGGGCGGGTCGTATAAATAGTCGATTTGGCGTTCCCACTCTTCACAACGTTCTGGTCATCCACTCAGACATACGCTATGCTGGGCTGGAGAAGAATCTACTAACTATAAGTTTAAAATCGTGGACCATCGTTACAAAATCGTAACCCATTGCAGATGACCGTTGCAATGCCGCAGGTACTCGCAAACGACCCGCCATCAACAGTCATCACCCGTCACCCTCCGGCCAAAATTCGCAATCCATCGTCGCACCAAGGTCGTTACAATTTCGTTACTTGCCGCAATGTGTCGTCAGGGTTCGAGATGTGACGTCACTTGCCATTGATTAGCCGTCAATGGTCGTTGACAACGACTACCAACGAAATTGTGACGACCTCAAAACGACTAGATACGGTCTCGCACGGCATGGAAACGTAAAGGAAATGAGCGTTGCGGTCTCCAACGAAATCTGAACGGAATCACAACGATTTTCTTGCCGCCACAACATTTTCAACATGCTGAAAATTTGCCGACGGACGCGACTGATAATTTCGGCCGTCTGCGGTGGCTAGCGGATTCATCAGCGACAACTGACGGCAACACACGATGATTGGCGGGAAATTCAAAATTGCAATCCGCAGCTTACCGTAGCTTGCCGTTGACCCCTCTCCGTCATAGTGTAAGCCAGCCTTAACATGTAATAGTTCTATTGTAAAAGGATTCATCCATGTCGGCGGAATAACACTATATTTAGGGGCCTTTTGGGACTAATGTCTAGGGCCCCGTACAGGCAAAAGTTGCTGTCATTGGTACTGTCATTACAAACCGTGAATCGTGAACCCCCCCCCCCCCCCCCCCCCACACCATCCCCACCCCCACCCGGCACCGGCAGCAATACAGATTATTTACTTTTGGCCAATTATTAACATCATCAGACAATCAAACCTTTTTTACCCTCTCAGCTGAATAAACTCTCCGGGCTCCTGGACTAAGTAATAGACTAGAATACTAGAGAATCACCATTGTACCCATGTTGATCAGTGTCCCTGGCCTAAAGTAGCCTAACTAAAGAATGAGTGACTCGGAAAAGAGTCGTTCTACAGGTCTTTTCCCCTTAGCCCTTATTCACTGAAGAGTACGTTTCTGAAAACTCTACCCCCCTCTCGCCATGCCACAACATTGTTTGACCCCCCCCCCCTGTATTACTGCCTGCACCTGAAACTGTCTTGCCCCCCCCCCCCCCCCCCCCCCCCTCCACCGTTCATTGTTATCAAGTTCAGAGAACATCTATATGTTATCTTTTATGGGATTTTTTTACTGAATTTGACCATGTAACATATTCTATTTTGATGGACGCATGGCATCTAGGAGGGCAGGTTGTAGAATCTAGAGTGAATCAGAACTCCCACTGCAGGTAGTGGGCCATGGTCTTTAATCCCCTGAATAATTTCACATATTTATGCACGGATCTCTCTCTGTTCATAAAACCAGTTAGGATGCTCCCTCCAATTATCCTGGCTTTGAATACTATATGCTTACAATTGTTGTTTGCTATTGATCTTAATTTGCCCTTCATTATTTTTTGCTGGAGGCTAGTACAAGAACGAATGCTAGACACTTCGCCTCCAATGAATTCCGCCTCCCGAAAATGTTGCCTCCTGCAAATATTGCCTCCCGTAAATTTTGCCTGCCGTGAATTACGCCTACGTACAACTTCGCCTCCCTATTTATTCCGCGTGCTTGGCTGAACATTGATAGCAGCGTCGGCGCGGTCGGGCCTCGTGTAAGCCTATTGATTATGTGGTACCGTTGCAAATACGACTGGTATGTAGACCGGAGTAGACCTACTTGAAATTATTTAGCGTGCATGACTGAACGGAAGTATAGCCATACAGCGCAGCGGTTTGCCCTGCTCGTCAGTGCCCCGATTGTGCCCGGCCGCGTGCCTTTGGACGGACCCGTGGCTCGTGATGATGGCGGCGTGTGTCCCAGTGAAAGGTGTTCTATAGTTGTATTCCTTATCAATCAGCATATAGGGATATGCATTTTGAGTTTGACAGTAAGCCTAAGCCCTGTGTCTATATAATGAACAATTATTATGTTTTGAGGTGTCCAAGTCTGGTATAATATAGGATCCAAAACATAATCATGATACTGAAAACGGATGTATTGGTCTCGCTATCGGACTGAGTTCCAAAATTAAAATTAAAAACTCATAGCTCGACCACTATCATGACTATGGTTTCAATCCAATGTTTTTACCAAGATCTCATCTTTATTGTTCGGCACAAAGCTCAATTATACAGATCTATCAATTCATGCAATTGTTGGTGATGTTAAATACAGCAAATCTATGAAGCAATGTTCTGCTTGAGCATGTTCAGGGATCATTTAGGCTATACCATAGGCTTATTTTAAGTTTGGCCGATGTAGTATAAGTGGGTTATATACCCTGAAAGTGAAAAAATCATTCACCGATTTTCCATGATCGAAACGGAACTGATAAAAGACTTTCGATGAAATTAACCGAGAAAATGTGTTCCCCATTATATAAAATGTCTGATAGGCCTATAGAACAAATCAATATAATTTCATAATAATAACATCACGCATGTTGCTCATCCTCTATGCGCGCGTGTCCCGGCCCCCCGTAAAATATTTGGTGCCATCAGCAAGCATTTGAAATTTGTTTTCTTTCGTCTCTATATAACCGAAAAATCACCAATCAGCTACGGTGTTATTCCAGGAATTTCAAATAACCGTATTGTGTGTCCCCTTACTTTATTTAATACAATTTAATATGATAATGCTCTTTCGTGTAATTCAAAGATGTCTTCACACTTTTCACGCGGCCGGCGTCTGCAGACGATCCAAAATGTTTGAAAAAATGTCAAAATTTACCATATTTGGAATCACCATGTAAAATGCATTCAAATAAGTACAAACATGCTTATTATTTGTTCTGTTATCCTTGAGATAGACATGAGAGTTTCTGAAAAAGGTTTCTGAAAAGTATGTTTTGTGTTAAACCAATAGCCGCGTGTAAAGTGTTCAAACTTAAAGAACTCCAGATTAGCCAATTAAAAGTAACAAACAATTCAAACAATTAATAATGTTGACATTGAACTTTTGTTTTATTAATCGTAGTCATCGGGCAATCATTCAAACAAATATACAATTATACACAAATTTGATGATAAACAAACAAACAAACACAATCAAGTTAATGAATCCATATAATTCAACAAATCAAAACAACAATCATTGCAAAAAGGGGATTGAAGAAGGTCGAATTTCACTATGATTTCATAATTTAATTAGCAAGCATTGAAACGTGTTTTCTGTCGTCTCACATAACCGAAAAACATAAATCAGCTAGTGTTATTCTAGGAATTTCAACCATAACCATGATAACCGGATTGTGCGTCCCTTAATTTATTTACAGTTGAAAATGACATAATGCTCTTCCGTGTATTTCAAAGATGTCTTAAACATTATCCACGCGTCTGCAGACAATCCAAAATTGCACAAAATGTTTCAAAAATATCAAAATTATTGAATGTCATTTACCATATTTGGAATATCATAATGTAAAATGCATTCAAATAAGTACAAACATGCCTATTATCTGTTCTGTTAGCCTTGAGATAGACATGAGAGTTAGAAAAAGGTTTCCGTGGTTAAACCAATAGCCGCGTGGAAAGTGTTCAAACTTAAAGTTAAAGAACTCCAGATTGGCCATTTAACAAGCAATTCAAACAATTAATGTTGACATTGAACTTTTGTTTTGTTAATCGTAGTCATCGGGCAATCATTCAAACACATATACAAGCTATACACAAATTTGATGATACACAACCAAACACATTCAAGTTTATAAATCCACATTAATTCAACAAATCAACAATCATTACAAAACGTCAGAGGGGATTGAAGAAGGTCGAATTTCACAATGTTTTCACAATTTAATTAGCAAGCATTGAAACGTGTTTTCTATCGTCTGTCGCATAACCGAAAACATAAATCAGCTAGTGTTATTCTAAGAATTTCAACCATAACCGGATTGTGCATCCCTTAACTTATTTTAAACAGTTGAAAATGACATAATGCTCTTTCGTGTATTTCAAGGATGTCTTAACATTATCCACGCGTCTGCAGACAATCCAAAATTGCACAAAATGTTTCAAAAATATCAACATTATTTGTTCATCAGACCTCTTTATTTGTTTGAGTTTGTTCAGTTAGTTATTTACTGGATGAGGAAGAACGTTTGATGCTCTGATCGAGTTGTTGAAGAAACGCCCAACGAAAGCTGGGGGGTTACGTGGAAAGTTATCATACAACTTGGACGTCGGTCGCGTTTGATCTCAATCACTTTTCAAAAATCCCGCCAACTGTTTGTAAACCGTGTAGATTAAAGTTAATCACCGACAGATTATAACTTTTCTATAGAATGAAAGACAGTGCTGTATATAACGATAAGAGATAATCGTTTACTATAATCTTGACTCGATACTTATTATCACCTTATTGTCTCTAATATTGAATTGGCATACCACACATTCACTAAAATAAACGATATTTATAATCTTTTTCCAACCGAATTTGACTGTAGGCTAAATGTATCAACATGTTAAAATGAACACACGCAAAAAGAAAAGAAAAACAAAAAGCAGTATATATTATCCAAATTAATATATAGTATACTAAATCAACTAAACTATTGTATATTACATTTAAGAAAATAGGCCTATACTTAGAATAACTTTAAATTATACTTTTTGAAATACTTTTTGAAAACAATTAATAACATTATAAGGCCGTCTTCATAATTATATTCAAGTTTATTTAAAGTGCATGAAATTGATAACACGATAAAACTGAGATTAAAATACCTAAAAATTCAAACCGGTTCATGGAAAGTAAGATTGAGATATTGGTTATTTTACAGAATGCGTGTATAGGTATTTAGAGCAGTATCTCCGAGTTTTAATTAAGCCGTTACAAAGTTTGAAAGAAGATTCAAATCTTAATATCTTCAATGTGAATGTGTTGCAAATGGCGATTTGGTTCGCTCCATGCCATTTCATGTCTATGATGAATATAAAACATAGTTGATATTTCAGAAAATACGAAAGTAGCACTGGACATGAAACAAATTTACCAAATCGGGGGCTGAAATTGAACCTGTGTCTCCCGCATGGAAGCCCACTTCCTATGAAACTATATAGCAGGAAAGGTGATAAATGTAATAGGAATGTATTTTGATTTTAATTTATTTTCGTGGCTATGTAGAATTTATGGTAATTCGTACATGTAGTACACAAAAGCGATATAGACCTATTATTTCTATATAAAACATATATTTGTATGGACAACTGCAAATGGCGGTCGATGGTCATGGCTTACCGACGAGAGTGTCATGCCTGAGTATTTAATGAAAATGAGCAGGAAGTATAAGTGTTCAAATGCAGGCTTGATCTTTCTCACTCAGTGTTCTTCTATAATAATAATGGGCACATTTTATTGACAACTTTTCTATATTCTTATGTTTAGTGCAATACTTTTATTATGGAAAGCAGGCTTTCCTATAACCCTTTTATTAGCCATGTGATACATTGGTTCTATCAAGGAGTTGGTTCCATGCAGTTGTATTTTTTCATTGTAGGCCTATTTGTTTGTTTTGGGCAAACTGCAATGCCTTCTAATCTGGCTTTATCTGTATGCTTATCAATGTTGTTTATCAACGCGGGGAGAGATTAAAATTAAAATAAAATGAATGAAATTAAAATATTGCTCTTGTTGGAACAGTTTTAAAGTGGGAATCTTAGAGCGGATATTATAGCTACACGGCTACAGTAAAATACAGTTGCAATCCAAGTGGTATCGATTTATTTTGAGTATACAAAAGATATGTTAAACGCAAGTTGAAATGGCTGTATACAATCGATGATTTTCTACCCCGTAATTTCTGGGTGTCAGCACGTGTGTGCTGACCGGGTGTGCTGATTCGTATCAATTTGCCTATAGTATTGTAAAATCCTTACCACCACAGCAAGTATATTGTAAAATCCCTATAACCAGCAAATAGGCATACATGAAGTACAGTCATCACATAAGTAACTGACCAGGTAATAAATGTGCTGATAACTCTAAAAGTATAACTCCTACATAAACATGTTAAATTATAAACATGTTGAGAAATTTCTCTTCTTGAATTTGAGATATTACACGCTAAGAATGGCTGATTATTAAGGAAGTTTACAATCCCATATGTAGCCTACTGTCAAGTCTGATTTTCAATTTCACATTTTCATTTTCAACACGGGGGCTCAGACCGGCAAATTATTGATTAGGCCTACTGGCAGTGGTAGTGCAAATTCACCGTCGATGGCCTGACTGTTGTATGAGTCGGCCGGTGGCATTGTTACGGTTGATCAATACGGCACACACGCTTACTGACATACTCTCCCCATGTTGAAAAGAAAGTGTTAAATTGAAAATCAGACTTTTTTCCTAACGTTCGGGATCGTAGCTTCCTCTTTAATCAACCATTCTTTAGCGTGTAGGGCCTAATATCTCAAATTCAAGAATAAAAATTTTTCAACAACTTTATAATTAAATGTATGTTTATGTAGGAGTTATACTTTTAGAGTTATCCGCATGTTTATTACCTGCTCAGTTACTTATTGTGATGACCTATTTGCGTTATAGTATTGTAAAATCCCTACCACCGGCAAGTATTGTAGTCCCTGCCACCAGTAAAATATGGAAAAGGCCCACTGCCCCACATTGAACAAGCGCCCTAATAATACTTCAAGCCGAGGAGTGTTTGCTTGAAAAATATATAATATATAATTTTTTTGGAAATTTTAGTCCGTAGATGTATAATTTACACATGAAAGGCCTACTAACAAGTAGTCCGTATCCAAATTAAAGTTACAGCGTCCATATATTTCTATACTTTAATCTTTACCAAAAGGGGTTACCCCGGTACAAACCGTCATATTCCCACCATCCATTTTGTCACTGATTTCTCTACCATCATGCATGCATCGGGAGTTTAATTAATTTGTTTGGTATGGTACGGGGGGGGGGGGGGGGACCTGCAACTTCACGTGCAAATGAGTACCGACCAAATAATCTTTTGGTTTATCAAAATACGGCACAATTGTAACAGATATATTTGAGTTTTACGGTCATCTTCAAGGTGGAAACTCCAAATGAAACACATAAAACACAGAACAGAGATGATCTTTTTCCGTCGACTATAATAATATAAAATAAGCCTAACCACCAACCCCAAATGTTAAGCCAAGCCGCACGCATTAATTTCAGGTACTTGCAATGGCCATACAGCACGGGCGTTAACGGCTCTCACCACCGCCGCGCTACGGTCATGTTCTGCCAAGCACGCATAATAATTCCAGGTAGGCCGTAGGGCCAACTTGCAAGAGAAATAACCACGGGCACATCACCGCATAGAGGCAGGACACCCGTCGCGCAGTGGCGCCTCGGTGTTCAGCCAAACACAGGCACGCATATCCCGTGCCGAATTTGATGACCCAGTTGCGTTATAGTATTGTTAAAATCCCTACCACCGGCAAGTATTGTAGTCCCTGCCACCAGTAAAATATGGAAAGGCCCACGGCCCCACATTGAACAAGCGCCCTAATAATACTTCAAGCCGAGGAGTGTTTGCTTGAAAAATATATATTTTTTTTGGAAATTTGAGTCCGTAGATGTATAATTTACACATGATAGGCCTACAAACGTAAACAAGTATATAATAGTCCGTATCCAAATTAAAGTTACAGCGTCCATATTTCTATACTTTAATCTTTACCAAAAGGGGTTACCCCAGTACAAACCGTCATATTCCCACCATCCATTTTTGTTACTTATACCATCAGAGTTCAGAGTTTTTATTAACCAAACATATAATCATCATGCATCCATCGGGAGTTTAATTAATTTGTTTGGTATGGTACGGGGGGAAACCTGCAACTTCACGCTATGAATTATACCCACCAGCCCCTTGGATTACCCCGTGCATAACTTAACCATATCCCTGGGCCATCGCGCGCCGTATACCGGTCGTAGATAATTGGGGTTGTTCTACGGTACGCGCGGGGATAGGGGCCTACTGTATTTGCCGGGTACTTTGACTACCACTCAGGGGTTTAAAACAGAAACCCTGTTCTACGGGCCCGGCGAATTTATTAACCGTTGTCCGTATTAAACTAACATTTGCCAAACACTGTATACATTGCTGTACAATGTACATGTGCATGTGTTTACTATATAACCTTTACTCGTCAATGCTGAGACTAGGTATAATTATTAGTCTCAGGGCAAAGGTATCACACGTTTGTTACGGTAAATAACATCGCGGCCCGGCCGACACATTTTTAAAGAAATTAGTGAAAAGAACTTCACGTGCAAATGATTACCGACCAAATAATCTTTTGGTTTGTCAAAATACGGCACAATTGTAACATATATATTTGAGTTTTACGGTCATCTTCAAGGTGGAAACTCCAAATTAAACATATAAAATACAGAACAGAGATGATCTTTTTCCGTCGACTATAATAATAAGCCTAACCACCAACCCCAAATGTTAAGCCAAGCCGCGCGCAATAATTTCAGGTACTTGCAGTGGCCATACAGCACGGGGTGTTAACGGCTCTCACAACCGCCGTGCTACGTCATGTCAGCAAGCACGCATAATAATTCGGCCTACTTGCAATGGAAATAACCACGGGCACATCACCGCATAAGAGGCAGGACACCCGTCGCGCAGTGGCGCCTTGGTATGTTCAGCCAAACACAGGCACGCATATCCCGTGCCGAATTTCCCCCGTGCCTCTCCCGGCTATTAGTTGCGGAGTGTCGATAGCCGCTTATAAATTAATTATTAAAACATGACTAATAAACAAAGGAAAGTGTATCCGTGTATAAGGAACCAAAATATCCAACTATGAAACACATATAACAACTATTCAATCACTGTCAAAAGCCAACAAAATTAACACAGTCGTATTATAATTTCTTTTAATTGGTTCAAGTTCTGCTTATCACTTGCAATCGGCATACATTAAAATGTATTTTCTCACTTTGAAAACCGTGCTATCGGCATACATTAAAATGTATTTTCTCACTTTGAAAACCGTGCTAAACGCACATGTTCGATTGTATGAGAAATAATTACACACATATCGAACAGTTCGAACTTGTAATCATTGTTACGATATTTAATGTACATGTATATACCCAACAACATCTTGTGTGCTGTACCGGGGTACATGTACTCATGCATAATAGATTTACAACCGGGCCGCCACACAGATCTTGTGTGATCATGTGTGACATTGTGTATGCATGATAGATTTACCACGGCCGCACTGAGACACAGATTACATTGATCCATCGCTCGTGCTGATTTGCGGTATAAATAGGGAGGCGAGTTTGTACGTAGGCGAATTTCACGGTGGGCAATACTTACGGGAGGCAACTTGTACAGGAGGCAACATGTACGAGAGGCGAAGTGTCCTGTGGACATATTCGCGCGTAGCAGAAAATTTTGGAAACTAATAAGTGTTTAAACTTTTTTGACCCCCCTCTGTTGCGGTTCTCAACACTTTTTTGACCCCCCCCCCCCCTTTGCAGAGTATCAACACTTTTTGGCGCCCCCCCCCCCCCCTATAATTATCCAGCCCCCCACACCAAAGTATTTATGAACGCTCCCTTAGTTGATCATGTCAAATTGATCATATTTTTTTGTTTCTTATTACCGTATGTTTCAGGCCGTCGAGTATGTCTTGGAGAAAATTTAGCGAGGATGGAATTGTTCATATTCTTCACCCATATTCTGCATAAATTCACCATCCGTAAGGCATCTCCAGAGCTCGTCTATTCACTGAAGGGTATATCAGGAGTTACGCATGGCCCTACATCTTTTGAAATCGTAGCAGAAATCCGACTTGACAATTGACACAGTTGTGGTGTATATCTATATAGCTTGTTAGCGGGGGGGGGGGGGGGGGTAGTGGGCAAACTGCCCCGCGAAGGACTTAAATAAGTTCAGGGCAAAAATCTCAAATAAAGGCTGGAAAGACAGGGAGAAGTGAGAGTAAGGAGGAATATATTACTGGAAGTAAGGTGAGGAGATAAGAAATAGGAAGTGAAAGGTGAACTGGTGAAAGATCCGGGAATGGAGAACGGAAGGAGTGATTGTGTAAAATGGGAAATTGTTAAAACATATAAGGTGATGATAACTTGCCCTCCCATCTCATCACCACATTGCTATGATTGCCATCTACGCCCAACAAAGCGAACTCCGGGATTTATAAAAAAGGTTAAAATTGCGAAATTGAAGCTAAGATAACCAAGGAAAGCTTTTATTACGACCGTGCGTATTTTTTAGATGTGAACAATTTGGAATGTGTTTATTACGGTAGATTTATGTATTTAATCTAAATTTTGATATCATTTTAAATATTGAATACATAATATATAGACTCGGACAAAATCCTAGAGGCTGATTTTACGTGGATGACAGATGAAGAGTCGAGCGCTAAAGTATACAAAGCCATATTGTTGATGAGAGTCTCAAGCGACTGAAATACATGTAGTAAATATTATATAGCTATATGTTGGCCTATAAACATGCTAGCAGAACCTATGACTAACGAAACTCAATTGAATCCACACAAGGATCGAGCGAAGGATCTTCACTATCGCGTCGAAGAATTAACCACGATACCATAAAGGCGGGGCTTACGTGGATGACAGATGAACGAGGACTAATGTATACAAAGCCATTGTTGAGAGTCTCAAGCGACCGAAATACATGTAGTAAATATTAGCTATATGTTGGCATAAATGCATGATTCTACCAGAACATGCAACTACGAAACTCAATTGAATCCACACGAGGATCGAGCAAATGATACAAGTAAAAGAAATGAATAAATGATATAATATAGACAAGGACAAATTTGCGTGAATTGAATTAACATTGACCTTAAAATACACGGTCTCGAGCCCCGGGTCCCTTTCACTACCGGTCACTTTCACGGTTCACTAGACCATAGAGGCTGGTTTACGTGGATGAAATCTGATGAACGAGCGCTGAAGTTACAAAGCCATTGTTGAGTGTCTCAAGCGACCGAATGTTTGTTATAGGCCAACAAGCTAATAAATATTTACTACTTGTACTTGATTAGGTAAATTCAAATATGACTTTCCGTGTTCATATATTGTAAAAAGAAATAATTTTATGTTCAGTGGGATAGGTTATTAATTTTGATGAATATAATGATATAAAATACTGTGTTGAAAGTTTGAATTAAATCAATTGTAACACCAAACAAAGGAGATTGACAAATAAATTTGAATTTGTAATTTAAATAATATTATTGTCTTGATGTGTGATCCCTATATGAGTGTTTTAGGTTCTAGCATTAAACATCTGTTAGCTTTGCTTATAGTTTTGCCTGGCTTCGCTATGAGACGGCTCGGCTCGGCTCGGTTCGGCTCGGATCGGATCGGATCGGATAGGATCGGATCGGATCGGATAGGATCGGATCGGATCGGATCGGATCAGGAAACACATTTCCTCACATAGCCTTTAATTCTGTTGACATTGCTATTTTGGGTCGATTCTGGAAGCGTACCGGCCATAAGTAAAACAACCGCCCAAGATGAGATGCACACTATAGGTCACCATAATAGTCCTGTTTCTTGTGTATGATTTTATTTTAACTCATTTGTTTCCTACATTTTGATTGTTTGTCTTTTTAAGTAATATTGACCCTCAGGAATTCAAATTTCATTCTTCTCATTTCCCAACATATATAGCAACCATCCTAAACTTAAAAAAAACTATCGTCCTGTATATAATCTCCCGTTAATGGTTGTATTGGAAAGTTATAGAACGTGCAGCAAACAACCAGCTTCAAAGCTACATCACTGACAATGATCTCCACACAAAGAATCCGTCTGCGCATCAGACGCTTTCATAGAGTTGAACCGGATGGCAAATGACTTACTTCGTGCTGTTGATGACCGTGATGAACTGGTATTACTTGATTTGTCCGCTGCTTTTGACTACGTTGACCATAATTGCTCAAAAGACTAAATCTTAGATATGGTGTCACTGGAAAGACGCACGAGTGGTTCTCAAGCTACTTGGAGAAGCGAACATAATCAATCATTATACAGTTATATCAAATCCACCATTCCTTGACTGGGGAGTACCTCAAGGCTATGTTGTTGGTCTTGAACAATTTGTCTTTTTTTTGGCTCCTATCGAAGACATCATAAGCAAGCATGGACTTTTAAGCGTCTCTTATGCTGACGACACAAATCTACGTCGTAATCATACCATCTAATTGTGACATTGAGATAGAGAGAGAGTAGAAAATTGTATCGAGGACATTCGTTCCTGGATGGCTGCCAACAAATTGATGTTAAATGATGCCAAGACCGAACTGCTGCACGTGTCTTCCCGTTTTGCCAAGAACAGGGGCGTAACAGAGGTTGGTTGTCGGGGGGGGGGGGGGGGGGGGGGGGGCGGCACAGCCAAAAAAAAATCCTGGTTAGAATAATTCCGTCCCGGAATTTTTCGTAAAAGGTTGCCCCAAATTTTTTCCCAGTCAGTCACCTCGTGAATTTCACGTAAGTGGGGGGGAGGGGGGGGGGGGGATATTATTTGTTGGGAGTGGCTGTTTTAATAACAATTCAACCAGCATGCTTATATAGGCTTTTTAAGCCTGGCCCGAGCAATTTGCTTGAGTCTGGTCCCTTCAGGGGGGGGGGGGGGGGGTGTACAGTCGCAGTACAGTCAACAATTTGTTGACTGTTGTGCTTTTTGTACTCCGAAATTTTCTTCTTTCTTTCCCTTTCTTCTTTTCTTTCTTTCCCCTTTTTTCTTCTTTTCCTTTTTCTTTTTCCTCCCTTTTTCCTTTCTCTCTCTCTTTTCTTTCCCTTTCTCCCCCTTCTTTTCCTCTTTTCCCTTCCCCCATTTTTCCTGGTGGGTAGGTTTGAATTCCTCCTGAGCACAGTGCCCCCCCCCCCCGGCTGTTACGCCACTGGCCAAGAACCTTACTACAGACATTAATATTAAGATCGGGGATTCAACTATACATGTGCCTCCGTCGAAAACAGTGCGCGTATAACTCGGTGTCATTCTCGACAGTAATCTTTGTAAATGACCAGTCATGTCAATAGTTAGTGCAGAAGTGCCTCTTCGCGATCATATATAGAATTGGAAAACTTTGGCGATACTTCTAGCAGCAAACAACGTGGTACATGCCTTCATTTCGTCTCGTCTAGACGACTGTAACAGTATCCTATACGGCCTGGCGGACAAAGAACTCAACAAACTTGAGTTTTAACTCAACAAACTTGAGTTTTAACTCAACAAAAGAATCCAAAATTGAGCTGCCAGACAGACTCGTGAGCCTAACCAAAAAGCGCAATCAACATGATCATATAACACCGGTATTATGCCAGAGCCTAGCCAGCCGCACTCACTGGTTGCCACTACCGTCAGAGGATTATCTTCAAACTGCTGCTTCTGACATTCAAGGCTTTTTAAATGGCCAATCCCCTGCATGCTTACATTGCCGATCTGATCTCCGAGTAACCTGCATGCTTACATTGCCGATCTGATCTCCGAGTAAAAAAAAACCACAGGACACTGCGATCTGCCTCTCAGCAATACCTTTTTCAGGAATCTGATGAAGACGTACGACAAATGTTTTTCGCATGTTGCACCACTTCTTTTTCCACGGCTCAAATTATATATTTGCCGCTACTTATTTTCTTTTACTAAATGCGATTTATCAAACATTTGGTGGTGTGTTTTCATCCCGTCAGACACTTTTGCACAAGGGGGGGGGGGGGGGGGGTGCGTTTTCACCTAAAATTTTCGTAAAAGGTTACCCCACATTTTTCCAAGTCAGTCACCTCGTGAATTTCACGTAAGTGTGGGGGGGGGGGGGTGAAGTCAAAACATTTCGCACGTCAAAAAAAAATTCGCACGGACACAAAATTTCGCAGTCCAAAAGCACTGTAATCAATGTTTTATGAGTAGTTTTACTATCATTGAATGCGAGTCAACTCGGCCCATTTACCAACCCGGCCATACCGACTGGGCCCATTACCGACTGGGCCATTGACCGACTCGGCCCACTGGCGACCGACTCGGCCACTAACGCAAGTAGGCTACACCAAATTTTTCAAAAGGGTGGGAGGGTAACAAGGGTACCTGCTTTCGGACGACCAAACTAACTCTTTTAAAACCACCGATTGTAAAATGCTATAATAGAAGTTCAAACTAGAAAATCTAAAATAAGTAGCATTCCAAAACAGAAAACTTTGATGAAGATGATTTAAAAGAAAATCAACTGAAGGCAACGTGTGCGACAAAATCTTTGTCGTGGCAAAACTTATTAGATGAGTGTTGTTAAAACAAACAACACTGAATTTCTAAACTTGAAATTCCTATTTTGTCTTATCTCACAAATATATTTGATTCTATGTCACACGGTAAAAGCTTCCGAATGAAACACGATAAACGCTGGCTCTTTCTCCGACATTTAAATGATAATTTCCAAACTAGGAAAGGATATCTTATTAAAATCTGACAAATAAATGTCTTGCTGAATGTTGTGTAGGCCTAATGTGCTTTATTCCGTATTGGACTAAAAGACACGCGGCATGTATTGCTCATATTAAACTTATATGAGAAGGCAGTAGGTCTATTTATCTTCCGATAAATCAAAAAGCGAACTGGCTTAATGATAGTTATTTAAAACG